>CM061068.1:165163537-165763537 GCA_030762895.1 Sophora flavescens
GTAGGCAGATTGAAATTGTTTTTGTTTTTTTAGAAAAGAACTTTATTTCAATAATATATCCATATTGCAGTGACATGTACGTTTCGATCCTACGCTCCTCTTAACTTAACAGTAGTTCATCATTCTTACTAATCTTTCCCGTAACAATTCTTGCGACCGCACTGAACTTTTCTAAGAAACATGATTCCAAAGTAAACAATCTCTCCTGAGTAGCATGCATGATGTTTTGTGTTTTGCAGGTAGGACCTTCTACCTTTTTCAGCGCAAAACAGTTTGAAGTTTTTGATGTTGAATTGTTAAGCATACAAAACTGCGAAAGAAGGACCATAGCCTTTTACTCTGATGTTGTATGCAATTGAGACAAGGCTGCCGTTTGAGCTGTCTGGAGCCATGCCACTTAAGCACAGGTTGTAGCTAGGAACTCTATATATTGAAACAGTAACCTCAAACTTTAGCTTCTTGCTTTGAGGCAATCATATAATTCATCAATGTTTGTGTTAGTCATAGTTGGATAAACCAAACTGACTAGCTATTAGCTAACCGAAGCTATAGAATTTGTTAGTTGTTTCAATTTCATAAGGCATGTGATTTGGTTCGCTGTTAAAGAGTGTACATTGAGTTGAGATCAAGCCTGCAAATCAGAAAAAGTGAAGGTAAATGATGCCAAATTTCAAAAATTGGTATCTCCACTTAAATGTAAGTCATTTATACAAATAAGAAATGATTATTTGTAATACATGGTTATCATCCAATTATTTGTATTAATCACTTATCAATTAAATTATAGGAAAATGTAATTTAACCCTATGAATTATATAGTCCCTAATGTTTGCAAAAGTTACAAATAGATCCCCTCCATCAAATTTTTCCATCAAATACTACTTAAACTTGTTGCGTGTGGCATGTGATAAAATAATTGGACCAAAATACCCCCAAATGTAATCTCAGTCACCTCCACAATCCCAGCCTCCCTCTCCCTTACCCCCACAAAAAAATAAAAAGCAAATCTTCCAACATTAATGCTGGCAATCATTCAGCATATGCAGTGTTTGTTACAAAGGAATTCTTTACGTGTGGAAGGTATCCTTGCTAGCACATTTTGAACTTTTTGTTGATGGTGTTAACTGGGCAGGTGGAAGTATATAAGGCTCAAGTGAAGAACTTACAATTCATGCTAGGCTGCATACAGATCATTATGGTTGGGAAAATGTTTCAATTATTGTAGAAAGGGTTTATGGATTTACATTAATCGATAATGAAGTAGGATTGCCATTAGGAAATGTTTGCAAAAAGGCTTCATTGCTCTGTTGTGTGACGAATGTAAAGCATGCAATTGTAACATTGGTGTAGGCTGCACCACTCATATTAATGTTAATTAAATTTTTTTCTCATTTATATTAAAAAGGGTCCATATATCAATTGACAATTATACCCTTCATTTATTCCAACCCATTTCTCCACACCACCATCTCCATCCTTCCGCCATTCCCATCCCAGCCACCACTTGTTCTGTCGCCGGTGACCACTGCCGCCCTTCTTCCCTCCACGGCTCCACCTCGTCCAACCTGCTTTCACAGCCAATCTTGCTTATTTCCATCTTCATGGTTTCCTTCGACAACATCTCCATCCACCACCGTCGTCCTCCCATTGCATCATTGTTGCCATAATCCACCTGCACGACCACTGTTGTCCCCTACCGCACCACCCCACTGGATCGAAGCATAAACCCAAAAAGGATTGCGACGGCGCTGCACAATGGACGGAGGTTCCGAAGAAGCTGCCGTGAAATATGAACTTGCAGTGGGGGTTGAAGAATCTGGGAAGAAAAAACCAACGAACACCACCAGATCTGGTTATTTTGTTCTGCCATACCCATTGTCATTGAAAACAACAAACACCGCCAGAACATCAGCATCTTTCTTAACTACAATTTTGCAACCTTCCACACTCTGATTCGGATACCACTTTGCAAGAGCAACAACAAAGGGTTGTCTTCGATCGACCCCTGGAGAATGGGCTCGACCCTGACATTTACAAGGCTATATTGGCGGTGATGGCTTCTGGGTAGAAACCGGTGCAGAAGAAGCTTCGGAGTGGGAAGATGGTGACTCTGTTCTCGACGGGACGACTATATCGCTGCTCCCTTTAGAATGAGAACACCACCAGATCTGAGTTTGGTTTAATTTTCGTTGGTTGTTGTGTATAGTGACTAAAGGGAGGGGGACGACTGCGGTGACGGAGGAGGGGGACGGCAGCAACGGGGGATGGGTGGCAGCTGTTACACGCCGAGGCAGTAGAGGAGGGGTTGGGGAGGAATGGTGCTAGGGATAAAAATGGAATTTACATCCTGAGGCCAAATAATTAAGAAAACCAACTTATCAATATAGAATAAAATATTCAGTCTACCTGGACAGATCAACGTATCAGATTGTGAGCATAATGCACCTTTTATTGGATGTGCAACTTAGACGGCACATTCTATCAAACTAAAATTGAACTTACTAGAATAACTAGACCTATCTACACTCCAAAAAATAACTCATGAGATGGTAGCCCAAGCCCCATTATAAATAGTTCTTTCAACCTAATTCAATCGATGTAGAACTTTAATACTTAATATACACCTTCACGTCCAAGACTACACATTTGCATGCGGTCTAACATCAGGATAAATACAATATTAAAATAACTGAGTCTAACTTCTTCCTAAAAGCAAGCTCGTGGGCGGAAGGTTTCCCAAGCCATTGTACATGGTTCTTTACACGTATTCAACTGATGTGAGACTTTACTACTTGACAGAGTTATTTTTCTAATATCATAAGATGGAAAATAGGATAGAATTTACTAGTATCAATGTTAAAATTCAATGCAGTTATGCAGATTCAATCCAAAATTTACAATAGTCTAGCTAGCACAACCTTAGTTGAAGAAATATAGAAAACTGAATCAATCTCTAACAAAAGTATGGGTTCGAACTGTTCATTAATCCTCAACAATACCCATCAACCTCAACAAAAGTAGGGTTGAACTGTTCATTGATCCTCAATAATATTCAGGAAACTTCATAAACAATGATATAGCACAGCAGAAACGTACATTTACCAAAATAAATCTAACATACGTTCATGGCATATGTTTTAGGAAGCACCTAAAAACTATTTTAGGATCCATAAACAATTTTTTTTTTCCAGCCACAACCTTTCATTTTCCAACCTTCCACTTACCAATTCTTTGATTTTCCATGACTTCGACAATCCTAACCTCAAAATTTCGTCCCTTTGTGACTTAAGGTTAGGGATTTGTTGGTTTGGTGGGTTAGGAGCTTCCAAGTTCGTGGCAAGATTGAACTGAAAATTGGCAAAGGGAAAGGATTTAGAGGTTAAGGACTTCTGAATTTAGTAATTTGGTTGAAGGGTTAAGGTTTTGGGTGTGTTAGTCATAGGAGATGAGTGAGGTTACACTTAAGGGTATTTTGGTCCGATTTTTAATCACATATGACACATAAGACAAGTTCTATTAGTATTTGATAACAGATTTGATGATTAATCAACTTCGAAAAACAGGTTCTTAGATATATAGAGAACTAAGTCACACGTGACCTATAATCAAAGGGTTAAGTTGCATTTTTTTCCTTAGTTATTTTAAACTAGATAAAGTAGACCAACATTTAGTTTTTTTTTATAAGCCAAATATTATATTAAAGAACATAACAACAAACCAACAAGCACAAGGTGTACCAATTGGAGAGCTGGTAGAGAAACGTACAAAGAGGACTGCTAAAATCAAGTTATAGCAGCAACCCAGTCAAACATCACAACAATAAAACACACACCAGGCAAAATAAAACAATGACCCTAAAAGCAATCATGGTAGACTTAAAACAGTGAGATACTCCCCTAGCACCCAAAGCACAACAACTAGCCACAAAAACCTAGAAAAAGTGATTTGGAGAATCAAACTGAACATGCCTCATCACCAATGCACCATATGCAATCCTAATTTTATGGTCAGAAACTCCTCCAAAACATTATTTACCAATAGAGAAGACGCCCCACACCATCTCCAAAGACACCCCATCAACCACTCAGAAACTCCCATATAGAACTCCAACAAATTCTCGAAAGTTTTAAAAAACTATCCAGACAATCAAGACCCTTCCTCCAATCCTACTTAGCTGCTTGCCTTGTTAACTGACTCTGTTATCCACTTCCACCGAATTCTGAAGAATTTCATATTTATTTAGAGTTGACACCAGACCTAAATTCTTACCCATTTCCCAAATACGGTTTGCCCCTTGATATACTTCAGATCTTAGAAAAGCCCTATAACTTTTACTAAAAAGACCAACAGAAGATGAAGTAGAAGTTCTTTCCTGTTCAAAACCACCAACCACATCGAATGAGCCCACAGGTTTCTTCCCCTCTACAATGGCTGCTCTTTTCAAAGCCACCAAATTTTCATCCGATCTAAAACTCGAATGGTCACGCACGAAAACACTCGCCTTGCCTTGTCCACCGTTGTGTTCTCATCACAACTGCTTTCCTTGCTCAGTGTTTCGGACTCCTTGCAATCCTCACAGTTTTCCTCCTACCAACGTAAACGCACTTGGATCCAATATCACCCTTTCTCCCACCAAAGGAAGAAAACTTTTTCTTCAAATCGTTTTCAGTCACCTTTTCATTCTTACCCACCTCCAACAAATTAAAATAAGATGCATCCTCAGGCCCCATCTCCCTCAAAGATCCATATACTTGTTTAATTCCTTTTAGCTTTAGGCCTACTTTTGCTTCCTGGCCCAGATTAAAGGAATTGGTAGTATTAGACACCCAGATTGCCTCGTAATTGTTAAATTAAGTTACTCAAACCACTAGGCCACCACCATAAAGCTCATGGACAAATCATGTGGGCATACAAGTAGGGTAATGCATAATAAGTTCAATATATGAATTGACCATGGACTCTATCAAGGAAATCCAGAGATAATAATATGGTAAAAATGATGACCATTTATACTAGAAGGCCTGAATAAGACAACTTTCTAAAGAAAGAGTAGATGACATGAGAACTGAAGGTAGGTCTTGGGCACGCTTCAAATATTAAAAAACATGAATAGTCTTTACATGTAATCAATCATGTATAACACAGGCTAATTCTACCGTGCACAAGGGTAATGGTTACCCCCACCGTGCACAAGTCTAATCGTTGGATTCCGCAAGCCCACCGTTATCAATCTAAATTATCTACACCTAATCATTTTTATCACTTCCTTCTCCTCCTCCCTTCCCCATCCTCCTCCACCCCAACCTTCCTGTTAACTGAGTTCACCGCCCTGCCACCGTGCTCCACCATGAAGTCAGTCATGTCCACCTCCTCTTTCAATGTCGCGTCGTCGTCCACGAGTCTCCATCACGCCGGAGTTTTGACCCATTGTGAGCACCGGCAGACTTCGCCAACCACCGTGTCACCAGTTCACAGACCACCGTACCGATGAGTAGATCGCCCACCACCGTGTCACCACGACTAAGATCTACCCAGTCATTCCTTTCTGTAGCAGGAGCTAGTGTTCGCCGCCCTGTGTCACGCCGTCTCTCGATCAGATGAACCCGGTGGTTGTGTAGTGGTGGCGGTGGATGGCAGCAAGCAGAGCATAAATGCTCTGTGGTAAGCTATTCAGAATATGAAGATCCAATCAGATGATTTTACCATCGTCCCAACATCGCCACCGACCCCAACCCCGATCTCATCCCTTTCGGTGGCCCCAGTTTCGTTCATTCTTCAATCTTTCATTTTCACATTATTATTTTATTTTCTTCTAATTAACTTTTATGACAATTGAATTTAATTTTAATTCCATGGATCAGTTTTTGAGTGAAGTGCCAGCTTTGTTGCAGCCATTAAAGCTCATCGGTTGCTGGGAAGTGGGGGAAGGAGGAAGGGAAGGGAAGAGGGGAGTAAAAAATCAGGTGTAAAATTTATATTATTAGAGGAACAAATCAAGCCATTCAATTTCATTTATTTTTAATCAGATGGTTACAATAACTTGTGCACAATGGGGGCACCTATCCCACTTGTGCACCATAGAACTTGCCGTATAACATATACTATGGCAGGATGTTACTAGAGGACTAGCACAAAGTCGGATCCTTCTTAAGTTGGTTACTGGTGGTTAAAAAGCAGTAATAGCCATTGGTTTTGTTGCTCCGCCAGCATATAGGTATTCTGCCTTCAAAATCTGATGAAGTTAAGCATGCTTGAACATCTTCATGCTGAGCCAATGGAAGTACACAGCAACTACCACTATAGGAAGAGTCAATGGAACTAAGAAGCAGTAGTACCTATGATATTAGTCAAACACAAATCAGGAAAACGATAAGTTCATTTTTTTTTCTCAGGGAGAGGTAGCAGTAATAGGAATTTCAAATGATAACAAGAATCAGTTATAAGAACCACATCACGTGCATCAAATTTGTTTTTTCTAAATTTGCGCAAGATTCCAAAAGGGGGTGATGTTTTGGTGGTGGTAGACCATGAGGAAAAGTAGAAAACCTAGCTTAAGACATTATTGGCATTATGTCTATAGCAAGTAAATCAATTTTTAAGTTTTGAGGACCTTATAAAGTTATACCCTTCAGAAAGCTAGAATCACCTAGAAGGTTAGGACAAACCTCATTGGGAGAATTCTTGAAAAGTCAAGCAAGCATATTGGACCAAGCGGGAAGTGGTATTACTATTACTGGATTAACTAGTAACTACTTGTCATTAACCACTTCCCTCCTGTTCTCCAACATGCTTTTTCAGCTCCTCTGGCTTGGTCATTCCCAAACATTTTTGCATAAAGCATCATAAAAGGGGATACTTTCCAAAAAATCCTTTTGCATGGTCCATATGACCAGGCCCCAAATAATGTTTGAGTCATATATGTCCATCACATGTCACCACATATAGTACCCACCCCTACTATTCTATCTAGCAACAGATTTCCTCTCTAATCCTCACATGCTCACTATAAAGCAAGCCATGGTGCCCTCTTCTTCCTCACCTACTCCCACTATTTTTCTCCTTTCACCCTCAACCTCAAGACATGAGGACCTGGAAACAAATAATTATATAGTTGCATCAGAATTCCAAAGTGGTCCAATAATTGTCTATAAAGTAAAATTGGATTTTAACAAACACCATCCAGGAAGCACAGCTCTCTCAAATTAAAAGCACTCCTTTGAGCTACTATGACAGACTTGCAGATAAGCTTATTTGGAAGCATGAACCTTCTGGCTCTTATATGGAAAAATCAGGTTACATTGAGATTACTAGAAATCATGATTCTTCTCTCATTCAAGTCCTTAAACCAGCATCCATTGTACGCAAGACTGTGAGGATGTCCTAGCTGTTTGGTCAAGGCTCAGCTTGAGTATGGAATCTCTCATGAGATTCATGAGTATAGACTTAACGTTACTAAGTTCTTGTGCACTATCTGAATCATTTGATGTTGGAGAAATTTGGAGGTTATGGCAAGAGATACCTGGCACTGGTCAGTGGTCATCTCTAAAATCTTTGATCTAAATGAGAGTTGCAGATTAGTATGATTCTGACACAAATACAGCCCCAGTGGTGGAGATATATTGGTGCCACCCAAATGATGGCTTTAATAAACTGAACGTAGAAACTAGATGGAAGTTCTCTTGGAATTCCCGACACAAAAAGGGATGATTTAGATTTCAGAACGAGCATAAGCTTCGGTTTGCGGTTTTTCTAATGTAAGAAGCATTGGTTCCAATCTGCAGGCAGAGCTCCAAGCTCTCTAATCAGAGATTAATCTCAGACAGACTATAAGATTTTGTAAGGTGATTGTTGAATCTGACTCTCTTGAGGCCATAAGACAGACTAGTTTTGACCAAGCTGACAACAAGGAATCACATATCACATATACAAGACTATTCTCCAAGACATCAGAATCCTTTTAGAGCAGTGATGGGGGATCAAGCTTAATCACATTCTTCGACTTTGGTAGAAGAGAATATGAGAAGAGAGAAAACGAGAAGAGAGAAAATGAGGAGAAAACATAGTTTATGTTTTCTCTTGTTTGGTAAATGAGAGAAATAGAGAAGAGATAATAAATTTGGTGGGACCCACCAAATAAAAATATTTCTCTCCATAGGTGAGAAGAAAATAGGAGGTAAGGAGAGTGATTGTGTGAAATTATATGTGTAACCTTGTTTTATATTGGTAGTTTTTATAATTTAGGGGCATTCTCGTATTTTCAAAACAATCAACACTTCTTTCTCCTCTATTTCTTTTCTATTTCTCTTATACCAGACAACACATCAAATCTACTCTTTTTCTCACCCTTTTCTCTCTTCTCATACTCTTTCTCACCTCTTTCTCTCTTCTCATTTTCTTCTCACAACCAAACAAAGCATATTAGAGAAGGTTAATCAGTGTGCCGACTTTTTATCTAAAATGGGTTCTATGCATAGTGACAATTGGTGCTTGACTAGACCACCTGTCAGAAAGGACAGCCTCCTTGCTGCTGATAGTTGTGGTATAGCCTTCTCTAAACCTTAGCCTTTTTTTTTCCTTTCTCATTTGCACCAAACAAAAATGCAAAAAAACATTTTTTTTTCTCTACCCTCAATTCAAAGCTGTATTAAACGAGCAGAGTCATTTAGCATTAGATTTTGACAAAAGTTGTTTGTAAAGTATTACCTACAATTGACAAGTAGCAATCCTCAAAATATCCAGATACACACAATATGACAAGAATATAACCTGTTTACTTTGTATAATTGAGTAATTAGCATATGATGATCCTAATTGTGTGTAGCATGAACAGCAATATGAAACGAACATAATGCAACCTATTACACCCACTAAATAAAAAATAAATAAATCTATTATGAAACGAACATAATGCAATTTATAATGTTGTATACACAATGTTTTGTATTTTATTTCTCCCTTTCAAAACAACAGCAAATATGCTAAAAAGAATTGACTAGAAAATAGAAAGCTTAGAACAGTATATCAATATCAATATAATGAATGATTACCAGTCGTTTTGCATGGCAGATATTACTGCAATATTTGAAGGCGGCAGAAGTTTGGAAATAACTGCAATAAAGAAGTAGCCAATGAAGAAAACAGAGCCAATTGAGACGAAAAACCATCCCCAAAATTTTCTGTCATCATATGAAGTTAAATGAGTGGAGAAGTTCATAGAATCAGGTAGATGCTTGACCAGATTCAACGGTATCGTTTATGGTTTGGCATTGAGAAAGATATGAGATTGGAATAACAATGATACCACTAGAAACGTTGGAATTCCTGGAGATGGGGTTGGGACTTGGGCGCGGAGGCAGAGGGAGAGGACCTGTCCTTGCCGTCGATTGCCCTGAATGTAGACGGCGAGGATGGAACGAGGACGTCGTTGATTCAGTTCTGATCCAGTAGGTAGGGTTTTTACTTTCAGTTTAAGCAACAGCAACGGTTACATTACAAATTTTATTTTTATCTAAATGGCATTTGGTATCCGCGATATTTTATTAGCAGTCAAATTGTATTTCTTATAATTATATTTTCAATGATATTTCTTTCTCATTTTTATATTTGGTAATAGAGTTTTCTCAAATTTTTAACTATTATTCACTAATTTTATTCTTGAGAATCTTTTATACCTACGAATAACTTTATAAAACATGTACCAAATATGAAAAACTTTTATTCCCATACCAATATTTTTTTATTTTCATGCCAACATTTTCGAGAATACTTTTATAAAATTTGTATCAAACATCACCTAAGGGTAGCTAGCTTACGCGGAGGAGGAGGGGTGGGTAAATAATTCATTTCCTCTTAGAAGTTAACCAATTTAGCTAAGAGAAATCATGTTCGAACACATTTCATTGGCGCGTTTCTTATAGATTAAAAAATAAATGATTCTGACATTTAATAATTTAGATATTATTTTTTAGAGATTTTTAAAAAAAATAGAAGTATTAGTTAAAATAATCAAAGATAAAAAGCTTAAACAAACACAACTAAACTCATTAAAATAATTTTTTTTACTTAAAAAAAGTGATTTTGTCACCAAATAATCTATAACAAACACCCTCCAAATATGTGATTAACTAGTGTATATACCCATACCATGTCCCAGGCCGTATGCTAACTTTTAGGATTTAATCGAAAAATATGTAATCGTTGATTTCACATTTTTAGTTTAAATTTTTTTTGTAGGGAATTATAAATAAAAAATTATTGATTTATAAGATTAATTAGGCAGAAATTGAAAATGTTGGTATGCAAAATTATAAAAGATAAATCTTCATATATAAGTTTAATTTTAAGGTTTTTTTTGCAATCTATTTGATTTATAAACTTTCTCTCGTAAAAATTTATTTGTTTTTTCACTCTTTTCACCTGCAAGTTCACCATTTTTGAAAATAATATTTATCTATCATATTTTCTTATTTATTCAAAATCTATTTGATTTGTTCCACCTCTTTTTCCGGTGCAAGTTAACAATTTTTAGAAAATATATTTATGTATCATATTATTTTTTGAAAAAATACATATCTACCGTATTATTTTTTTTCTTTTCACTTGAAAATATATTACATTTATTTCGCCTCTTTTCTTGTGCAAGTTAACTATTTTAAAAAAATATTGATCTATTATATTATTTTTTCCTCCCTCTTCAAAATCTATTGGATTTATTTATCCAATTTTTTCGTGCAAGTTAACCATTTTAGAAAATATATTTATTTATCATAATATTTTTCTTATTCTCTATTGAAAATCTATTTTATTTATTTCTCCTCTTTGTTCAGTGAAAATTAACAATTTTTAGAAAACATACTTATCTATCATAATATTTTTCTTATTCTCTATTGAAAATCTATTTTATTTATTTCTCCTCTTTATCTAGTGAAAATTAACAATCTTTAGAAAATATATTTATCTATCATATTATTCTTTTTCTTCTCTCATGAAAATCTATTCGATTTATTTCTTATCTTTTCCCGTGCAAGTTATAACCATCTTTAGAAAATATATTTATCTATCATGTTATTTTTTTCTTCTCTCTTGAAAATGTATTTGATTTATTTCTCTCTTTGCCTTGTGCAAGTTATCTATTTTTTGGAAAATATATTTATCTTTTTATATTATTTTTTATTCTCTTAAAAATCTCTTTGATTTATTTATCCTCTTTTCTCGTGCAAGTTAACATTTTTCAAAAAATAAACTTATCTATCGTATTTTTTTATTTTCTCTTGAAATTGTATTTGATTTATTTCTCCTCTTTGCCTTTTGCAAGTTAACCATTTTTTTAATTCAAAAAATTTAACCATTTTGAAATATTTCCTTCATATTTTCCTTCTCTTTGATATTTCTTTTTTATTTCTCCTCTTTTCCTATAGTTACCATTTTTAATTTTTTTTCTTTTTTTTTTTCTTTTGTTTTGTTTCTTCTATGTTTTGGGTTCTTTTTTGTTGTTGGGGGGGGGGCAAATTGAGTTTTCAAAAAATCTTTCCCTCTTAAAAACTTTTCACAAAACTTACTTTTCAAATTTGTGTCCTCAGGATCTTTTACAAAAAACAATGAAGTGTTTATATAAAATCTTAAATAAAAGGTGATGAGGATAAGAAAGATTAATTCAGAATAGGTTCGGGTTCAAAACTCAATAATAACAAAATACAGAAACGGATTAAGCCTTTAAAGATTAAGAACAAGTTATGCAAGTTTCAGATACAAGCATTAACAATCAAGAACAAACTTGCAGGTTTCAGTTTCAATATATGATGCAAGATTCAATTCAAATATTGATCCTAGAGAATAGAATTGAATACACAGTTATTATTACAGTTTACTCAAGGTTCAATACTGATTATGCAGATCAAGAACTGATATCAATTGAATACTTAGAGCATCAAGATCATAGTTATATGCACAAGATATAAATTAAAGAGTTTGAGTTTAGAGATATCACACAACCGGATTTATCCTGGTTCAGTCACCACCACTGTGACCTACATCCAGTCCCCACTCCACCTGTGGGTTTTCACACACTAACACAACAAGCTTTAGCCAGGTAGCTTGAAAAACCTTCACACCACAGAGCACTCCTTCACCTCGAGATACCACACTCTTGTGAAGAGCCTCAATGTTCTTCCTCGGGGATACCTCACCCTAATCACTCAGAGAGACTCCCTCTCTCTTTACAATCAAAATAGAACGAAAAATTGATTCCTGACTCTCAATAGTCAGATATACAAATTGAAGCACTTATAAGAATGAAACACCATTTTCACAATAAGCTCAAGAAAGAAGATGAATGATTTTCACAATTGATTTCTCAAAAAGATTTCGTGTAATTCTGATATGTTTGATATTTTGTATTCGATTATCAAAGTGTTCCTTTTATCCCTCTATAAATAGAAAACAAGTTATAGTCGTTGGGATCAATTAAAACAGATTTTGGGTCTGATAACAGAATCTGTTTTCTTGATTCTGGTTCTTGAAATAAGATTCTACATCGGCGTCGTCTTCAATCCTCAGGGCTCGTAGTTGATAGTAGACGAGCTCCATATGACACGACGTTGGACGGATACTCCTTTAACTGGTTGAACGTAACCTAGTAGACAAGCTCCATATGACGTCATTGGACGACCACTTGTATCACTTTAGTGGACGAGCACTTCTGTTACTTTAATGGATGAGCGCTTGTATCACTTTAGTGGACGAGTACTTCTGTCACTTTAGTGGACGAACACTTCTGTTACTTTAGTGGACGAGCGCTTGTATCACTTTAGTGGACGAGCACTTATGTCACTTTAGTAGACGAGTGCTTCTATCACTTCAGTGGACGAGCGCTTCTGTCACTTGTGTTGGACGAGCACTTCTATCACTTGTGTTGGACGAGCGCTTCTATTACTTTAATGGACGAGTGCTTCTTATTTCCAAAAATCATTTTTATTAATGAAAACTTATTCCTTTTAATGCAGGTTATGAAAATTGATTTTCTTCATGCATCTTTTCAAATGAGCTATTTGTGAATAAGAGATTTCATCTCTTACAAATCATCTAAGACTTAAATCTAATTTCTCCTTTAAGCTCTTGTCTTGATGATTCCTTGATCTTTGTCTTTGCTCTTTGATTCCTCCATGTACGTAGCTCTTTTGATTTCTTCAAGTTCTTTCTTTAATATTCTCCTTTAATTGCTCACTGAACTTGTTGATCACTGCTTGATACCTGTCTTTACAATTTAACACTAAAACACTTGCATACACATTAAATTGTATTTGTCATATATCAAAATCTCTAAGTCATTGAGTCTAACAAATATATTTATCTTCTATATTATTTTTCTTCTCTCTTGAAAATCTATTTGATTTATTTCTATCATATTATTATTTTTATTCTGTCTTGAAATTTTATTTGTTATTTTTTTAACAATTTTCCACACGTTAAACATTTTTATAAAATATATTTATCTATCATATTATTATTTATTTCTTCTCTCTTGAAAATTAATTTATTTATTTGTTCTTTTATCCGGTGTAAGTTAACCATTTCTAGAAAATATATTTATATATCTTACTGTTTTTAACATTTGACATTTTTCTCAATACTCGTTATTCCACTTATCTCAACATTAAATTTTATAGTGATTTTTTTAAAACAAAATTTTAAAATAGCACTAACCTACCTAATACAAAATATTTTTATGAACATTTAATTATATATATATATATATATATATATATATATATAAATAAACCGCATTTCAAGCTAATTAATCATTATTTAAACACTAATGTTAAATACTTCCTAATGATCTTGGAAGTCATATGGTATCTTTTTATTTTGTCTTGAAATTTATATGATTTATTTATCGTATTTTTACTTTCAAGTTAAATATTTTGTATTTTAAAATTTTCTTAAAAATTAGCACTAACAATTTCTTTTCCCACTATCTTGATATTACACTTCTATTGTGATCTTTAAGGTTAGCTTGTAGGCAAGAAACTTGTTAGCATCTTTGTACCTTGATTTTTTTAATAGAAATGTTTGTGATTTCCATAACAAAAAAATAAAAAATAACAATAGATTAAAATAAGCAAATTATCCTCAGAAATGATAAATGCCATAGGCTTAACCCTAAACCATTATTTCTAAACAATGGATTTACATTAACCTCCAAATAATTTTAGACAAATAAAAAAAAAAAAAAAGCTAATCTATAACACTACAAAACCAATTTTTTTTCATCCAATCTTCAAAACTGACGCTTCCAATGAATTGTTCTCCATGATTCGACCATTTTGCTTCAATATTAGCTTGTATAACAGTCTCACAACAAATCTATTATTTAACATCTTATTTAACTTTATTATTTCATCATTATTCTTTATTTTTAATTAAAATCTTATTTAACATCATATTTTATTATTGGTTCTCAATTGTTACAATAGTAAAATTTAAATATAAATTTAAGTTAAAAACCTGAATTTAAAAAAGTATCTGAAACTCTTTTTTATTATTATCTAATTCCTTTAACTCTCTTCAATAACTTTAATGCATTAAATTATATTATTTAAATTGAATATGAATGGACAGTGTTCGACATTCAATCATTTGATTGAATACAATATTTGGAATGTACGTTAGAGCAATGTGAAAAAGTATTTCTAATTTGAAATAAAATACATAATGCACTAAAGATATAAGATACGTTACCATAGGATAGAATTTGGTTGTGCATGAATGATAGAATTTTTAACAGGACTGCTTGATCTTCTTCTCAACTTTTATTCAAGGCCAGGCATTCGCTGGAGGCTATCATGGCTGCCTTCCAGTTTCATGATCGTGTGCAGGGTAGTGTTGAAAGTTGAAACTACCTCTGAGAACATCATCAGGTGGGTGCCTTCTCTTCCAGGTGAGCTTGCTTTAAATGTTGATGGCTCAGTGGTGGAGGCTGGCGTTAATTAAAGGTTCTTATGGAGGTGTGGCTAGAGATGGCAGGGGTAACTTCTTATTTGCCTTTTCGAGTAATCTTGGTTCTTGTTTGGTCCTTGAGGCTGAATTATGGGCTATTTTTCATGGTCTTAGCCTTGCTTGGAGTAGAGGCTTTAGAAGCATTCGTGTTTTTTCGGTATGAATGTCAAGTTAGGCTCTTTTGCTTGACATTAGTGCCCGTGCACAATTTTTCCCTATAGGTAAGCTCATGAACTATATTTAGTAGATCTCACTTGACATTCATACACTACCTAATTTTTTTCCTACCTATATGAATGTCACTGATAATAAGCATATTTTGTAGATATCTCTATTTAATTTTCCTTTCTCTATGATGGATCCCTGTAATCAACTGATAATGAGCTTGCAGTCTCAGTTTAGCTATCCTATTAATCACTGTTTTAGCCTAAAACTTTCAAAATTAGTTAAAGTTGAAAGGATAACATTGACAAAGAATTGAAGCAAAAAATAAGATTCAAGAGTCATCCAATTAAAAAATCAGTTTCTATTCATTTTGTATTGAATAGAAAGCATATCATAATTTTATTGATTATTGTCTTCTATGTCTAAACGACCTTTTGATGGATAGTTAATCCCCATATTTCTAATTAACATGACTTTTTCAGGACTTTTTGTGGTTGAATATGTTTTCCACTTATCAGATTAGACAAAGTGTTTTTGGAATCACAAGGATTGGAGGTTCTACTAATGCTTTGCAGTTTGAAGGAATGCTTTTATCTAATCTTAAGAGGAAGTTTTAACTTGCCGAGAATATGGACAACAAAGTCCAATTTCAGTTCTTCAGGTTGGAGAAGATGAATTCTCAACCTTTGCTTTGAAGAAAGCAAAATTCGTTATATATTTGATTAAAAAAATTTATTGAGATTAGTATTGCATATCAACTTCAGAAGTATATCGTGGCTTTCTGGGGTGGTTTGTCAGTGTGCACATTACGCTTAAGGTATCCTTTTGCCAACTCTTTGGAAAACCAAATTTATTTACTATTAAACTTTATCAAATGACTTTCTGCCATTTAATCAAGTGATGTGTACAGTCTACTGCAATGTCATGATTTAAATGATCCCGGATTGTTGAGTTATGGCAATACTTGAGCATTAGTTTATAATATATCATTAGAAGCTTATGTAAGAATAGAAAATGGCAAACCCATATACAAAACTGAAAATTACCATTTAAGTGGGGCCAAACCATTGGCTTGCCCCTATTGGTCAATTACTTCTATTTATCATAAATGAGAGTCCATTTAGTTTTCAACGTGTATTTATCTTTGTTAAACTAAAATAGCTAATAGCCTATGATAGAAAGTGGATTTTGATTTGAGTTCAGTTTTGGAAAACAACATTGAACAAGAAATCAAATCCTTAAATTCTGATTTAACTCCACTGGAGAAAGTTCAGCTTGCAATAGAGTGTTTACCTACATATTCAGAAAAGGCACTAAGTGAGTCTTCAAAACCTCCACTCCAATGGGATTCTTTATTGACTACAATATCGATGATATACTAGGACACGCAAATGAATCAACTCTACGGTATCAAAAAGGTAATTTATATTTTATAGCTTTCAGGAACATCCTAAATAGTCTCATTAGTTTATGAAAAATACTAATTTGACACACTTTCCCGACATCAATACGGCGACTCGTATGTGTGGTACTGGTCTTTTCTTCTTTTTTTTTAAATAGTTTTTTTTAAATGTTTTTTTTATAAATATATTTTTTGGTTAAGTATGTGTAAATATCTGATAAATCGAGTACAAATATCTGGTGAATTCAGTTTATTATCTGGTGAATGAGTTTTTTTGAGAAATAAATTTTTTGGTTAAGTATGCAAATATCTGGTGAATCAGGTACAAATATCTGGTGAATTCAGTTCATTATCTGATGAATGAGTTTTTTTCAGAAATAAATTTTTGGGTTAAGTATATGCAAATATCTGGTGAAGCAGGTACAAATATCTGGTGAATTTAGTTCATTATCTGGTGAAGGAGTTTTTTTTTATAAATAAATTTTTTGGTTAAGTATGTGTAAATATCTGGTGAATCAGGTATAAATATCTGGTGAATTCAATTGATAATCTGGTGAATGAGTTTTTTTTAGACATAAATTTTTTGGTTAAGTATGTGCAAATATCTGATGAATCATGTACAAATATCTGGTGAGTTCAGTTCATTATCTGGTGAATGAGTTTTTTTGAGAAATAAATTTTTTGGTTAAGTATGTGTAAATATCTGATTAATCAAGTACAAATATATGGTTAATGCAATTCATTATCTGGTGAATGGATTTTTTTGAGAAATAAAATTTTTATTTTTTTAAAAAAGTCAATTTTTTTTTAAAGTGGCGCTACAGTAGCACTAGTGTAGCATTATGTCGCGTATTGATGTCGGAGCCGTGTGTTCAATTAGCACGACTGAGTTTATTCATGTGTCTGAATGTTTATCCTTGGAAGTTTTGGGCTCCTCATGCTAAGTTATTTAGGCAATGTTGTCTTTAGTTTGCACAAAGCTTAACAGAGTGAGTTTTACTCTTCTATCTACATGAAGTTATACTAGGTTATTATAACTTCAAGAAACCTAAATAGTTCCAAAGGTCGTTTATACTTTTCATACTATAAATTTGTGTATCTTAATTTGAGAATATAATAGATTGTAACAGACTCAGTTATATTGAAAACTGAAATGCAATTCTATTATTGATATTGAGAAGTACATGAAGTGCTCTTATATAGATGAGGAGAGCACAAGAAAAACCAAGAAAGGAAGAAAGAAAGATTGCTAACTGATATAACAACATGACAGAAAAAGGGGAAACTACTAACTGCCTAACTGCCTAACTGATTAGCTAAAAAGGCTGCTGCTGATCTAACAGCTTAGCTAAGTTATAGCTGCTGATGTATTTGGGTCCAATACCCCCCCGCAAGCTGAAGAGATGTTCATAACTTGAAGCCTGGCAAGTAACTTCTGAAATTGAGCTGGATCCAAAGGCTTGGTTAAAAGGTCTGCTAGCTGATCATGGGTAGATATAGGCAGTAAGTGGAACAAGTGAGATTGGAGCTTTTCTCGGACGATGTGACAATCAATCTCTATATGTTTAGTCATCTCATGGAAGGTTGGATTAGCGGCAATATGCTGAGCTGATTGGTTATTACAAAATAGTAAGGCTGGTTCTGTAACTGAGAGTTGTATCTCCTTCAATAGATAAGTGAGCCATTGGAGTTCACATACTGTAGTGGCCAAGGCTCTATATTCAGCCTCGGAGGAGGATCGGGAAACTGTGGTCTGTTTCTTAGTTTTCCAGGACACTAAAGAGTTGTCAAGGAATATACAAAATCCTGTGATAGATTTCCTAGTATCAAGACAGCTTGCCCAATCTGAATCAGAGAATGCTTTTAGGTGTAATGCGGATGAGGCTGAGTAGAAAAGGCCATGTGCAGGTGTGGCCTTGATGTATCTGAGAACCCTAGTGTCTGCTTGATAGTGGGAAGTTGTAGGAGAGCTCATATACTGGCTTAGCTGCTGAACTGAATAGCTAAGATCTGGTCTTGTTGAAGTTAAATAGAGAAGCCTGCCAACCAGTCTCCTATAAGAGGCAGGATCAGGTAGTGAACTGCCATCTTCTTTGTGTAGCTTGGTGTCCTTAGTCATTGGGGTTAATGCTGGTTTAGAAGCCAGAAATCCCGTGTCTGAGAGTATGTCCAAGGCATATTTGCGTTGAGAAATGTGTATGCCTTGCTTGGAGCGAGCAATCTCCAGTCCAAGGAAGTACTTCAAAGCTCCAAGGTCCCTGATTTTGAAGTTGTGATGGAGAACCTGTTTTAAAGTATTGATTTCCTGAAGGTTATTCCCTGCAAGAATTAAGTCATCCACGTAGATAAGTAAGGCAGTGAAAGTAGTAGAAGTATGTTTAAAAAAGAAGGAATAATCAGAAGTGGATTGTTTGTAGCCTTGAGAAAGGAGAGAAGAGGATAATTTGGCAAACCACTGCCTACTGGATTGTTTCAATCCATATAGGGACTTCTTGAGTTTGCACACTTGATTTGATTGTGTGGGAGAAATGCCTTGAGGAAGCTCCATGTAAACTTCCTCATT
This sequence comes from Sophora flavescens, assembly GCA_030762895.1. Lineage (NCBI taxonomy): Eukaryota > Viridiplantae > Streptophyta > Magnoliopsida > Fabales > Fabaceae > Sophora > Sophora flavescens. The sequence continues at coordinate 165,182,662 of CM061068.1, forward strand.
AAGAGTGCCATGAAGGAAGGCATTTTGAACATCAAGCTGCTGCAGATGCCAATTCTGTGATGCTGCAATTGCTAAAAGAAGCCGAATTGTGGTAAGTTTGGCTACAGGGGAAAAAGTGTCAAAATAATCGATTCCTTTTGTTTGGTTGAAGCCCCTGGCTACCAACCGTTCTTTATATCTTTCTAAAGTGCCATCTGCCTTAAGTTTAACCTTGTAAACCCATTTGCAACCTATGGCCTTTTTCCCATCAGGTAGCTGAGTAATGTCCCAAGTATCATTCTGTTCCAAGGCTAACAATTCATAATTCATGGCTTCAAGCCAAGCAGGATGCTTGCTAGCCTGTCTGAAGGTTTTAGGTTCTTCAAAAGTTGAAATTGTTAAGAGGTAATGCTTATGAGCATGAGAAAGTCTATCATAGTTTAAACATGTGGATAAAGGATAAGCAACAATGGCTGTGGGAGTGTGATTAGTGTTGGCAATATTGCAATGAAAATCAAGAAGGTAAGAAGGAGTCTTCCTGTCTCTGGTAGATCTGCAAATGGGAACTGGAGAATCATGGTCTGCAGGGAAATTATGCATTGATAGAGGAGAAAGCAGATCCGTTGGTGTTACAGGAGAAGCTGCAGGCTTAGCAAAGACAGGAGGATCTATGAATGATAAATCATGTGCAGTATCAGAAGAAATGGCAGTGTCAGGAATTGATGAATTAGCCAAAATAGAGACATATGGAAACATAGTTTCATAAAAAACAGCATGCCTAGAGATAAAAATTGCCTTAGAGTTTAAATCAAATAGGATGTATCCTTTAGTGCCAGGTTGAAAACCTAGAAAGATGCATTTTCTAGCACGACTGGCTAACTTTGTTCTGTGTTGAGTGAGAGTAGAAGCAAAGGTTAAACAACCAAACACTTTAAGGTCCATGAATGTAGGTGGTGTGCCAAAAATTTGTTCATAAGGAGAAGAATTGTTAAGCACTGGTGTAGGCAGTTTGTTTATGAGATACACAGCATGACAAACAGCATAACACCAAAATATCTTAGGTAAATGAGAATGAAATAAAAGAGCTCTAGTGATGTCTAAGATATGTCTATGTTTTCTTTCAACTTTGGAGTTTTGTTGTGGGGTTGCCACACAAGAGGTTTGATGCAAAATACCATGAGTATCATAAAAGGAGGGCATATTAAATTCTTGCCCATTATCTGATCTAATGAACATGATTTTAGAGTTAAATTGAGTAGAGATGAGTTGCAGCAATTTGAAAATAGTTGAACGAACTTCTGATTTTGTTTTTAACATATAAACCCAAGTATACCTACTGAAATCATCAACTACTGTAAGGAAGTATTGATAACCATGAAAAGAACTAACATTGATAGGACCCCAAATATCCATGTGAACTATGTCAAAGGGTTTAAGTGACTTAGTGTCACTTTTGGGAAAGGGAAGTTTGGCCTGTTTGGCCATATGACAAGAGTCATAAACAAAGGTTTTATTGCATTTGATATAAGGAAATTGCTTACAAAGATGTTCAAGAACTTTCAAGGATGGATGGCCTAACCTATGGTGCCAAACATCAAAATGAGTATTATGAATAGCATTGAGAGTATTATTTACAGAAAAGGAAAAACAAGTAGAGCTGTGGGCAGCTTGGCATTGTTGCAGAATGTATAGACCATGGGAAGCCTTAGTAGCTCCAATCATCTTCAGTGAAGGGAGAACCTGGATCATACAGTGAGTAGGTGTGAAAGTTAATTGGCATTGAAGAGAGGCACATAGAGACTGAACAGAATTCAGATTGAAGGAAAATTCGGGTATATACATAACATTCTGTAAAGTTATATGTTCAGAAAGAATAACATTACCGGAATGAGAAGCTGTAATTGAATTACCATTAGGTAAATTGATGGTAATTGGTTTTATGGGTTGATAGGTAGAAAAAAGTGTCTTGTGACAACATACATGAACTGTTGAACCAGTATCTAGCAACCAAGAAATAGGTTGGAAAGAAACAATACCTGACTGATTGAGATGAGAGATCATGTGCTTTGGAGTAGCATCATGAGTGGGTTGGTTACTCATTGCAGTGACAGAAGTGGAAGCCTCATTCTTGATGCCTTGAAGAAGGGATAGAAGTTTCTTGCAATCATCTTGATTGAGCTGGATATTGTGGGAGGTCTTTGGTTGGGAATTATCTGTTGTGTCAGGATTGGAAGTGGCAGCAGAAGTGAGATGTGCAGAAGTTTCTTCATTTTTGGCTTTGTAACCGGGTGGAAAGCCATGTTTAAAATAACATGTTTCCACGGTATGATATGGACGACCACAGAAGGTACATTGTTTGTTGTTGGTGGTGGATCTGCCACGACCTCTGCCACTTTGTGCATTTGGAGTGCCTCTGCCCTGTGGTCCTCGATTAGGTTGCCAAGAGCTGCTGTTGTTTGCAGCGATGGAATTGGGAGAGACAAAATGGTCAATTACCTTTCTTTCTTGTTGAATAACCATATTGAACACCTTGTTGATTGGAGGTAAAGGCTCAAGCAAGAGAATTTGGGTTTTGATTGTATTGAAACTATCATTTAAGCCTTTCAAGAAACATATGACATACTCATTATCTTTTTGGTGTTTCATGGAAAGGGTCAAATTACAGATACATGGGTTGTTGCAAGAGCAAGCAGGGGTTGGCCTTAGAGATTCAAGCTCTTCCCATAGGGTCTTTAGATCAGTAAAGAAGGTGGAAACCGTTCTATCACCTTGTCTAATGGAATGTAATTCTTGAAGCAGGTCTGAAACACGAAAATGATTACCTTTAGAATACCTGTCATGAAGATCAAGCCACATAAGTCTAGCATTATCGATATAGACAGTGCTTTGAGCAATTGGTGGAGTGCGGCAACGGTTGATCCAAGAAATGACAATATTGTTGCATCTCTCCCATGCATCAAAGAGAGGATCAGTGGTAGTAGGAGTAAGAATGGTGCCATCGATGAATTTGTGTTTGTTTTTGGATAGGAGGGCTCTCTTGATGGCACGGTTCCAAGAATGAAAATTGTCACCATTAAGAGGTGGTGATACCAACACAGCACCTGGGTTTTCTCCAGGGTGCAAATAGTAGGGACTGGTTGGTTGTTGTGTGGGATCGATTGAAGGGATGGAATTGTTGGCAGGGTTGGAATTAGTGGAATGCTGGGAAGAAGAATCAGATTCAGTCATGGCAAAAGGATTGAAAGAGATTTGCGGAAGCTGGAGTTTAGTAAACTGATACCATAATAGATTGTAACAGACTCAGAGTTATATTGAAAACTGAAATGCAATTCTATTATTGATATTGAGAAGTACATGAAGTGCTCTTATATAGATGAGGAGAGCACAAGAAAAACCAAGAAAGGAAGAAAGAAAGATTGCTAACTGATATGACAACATGCACAGAAAAAGGGGAAACTACTAACTGCCTAACTGCCTAACTGATTAGCTAAAAAGGCTGTTGCTGATCTAACAGCTTAGCCAAGTTATAGCTGCTGATATATTTGGGTCCAATAGAATAAGAGCATGGCTGAAAGATTAAATGTTCAAATATAGTTCACATGTTTGCTAATGTCAGCTAGCTGTGAGCATAAAACCTAAGGATATATTACCAAAATTGCTTTATATACTAGACTTTCACATATGCAGTTTGTTGAGATTTTGGAATCTTTAGCTTAAATATTTTTTCATGTCAATCAAATATAGCTTGAATATAGCAACTTGCCAACTTAAAGGTTAATGTGAATAATCTGTGTCATTTACTTGCATAGCCATCCTAATTGTTATCTCTACTACTTTTTATTTAGTTTTTAAATAATCGATTCTCCTATCTCTATATATATCTGCTAGGAAGACTATTGTCCAAAACGTTGCAGTGCATTGTATTACTATGTGCACCAGTTTTTGGTAGGCCTTCTTCATCTTAGCTTGCCACAGTAAGTTTTCATGCAATTATAGTAGGCCTTCGTCATCCTAATTGAACAAGGAATTGTAAGACCTTGCTTGATGTTTTTCCTGTAATTATTATTGTTAAAAATCATGGCAGCAAAGTTGAATGATGCAGAGTAAGGAAGAAGATGGAAATATGCATATGGCATTTTGCCTTGAACAATCAATTGATTGAAAGAAAACTAAGAGAGGTATTACAAAGAAAATGAACTCTCTGCTTTTAACTAAAGAGTCATTGCTGTTAGCTATATATAAGTAAAGCTGACTAACTAAGAAGCAACAGAAAACAGAAAACTAACTGCTAACTAACTGCTGAAAACAGAAAATTAACTAACTAACTAACTCTAACAGAAAACTAACTGTTAAATATGGCATGTGATTAAATAGAAAACTTCAACACCCCCCCTCAAGCTGGACTGTGAATATTGAACATTCCAAGCTTGGAGCATAGGTTTTTGAAAGGACCTAAGGATAGGGGTTTTGTTAGAATATCAGCAACCTGCTGCTGTGACTGAATGGGTAGCAAGTGCAGAATGCCTTCTTGTATCTTATCTCTTACTAGATGGCAATCCATCTCTATATGTTTGGTCCTTTCGTGAAATACCGGATTGAGGGCAATGTGTCTTGCAGCTTGATTGTCACAATAGATGATCACTGGGGCAGAGTGTGGAAATTGTAAGTCATTCAGCAAGTAGAGTAACCATTGGGCTTCACAAGTAGCTTGAGCTAGTGCCCTGTATTCGGCCTCAGAAGAGGACCTTGAAACTGTTGGTTGCTTTTTACTTTTCCAGGATATTAGGGATGAACCAAGGAAAAAACAGTATCCTGTGATTGATCTCCGAGTGTCCAAACATGCACCCCAGTCCGAGTCACTAAATCCTTTTAGTGAGCAATCATTTTCAGCAGAGAAGAACAAGCCTTCAGCAGGAGAACCTTTGATGTATCGAAGTACTTCAAGACAGCTTGATAATGTTGTGATGTAGGACAGTCTAGGAACTGACTTAATTGACTTACAGCAAAACAAATATCAGGTCTTGTACGGGTGAGATATAAGAGCCTGCCAACCAATCTTCTATAGACTGTGGTATTTGGCAAAGGGTCCCCTGAACCTTTCTGTAACTTAAGAGTACTATCCATAGGTGTGTTACTTGGTTTGGCACCAAGTAATCCTAAATCATTGAGCAAATCTAGAGCATATTTTCTTTGATTAACACTGATTCCTTTATTGGATCTGGCAACCTCAAACCCGAGAAAGAACTTCAACTTCCCCAAATCTTTGATGCTGAATCTGTCATCTAAGTATTGTTTAACTTGAGTAATCTCTGAAATGTCATCACCAGCCATCACAAGATCATCAACATATACCAGGATGGCTGTGAAACCCGAGGAACTTCTCTTAGTAAACAAGCTATAATCAGATTTGGACTGACAATACCCACGAATGATGAGAGATTCAGTGAGTTTTGCATTCCATTCCCTGCTCGCTTGTTTTAAGCCATATAGTGACTTATTTAGCTTGCAAACCAGAGATGAATCATGGACTTGGAGTCCTTGTGGCAGCTCCATGAATACCTCTTCATGTAAATCTCCATGGAGGAAGGCTGTGTTGACATCAAGCTGTTCAAGATGCCACTTGTTTGCAGCTGCTAATGAGAGAAGAATTCTGACAGTGGTCATTTTGACCACTGGACTGAAAGTTTCCAGATAGTCAATCCCTTCAGTCTCTGTGTATCCCTTTACAACTAAACGAGCCTTGTGTCTTTCTATGGTGCCATCTGCCTTTTGTTTTGTTTTAAAAACCCATTTGCAGCCGACAATACTTTTTCCAGGTGGTAATCTGGTTAATGTCCATGTGTGGTTCTTCTCAAGTGCAGTCAGTTCTGAGTTGATAGCATCTTGCCAATGTGCATGTGTTATGGCTTCTTGAAAATTCTTAGGTTCAGTGATAATAGACAAGGCAAGTGAATATTGTCTATGTTGATCTGACAGTTGATGATAGGATAGAAAATTGGATATGGGGTATTTGCTGTTAGTGTCAGGTAGTGCAGTTTTGGTGGCAAGGCTGCAATGGTAGTCATTGAGGTAGGATGGACTTCTTCTGATTCTGGTGGAAACTCTAGTAGGATGAATTTGATTCAGTTGATCAGTAATTTCTGGTTCAGACAAAGGTTGAATATGAGGCTCGGGCTCAGGTTGAGATTGTTGATTTGGAGATTGAGGTTGAGGTTGAGGTTTAGCAATGTGGTTAGACTCAATGTTGTGATTAGGCATTTGTGGTATGCATTCAAAATCAAACAGGTTTAGCTGAGTAACTGAGGGTAATGTAGGAGGCGACTGAGAAATATGTGAGGGTTGTGTAACACAGCTGATAAAAGGAAAATTGAACTCATAGAACTGCACATTCCTGGAGATGAATATCTCCCTTGTTTTTAGGTCATAAAGCAAGTATCCTTTGATTCCAGCTCTATAGCCTAAAAAAGCACACTTTCTGGCCCTGCTGTCCAGTTTCTTTCTGTTTGCACTGACTGTGCTTGCATAACTGAGGCATCCAAAAGACCTTAGATGTGATAAAACAGGAAGTTTTCCATGCAAGATTTCATAGGGTGATGCATTGTTGAGAAACCTTGAAGGAATTCTGTTGATCAAGAAGACTCCATGTGCAACAGCATAGTTCCAAAAAGTTGTGGGAAGTCCTGCTTGAAACATAAGTGCCCTTGTCATTGCAAGTATATGTTGATGTTTTCTTTCAGCAATGCCATTTTGCTGAGGTGTTTCCACACAAGAACACTGGTGCATAATGCCATTTGCTGCTAGAAACTCCTGCAGATCTTTGTTGGTGAACTCAGTTCCATTATCAGTCCTAATTGCTTTAATCTTGGCTTCAAATTGGTTATGAGCCATAGCAGTAAAGGACTTTATTAAGTTTCCAGTCTCTGATTTCTGTTTCATGAAGTAGATCCAAGTATGCCTGGACTTGTCATCAACAATTGTTAGAAAATATCTATGACCATATATAGATGGCCAAGCCAAGGGTCCCCATACATCCATGTGTACTAGATCAAAACAGTTGTCAGACTTTGAAAAACTATCAGGAAAGGGTAGTCTCTTTTGCCTAGAGAAATGACATACATCACATGGTTTATGAGGATTAATGGCCTTAATGAAAGAATGAGATTTGTGTAAAACTGACATTTTATTATGTGATAGATGGCCTAGTCTAGTATGCCATACATCTGAATCAGAAGTGTGAACATTATTAACAACACTGTTAAGCAAAGAAACAACTGGAACAACAACATCTTTATGAGACAAAGCAACTTTATGAGTGGATAGAACATATAGTCCTCCCTTAGGTTCAGCTGTACCAATCATCTTCGATGAGATGGCATCCTGCATTAGGCATGCAGACTGAGTGAAAATGAGTTTGCAATTCAATGAATTTACAAGCTTTGACACATAAATCAAGTTGAAACCAAAAGAAGGTATGTAGAGTACATCATTTAAGAACAGATTTTCAGAAAAGAAAATGGTTCCAGCAAACTGAGTTAAGATCTTGGTACCATTTGGCAATTTGACCATCACAGGTCTGATTTTCCTATAAAACTGAAATTGAGACAAGGTGTGACAGATGTGATCTGTGGCACCCGTATCAAGGACCCAACTAGAACACTTGACATCATTAGAAACAGTGCATATTATACCTGATGCACGAGGGTTAGAGGAAGTAGGCAGTGTGGTTAACTGATTTACTGTCTTGGGCTTGTCACTATATTCCAGCATAGCCAAGATTGCTTTGTGCTGTTCAGGAGTAAAACCCATAGGAGTTGATGCTTTATCTTCTTTGTATGATCTAGTATGTGATCTCATAGAAACTATACTCATTGAACCATCATCACTATCACTATCCTCCACTGCACAATTAATCTTTCCCTTTCTGTAATTTGGGGGAAATCCATGCTTTTTGTAGCATGTATCAATAGTGTGGCCACTTCTATTGCAGTGAGAGCAGAATCTTTTATCTTTGCGATTTTTGTTTCTGTAACTACCCTTATCCTTTCCTTTATATCGCATATCCACAACATTAGAAATAACCCTAGGTTCATCAAGACACTACAAAAAAGGCGCTATTTTGCGACGGTTATTAGGTTAAATTGCGTCATTTTTATGCGCCGCAGATTCATGTTTGCGACGGTTCCAAAACCGTCGCAATGTCGACCGTCGCGAGCAGCATTTGCGGCGGTTATGTAAACTGTCGCACAAACTGCCGCAAATTAGCATTTGCGGCGGTTGTGAAAACTGCCGCACAAACTGCCGCAAATTAGTATTTGCAGCGGTTGTGAAAACCGCCGCAAATTAGTATTTGCGGCGGTTGTAAAACTGCCGCACTAACTGTCGCAAATTAGCATTTGCGATGGTTGTAAAACTGCCGCACAAACCGCCGCAAATTAGCATTTGCGGCGGTTGTGAAAACTGCCGCAAATTTATTGCGACGGTTTGTAACCGCCACAGATTAGTACCGCAAAATTGCTAATACAGGTAGCGACGGTTAGTGAACCGCCGCTATTTGTTTCCCCAATTCTGAAGTTAATTTTACGACAGTTTCAAAACCGTCGCAAAACATAGCAAAAAATTTGTAATTAATTTTTTTTAGCACATCATTTTGAGTCTACAAAACCTGCTTATTAAATATATATATATATTTTTCTTAAAACAAATAAAGGTAAAACTCATTCATAAATAAAATGTTGAGTTACGTACAAACTACGACCAAAAAGATATATATATTCCAAATAAAGTTCAACAATTCCACAAATATTAAGTAATACAACTAAACTCCATCAAGTTCATAAAATGAAAACTAGAACTATCTAAAGGGTCCTACGAGACGATGCTCCGTGGTCTTCAGGCATATGACTAGACTCAGAGGAACGTCTCATATCTCTTGGTGACTCTAAGTCAGCCGGCTGTAATTCAAAAAAATCAAAAATTAGATAACAACCACTAATTCAACAAGTGAACTATCAAAAGTTAAAAACTAAATTTAAAAGCAATTATTTTACCTGATTTCCCTTAACATTCTCGCATAAGGAAAGCAATTTGTTCCTTCAAGACTTCATAATTCGCAGCTTGTTCCTTAAGCGCTAGGACTTCAGCTTCCAATTTTTCAATCTTCTCATATGGAGATACCATCCTCTCAGAGTGAGACCTAAATCCTGGGAGTTGAGATGGTGTTATCCCAAGTCCCATTCCTTTGGCATATCCAGGGTGGTCCTTTCCAAAAACTTTCACATAAGCATCATTCTCTGTTGATCCCTCATGAATTTCATTTTGCAATTGTTCCTACATATAATATTGAAGACATACACAATTACTTAAAGATCACCATTAACAATGAAATACAACTTGGAATAACATTTGTGTTTATGTGATGACAGGTGGATTTATCACATCCTGGTGCAGAACTTAGATTGCTCGAAGTTTTCTATCACAAGATCTATAAGGTTCTGAAGAATATAGTTTGTGAATTTTGTATTTAAATTATGGTCTTAGCAGGAAACACGACTTCCTTGGGGGGCAACAGCAGAATGACCTCGAACATTGAAACTCTTTAAAATAGAGAATTCCAAAATAGAGTTGGACACTGATCCTTTGTTGTGCATACCAGTCAAAGAGATATTTGAGCTAACCAAGGCTATATCAGAGTTAACAGAGACATTTCTATTATCAAATCTAGCCAAATTTCTGCAATTCCAAACATTATATAGGATGTTAAGAATGCCCGAAATGACCAAGTCATGGATTTGTGCACTCCAACCTTTGTGACAGATAGACAGAACAATATCAAAACTGGAAAGACCAATAACAGATTCGTAACATTCATAAACCAGTTCCATAGGCCTTTAGCAAAGGGACAATCTAAAAATAAATGCTTTGTTGTTTCATAAGACTTCCCACATTGACTACACATAGAAACCACTATGCAGCCTCTACAATATAAATTCTCATTAGTAGTCATTTTATTGTGCATAATTCTCCAAAAAATTGAAGGATCTTGATGGAGGAACACTGCTGTTCCAAACTAACTTCGCCAAGGAACAACATGCCCTGTTGGATTCTTGAAAATATAAGCATCTTTGAAACTAAGCATTCCGGACTCAGATTCTGTCCAAACCAGATGATCGAGTGCTAGGATACTTAGGGATCACAATCTTCTCAATTTCAGATCTGATCACCGGGGAATGAAGGAGCAGTAATCTAGGGACACACCATTTTCCATTAACAATAAAATTACTAACCTTTGCAGTCAATGTAGAGTGCATATCATCAAGCAAATTTAAGAATTCCAAGACTGTTTTTAGAGAGCTATTTGTCACTCCAAAATTTGATATCCCTACCATTTCCTAATTTCCAAGATATATTATCCAAAACTTCAGCTTAACAACATCTAATACCAAACCAAAGAGTAGATAATATATGATGTTTGATTGGATTATTATGCCTAAAGGTTCTGGCTCTTAGCAGAATAAACCACTAGTGTATTTTATTTAGTGAATATATTGGTGTAGTTTATTGCAACTTTGTATATATTTTAAAGGTTCTAGTATATATAAATAAAAACTCATAAATTAAAATGGATGTCTCTTTCTTTTTTGATAAGAAAAGAAAACTTCATTAAGGGGGAACTGTACAATGAAAGAGGATGAGATATCCTCATGAGAAGATGACAAAAGAAACACCTACAAGCCAAGAGATTGAGTCATGTAAGATGGCATGCCAATCCCTCTACATGTCTAACTGTGGAACACCTCTAAAAAAGACCAAGGGCCGGCTTAAGCTGGAAAAAATATTGATTTTATCAATTTTGACAATGAGAATGACCTTGAATTCTGTATCTCATATGTATATTTATATATTTTATATGTTTACAAGTAGTGAAGTGCTTAAAGGATAAAGACAATAAAAAGTTATAAATAATACATTGTACTTACATTTTTTTCCCTAGCCTCTTCACTGACAAATGATCCATCCTTCATTTTGTGAGAAATAGGATAAAATTCTGCTTTGCTAAATTCTCGTCCTTCTAGTAATTCCTAAAATTAAGCACCATACAATAAGTGCTAGTACAAATAAATTATACTGTTAAAAAAAATGAGTGAACCATACCAACTCATCTTTTGTCCTTGCAATTCCCTTGGAGCCTAATGTATGGTGGATCACTAATTTTTCACGATTTGCTGCATTTTGATCAGCTATCTCCTGCATTAATTAATAACATAATGAAGAGTTAGTAAATAGTAGTTGAAGTAACAAAGACTGCAACTTATGATGATTACCATTTGTTTAGCGCTCCGCCTATAATTTATATAAACAGCCCAATGGTTGGAGTCAATATCAGGTGGGGTGCCTCTGAAGATTTTCTGCCAAGGAAAGCTCCCAATCATGATATTTATGAAATAATCTGCATCGTGTGTCCCTCCATTTTTTTGCAAGGCTAGTTAAAATATACTTTTTGTGTTCACCATCATTGACAACAAATTTATTCTTCAAGAAAACATAATAAAAGATAGTGTTAGCTAACAAAACACCTAATAAATCGAACGTATTCACTTAACTACAAATAATACCTGTATTTTTTGAGAATAAAGATTGTTTTTCAAAGTATCCGGTACTTTTTTCCAATTCTCAAACATTATGGGAATGTTATTAAAGTTTCTTGCAAGTTCACCCAAATATCCTACCAACAAACCAGCTGACTCTCCCACTTCTGGTTGTGCATGTCGATTCCACCTAGTTATAACCCTTGTTGTACCACTTGATGCAAACACATATGTCACCCTTAAACGTGTTTGCATCACCTGACCGCTTGCATCTAACACATAAAGTAAACAAATTAAAACAATTCCTAACCCAACATATAATAAAATTAAAAAAATTAAAGAGAAATATAAAATAGATTAGACATACTTATAACATCTACTGTCCAAAATGTTGGAGCTTTTTTTGGAACAGGCAAGGGACCTTCAACCACATCAGGTGCAGATTCAGAAGTTGGTGCAGTGTGTACCTCATCATGAAATGATGATTCAACATTGGGTAAAGGATCACTTTGTTGTAGATGTCCATCTACATATCCTTCAGAAGATGCATTTGGTTGAATTGGTGTGGATTGACACCTCCGACGAACACTTCTTTGACTGGCCATACCTGAGAAGTATAATGTATCAAACAGATATATGACAAGCAAGAACACCACACATTCATAAATTACCTAAGAATCAAGAATCAAACTGATATAATTAACCAACTAAAATGGAACATAACGAGACATTCAAATTGATATAATAACTATGAGCCATTTTTCAGTAACAAACCAAAAAAAAATTACAAAATAAGTTCACTAAGCTAAAATCACCAAAGGTTCCAAGTTCTACACAACATAACACAAAAAACTAACATGTCTATCACCAATGGATCATAAAACCATATCTTGATTATCATCATTAAAATTATCATTAATGGTTGAACTTTCAGGATCATCATCTGCAGCCATTCTTGCCAATTGTATATGTGGGGTATCATCAGAGAAAATTTGTTCCAAGTTTTGTGATGGGTATGCATCAATGGATGTCATAATTTCATCATCTTCACCCATGTCGTACAAGTCTCTTGGCTTCAAATGAACTGGTATGCTCCAACCTTTTTCCTTCTCATCCTCCACATAATAAACCATTTGAGCTTCTGAAGCTTTAATGTATGGTTCATCATCTTCATGTTCTCCAGTATGTATTAGTCTTGCAAATTTAATAGAGATAAAACCCAACTTATCTGTCTTCATACCTCTTGGGTTAGTGGTATTAGCCCATTCACATTTAAAGATGGGTACTGTGAAGTCATTATAGAAAACCTCAATGATGTCTATCAATCTTCCATAGTAAGGTACCCCTCCAAACCTCATTTGGGCATCACTATTGCTTGAGTAACTCCTGGTTCCAAACATTCCAAAAACCCCACTGTTTTGAGTTTTTAATAACATATCTCGTGCCACGGTTCGAAATTTGTATCCATTGACATTATATGCAGTGAACCTTCTAGCTTTGTCATGAGGACCTTGTGCAAGACTAACGAAAACATCTTTATCTGGTCCACTAAGACTGTCGAGATTGTTACAAATCTAGATGCCATAATAATATATATTGTTAGTCGCATTCTTGTTCAAAAAATACATAAATGACACTAACACACTATTAATCATTGTTAAGAACACTAACACGATTGGTGAACCAACGAACAAACTCTCTATGAACCTTCTTGTCTACCTCAAAAGCACTCCTTGCACCACCCCTTAGTTGCCTTCGCACGCTAGTTCTATACTGCCTATTTAGTTGAATCATATTAGATGTTATGGAAAAAAACTTAAGATTAATTAAACCAAGTAGAATAATTACTTACTGAAGATAGTAATCAACTATAGAGCAATTCGTTAACACGTGTCTATGAGCCTGAAACTTTTCCGTGGGTGTCAGGGTGACATATGAAGAGCCACCAACCGATTTTCCAACTTTAGGGAATAAGTCAGCTACTCGTGAGCCATATTGTATATCATTAATAGGCTCATCGTCTACACGACTAGGTCGGTTCCATCTAGTCTCAATGCTATCCAGATACCTTGAACAAAACGTAAGAATCTCTTGCACAAGGTAGCCTTCCGCAATATATCCTTCTGGTCGTGCTTTATTACGTACATAGGATTTTAGCTGTCCCAAGTACCTATTGTTAAACCACAACAAGTATTATTTAGAACAACCTGTACATTACCAAATTAGAAAAAATAAAATGACTAATATCGCACATCTTTTACCTTTCTATAGGATACATCCATCGATAATGAACGGGACCTTCGAGTTTAGCTTCTTCAACAAGATGAACAACCAAGTGAACCATAACAGTAAAGAATGAAGGAGGAAATAACATTTCCATGTGACATAAAGTGAGGATGATTTGATTTTGCAATCTGTCTAGATCTTCAACTTTCAATACTTTGCCACATAGTTGTCTAAAGAATGAGCACAACTTAATTAATATTGCTGAAACCTCATCAGGCAATGTTGCCCGCATGGCTAATGGTAGCAATTGCTCTATCAATATATGACAATCATGACTCTTCAACATTCCATTCAACTTAAGATTGTCCAAATCAATGCACCTAGAAATGTTGCTTGAATAACCATCCGGCACAGTGATATTCTTTAAAGTAGTTAAAAATGCCTTCCTACCTTTATTAGTCAATGTAAAGACAGCTGGAGAATATTTTCCATTTTCATTGGGCCAAAGATCAGGCCTTAAGCCCATAGCTTGAAGATCTCTTCGAGCATTAACATGATCTTTGCTCTTTGCGCTGTCATTTAGCAAAGTAAATATGACATTATCACACACGTTCTTCTCAATATGCATCATGTCAAGACTGTGACGCAAACAATTATCCTTCCAATACGGAAGTTCAAAGAATATGCTTTTCTTTTTCCATTGTTGAGTGTTACCCCGTGTAAGTTGATTGCCACGTGTTCTTTTTCCCGAACCTTCTTTCTCTAATTTTCTACCAAATATGACATTGATGTTTTGAACCTGTTCAAGAATTTCAGAACCAGATAATGTTTTTGGTGGACTACGCATTTCTTGTTCACCATTAAAGCGGACCCTATTCAGTCTAAATCTGTGTCTCTGGTCAAGAAAACGACGATGACCCATAAAACACCATTTTTTGCTATGAGGAAGACGACATGGAATGGAGTCGAAGTTACAAGATGGGCAAGCAAGTCCGGTGTACGTGTTCCACCCAGAAAGTGTTCCTAGCCCAGGAAAATCACTAATTGTCCACATTAAAGCTGCATGTAATTTGAACATCTCTCGCTTGAAAGAATCATAGGCATCCACACCCGTTGTCCATAACTCTTTCAACTCTTTGATCAAAGGTTGTAAGTAGACATCTATATCATTCCCTGGCATTTTTTACCAGGAATTATCATTGAAATTATAAAAGATGTCGACTTCATGCACACCCATGGAGGGGTATTGTATGGAATGAGAATAACTGGCCAAATACTATAGTTTGAACTCATGACACCAAAAGGATTAAAACCATCAGTGGCTAACGCGAGGCGCACATTTCGCGGATCTGATGCAAACCAAGCATGCAACGAGTCAAACTGCTTCCAAGCTTCAGAATCTATAGGATGCCTCAACATTCCATCATTGTTATTATCGTCAGCATGCCATCTCATATCCTCAGCTGTCTTTGATGAAAAAAAAATCTCTGTAATCGAGGCTTCAGTGGAAAATAACGAAGAACTTTTGCAGGCACTTTCTTCATACCAGTGCCATCACCGGACACCCTAGTCTTACTAGCTTTTGCCCTTGATTTCCATTTGGAAGTGTTACAAATTTTACATGTCTCCCTCTCTTCATCTTCCGGATTACCCCAATAGAGCATACAATTATTCGGACATACAGGTATCTTTTCATAGTTCAAACCAAGCTTGATGATCGTTTTCTTGGCCTCGTAGAATGAACTTGGAATATTTGCATGTTCAAATGCATCTTTCAATAGTTCTAAAATCATTGTCATGGCCTTGTCGCTCATTCCACACAGGCATTTGATATGATACAACTTTACCAAAAAAGACAATCTTGAATACTTCGTACACCCTTCGTACAGGGGTTGTTCTACATCTCTAACTAATTCATAGAATTCTTCATCTACATGTTGCTCTTGAGCTGTATTTGGCATCACATCTGCATCCCGGTCAATCTCCGCATTTGATGCAACGGGTACTTCATTTGCAAGGTGCCTATCAACTCCAAATGCATCATCGATCATGTTCCGAATATGATCCTCAACAATAGTGGGGTCTTGAACTACATTTGGAATATTGCTAGGTGAGATATTACTAGTTCCTATTGTTCTGGACTCCCCGTGATAGGACCAAAAAGTGTATCCTGTTGGAAATGGTGTACAGATTAAGTGATCATACACCACATGCCTACTTTGCCATTTTTTGAAACCACATCGTTTACAAGGGCATATTGTTTTGCCATTTACTGATTGATGTACAAAGGCAAAATCAATAAATCCCCTAACCCCTTGCTCATATTCAACTGAGTTTCGTGGCTTCATTATCCATGACTTATCCATTGCTTCAAAATATTAAATCTGGAAATAAAAATAACACACCACTTCATAAATTGAAAAATATATACTATTTTTAAACTATATATAAACTACCATCTAATAGAAACATATCAAAACTAGATAAAGATTATGTTCAAGTTGCACTACTATAGCCATATATATATTTTCCTAATTCCTCTGCACACTGCAATAAAAACAAGAGAGAAACTCATAATATCCAACTGCTAATGATTAATTTTAAGAGAGAAACTCAAGTATAATAACTAAGGTGCAACACGATACTTTGAAAATGGAAAGCAAACAGCACAACTAGCTAAACTGACCACATGTGATACAAAAGATAGTAATAGAAAGGATACAAAAGAGGAAACAAAACTTATCATCTAAACTAATCTATTAACCAAAGTTGTTATAACAGTAATCAAGAATCAATACGGCTAATAAAAGTGTTTTTTATTCAATTTATTTGTTTGGGTCTCATGATGAATTTTCCGATGAGCGGCACCTCGCCTGTAAAAACTTAGCAAAGAAATTTTTTAAAGCAGTGGCACATCATGCAAACACCATTCAACAATTATGTAAGGGGAAAACAGAATACATAAATAATAAATTTCATTGCAAAACACTTCTGATATGATATTTGCTCTAATTGTGTCATATCAACTATGTTATACAAAAGTGCTACTCATATTTGAGTCAGTTCAGATTCAACTGAAATTTATCACAAATTTTGGTGAGATGTTAAAGTCAACAAATCACATCATAAAGAAATATTCTGAGTATTAACATCGAATGCTTCATTGGCAGGGAGTATTAGTTCTTCACTAACCTTCGAAATATTGGGTGAAACTTTTGTTGTATATATTGGTAAAGAACTTGAGCATTACGAGAATCAAACTTGTCACTTCTTTTCTCCTCAATGCTTGACATGCTTTAATATACCGAGAGAAGAAAGATCAGCTATATAACAAGAAACTTGACAAAGTAATACTTAACCAATAATTCAGTAAAGCAACGTGAATATGGCAATTAAAAATTAGAAAAATAAAACAAGTAGGCTTTCTCAGATCAAAACATGGAATGGTATTTCCTTCAATGTCATCTTCCAGCAAAACTGAATAGAGCACGTGCAGGATCTTCCAGCTGATTGAATTTGGTATGAAGCTTCAGAAAGAGAGGTCCCTGCTGGAATTCCAGGAAATGCTAGCCCGAAGTGCTTAAAGTTGATGTTAATTATTCTGTGTCATATAGTAAGAGATTCATAGTGATTGCTTCTGTTGTTCTTCATTTTTTATTATTCTGTTGAAGGTAGTCATATAAAGTGATTTTACAGAAGGTGGTGTGTGATGTATAGAAACTTGAGGCTTTTAGCAAGGGATTATATGTCCTGTTTCCCTCGTTTTTATTCTCCATTCCCTTGGCTCACAGGAAATATCCGATCAATTGTGCATTGAAATTTAATCTGAGTATTGAAGTGTGTATACAATGAATTTATCTAACACTTATTGTTCTGCTTTCTTATTTTGCATATCTCCTGAAACTTATCCACTCATCTGAATGTATCTGTGGGATTATCCACAATCCCGGAAAAAGCAGGCATATAGCATGCAATGTACATTTTCGTGGTGTGCTAGATTTGTACTTGTCCTCGGATCCCAAGAATAACAGAGAGAAAAGCTCCTTAAAAGAATAATATTATTTCAAAATCATAGCATCCACCCCTAAGGAGAACAAGAAACCTAATGCAGAAAGTCTTTGATGATGGATCTTCTTCATACGATATGTGTCACCTAATGCAACAAGCATTATAGTGTCAAACAAAACAAATCTCCCCAATAGATATGTGCATTAAAAACTATAGCAAACAGAAACTTCACCTCATCATTCCATCTAACATTATACTTGCGCTTCCTTTCATCTTTCTCCTCTCTCTTTCTTTCACGCTCCCGACCAAACAAAACGTTTTTCTTTATTTCTTGTCCAAAAAAACAAGAAATGGCTTATTTAACAAATTAAGATATGAAATCATTATTTAAAATGAAAAAACAAATTGACCTTTTTAAGGGCCTCAAGCAAGTTTTTTATATCGTCAGTACATCAGCTCCCCAAGTGGCAAGCCTTTTCTCCTCCTGCTGGAGTAGGAGTATCTGCATTTATTTTTTGAAAACAAGCATGAGAATACAAACAGTATCTATCAATTAGATCATATGATATAGCAAACACTTAAAATAATCAACAAACAACATATATAAAGTATACCAAATTCAAGTAAAGTCTGGGAAAAAATGTTCAAAAAAATACATTTTATAATATGATAAAGTTGGTCAAAAGGGTTATGCATGATCCCTATCCTCATTCCATTAATAAAAAAGCAACCATTGATGGAATATGTAATCATTTGAAAAGTAATGTCCTTTATAATTAAAGTAGTCAAATGAAACAACTCTGTTTCGTTTTGCATCTTGCAATTTATTTTTAAATGCTTGAGCTTCTTTGGACCCTATCTTTTACTGGAATCACGTCCTCAACTCAGAAGCTACTCTATGTAGCTTAGGGAAAAATGCACGTCCAAGACTTCTGACTCAGTTTTCAAACATGCACTAAATATATTATCCTTAAATCCTTTCCCACAATAGTGGTTGAGTATGATTCCAAGTCTGGCACTTTTCAGGTAAAACTCATGTTGGCATTAATTTGAGATTTAGATGTTCCAAAGTTCTGTTCTATGAGAAAGGACTCTGTGTCTTATTTGGATGATCCTCCAGAATTTTCCACCAAGCAGACATTATTAAGACCAATCTTCCCTACAAACATTTCCAGACAGGGCCAATACAATATTGCATTAAGTAATATAGATACCTCACTAATTTGTTTTTTGACATTATTGATAATTGGGGAAGGTATTATACAAACAATCACTCTTAGAAGACCTTAGGTACTACCTTCATAGTAACATAGTAACCTATATGCTTAATAGTTAAGACCAACCTTTCCTTATTACTATGTCTCTTTGACATTACTGATGGCAAAAACTATAGAACCAAGGACAAAGGGCACAATAAAAAGGCAAGGAATATGAGCTTTAGTAAAATCAGCAAATGGCATCACATTAGACAATGCAGTAAATAATAATGATATATCTCGATAATCTCTTCTTTCTAAATATAGACGGCAAAAGTTAGACATAATGTCCTAGATAACGTTAACATACAAAATTGATTGGAAATGGCCCTGAACAGTAGACATTTAAGAGGAAAGGTTACCGAACCTCATAACCCACAAGAGTGTGGTTTTCAAAAATAATTCAAGTAGCACGTACACTATGGATAAGAAAACTAAGTTATATCATCCTAATCTTTTTAGTTGAAGTAGCATCACAATTCACAAACACAGACTGCAGCAAGTTGCAAATTATGCATTATAAGTCGGTGTTATCATTCTTTACCAAGCCTCACCAACAAAATTGAAAAGCATAAATTTCCACACAGCAAAGACAAGAGCAATAGAGAAAATCTAAAATAGAGAAAGTGAAAACCAAAAGAAAATAAACATGCTTGTTTGGGACAAAACTGCCATTACAGTTTATTAATTAGTTTAGGCTGTTTTGATAGATGGCTTCAAGCATGTGGTTTTAGTTTTGAATATTATTTTTTTGTTTGGGAAAGCCTATGATAGTAGCAAATATCAATGAGATTTTGCTTTGCATTTTCTTGATAATGGATTTTCGTTCTGAATGGCTTGACTAGAACATGTTTGATGAAATGGCAAACAAAAATTCTAGCAAAGAAGAACAAACCCAGCAAGCAGAACAAATAATGCAAAAACCCATATAGCAAATCAAAATAAATTAAAAAAAAATCCAAAAACAACACTCTAGCAAACCCATCAGACCATATGATGGTTTCATAATTGCTATAACAGGATATCCAACGTCCCAAGTAGCCCTTCATAGTGAATTAAAATGTAAAATTTGTCATACCCATCAGACCATATGGGATTGGAACGTATGGAGTGGAATACCTCCATCCAAGAATAGAATCATTCACATGGAAATCAAATCTAACAATAACAAATTGCCAAAGTTCATTCAAGATATCAATCCCTTTTATTGAGCCAGAGCAAATGAGGGAATCAGTCATAAAATGTGCATTAGCAATAGCAAGTTGCAACTCACTCCTTCAAATGGAAAAGGCAGAAAATAAAATGCAGTGTTCAGAACTCTTCGAGTTCTTCGAGTTCTTCGAGTTCTTTGGGATTCTGAGGAATTGCAACATTAATGGAACACTACCAGAATATCTTGGGATAATGACTACTTTAAGAAACTTGTAATGGCGTACTTTACCATTTTGTTTGGTTGTAACTAATAGCTTATTTCATAACCTTCTCATAGATATAACTTTTACACAGCTTTGAAGGCTATTAAGTTACCAGTTTTCTTAGAATATATTAAGCGAAGAGCCAAGGGAAACATCATAACTATCAGTCATGCCCAGAAACAAACATCCAAACCTAGAAATTTGTCCTAAATAAATTAATAATAGTAAAAGTAGCATTTACCTTGAATCAAGAGTGGTGAACCGCCTCACAATGAACAAGACCAGTAATCTCCTTCAATTATTTCTTGATTGTTCACCTTGAATCCAACAGTTACAAAATCAGATTTCATGTGTTCAGCAAACACAACGAACAATGTAAACAAAGAGAGGAGGAGGAACGATGGAGGCTTTCTCCATACCTTTATCGCTGGCTGATGAACGATGAAGAAGCAGAGCAGTCTCATAGTAGCGCAGCAAGCAGTCGTAGCAGCGCAGAGGGCAACGTAAAAAATGAGGAAGGGGAAAAAGTAATCAGAGGGAAGAGGGAAAGTGAAAAAAATAGAGGGAAAGTAAAAAAAAAAAAAATATTTTAAAACCGCCGCTAACATAGAGTCAACCGTCACAATATTTTCTTAATTGTGGCGGTTCATTAAAACTACCGCAGTAACCGCCACAAAGTATCACCGGCGGCGGTTTGGCTTGAACAGCCGCAAAGTGTGTGTCGCAATTTGCTAAATTTCATGTAGTGAGAACACAATTCATCTTCCTTTCTTGCTGAATCAACATAGAAAAGGCTTGATCTATGGGAGGAAGGGGCTGCATCAACATTATCTGAGACCTCACAGCAGCATACTGCTCATTGAGTCCCTTCAAGAATCGTATCACATAATCATTGTCTCTATACCCTTGAATAGTTGGAATTAGGTGACAATTACATGCAACTTGACACAAACATGATGGAATTGGTCTAAAAGTTTCCAATTCTTGCCACAAAATCATCAATTCAGTGTAAAAATCTGTGATTGAAAGATCACCTTGCTTGAGAGCATATACTTGTTCTTGCAGATCTGCAATCTTGAAGACATCACCTTGATAAAATCTCTTCTTGAGATCACACCAGACCGCATGTGCTGTGTTCATCCATTGAACACTCCTAGCAATCGAAGGATCTAGGGCATTCCTGATCCAAGAAAGAATCGTGATGTTGCACCTATCCCAAGCTCCATACAGCGGATCATTCACTTCTGGTTTCAGAATCGTTCCATCAAAAAATCGCATCTTGTTCTTTGATCTCAATGCCAAGGACATCGCCATTGACCACTCATGATAATTGTTCTTTGTCAATTGTGTGGAAATGAGAACAGTTCCAGCACTATCACTCGCATGGAGAAAATAAGGGTTTTCATAAGGGTTGTTAACCTCAAGGTTTGCCATGACAATCAAGAACAGTTGCTCGAAAGAAAAAAGGGAACAAAGAGCTATGAAAAAGAAGAGAAGATAACAATGGAAACAGAGGCGCAGCAGAGCTCCAATTAATGGAGCTCTGATACCATGTTAAAAATCATGGCAGCAAAGTTGAATGATGCAGAGTAAGGAAGAAGATGGAAATATGCATATGGCATTTTGCCTTGAACAATCAATTGATTGAAAGAAAACTAAGAGAGGTATTACAAAGAAAATGAACTCTCTGCTTTTAACTAAAGAGTCATTGCTGTTAGCTATATATAAGTAAAACTAACTAACTAACTCTAACAGAAAACTAATTGTTAAATATGGCATGTGATTAAATAGAAAACTTCAACAATTATGTTAGTTATATTGTAAATTTTAACTTGTGCTTACGTTATCAAATTTTGCTTAATCCTAATTGAACAACTATTTATTTTTCTTAATCAATGCTTACCTTATCTAATTTTAGGATATGCCGTGACTTATTGGTTGTATGCTCCATAATGTAGGCCATTTTCACACCTCCGTTCACTGATCTTTCTTCCACTGAATTTGATAAAGAAGATAGTGAAACTCCTGATTCACACGTTGAAATTTCTGATTTTTTGTATTTAGTGACGTTTATTTTTTTGTGTAACTAATTTTGATTTCTAATGAGATGAGGTTTATTTCTCTGTATAGGACTTTGTTTCTGGCTTGGTTGATAGTCCTTTGCCATCGCCATCAAATAATATTATTGATTTGACCACTTCAACCCCCGGCAAAGCACAATATGTCTCAACTCTTTGATGGAGAAGAGGTTACTAGGCTTGGCTTTGAGCTGAAAGTCCCAAAAATAGAGAAAGAATGAGGGGTGTTAGATGTCATTTCTTGGAGGGTGTCTGTTGTATGGAGATGTGGTGTCTTTTGTCTTTTTGTACAGCACATACTGTGCATAGTGATGTCATGCTTAGAGTTGAATGTCTCTAAAGTATGAATATTATGATCTGTTGTCTTTTTGTACAGAACATGGTTAATGATGTTATAGATATAGGATGTTTCGTTGTTTAGGTGTTGGTTTAGTGTTTTTATTTCCTTTTTGGCGGCTTGGGTTCTGTATTTGTCCTAGGAATTAGATCCCCACCTGCTGCCTTTTGTAATTCAGTATAATGATGAATGAAACCAGTTTATGTTTTATGTAGCATTCACTCTGTTTGTTAAGGAATTATCTTATCTTGCAGTTTGCCATTCTAGGCATAAAACCAAGTTACATTGCAAAAATAACATACTAGAAATTAGAAAATCTATCAAATAAGTATTGTGCTAATACTATATATAGTTTGCATGACACAAAATATATATTTCGGAGCTTTGGTTGAAGAACATCCAAATTATCTCATTTCTAGCTAGGCGCCTAGCATCATAATGTAAAGATAATTAAATTTTACCTGATGTTTTCTTACTGTATTTTTAACTCAAGTCCATTGGCATCTTAAATTTTTATTTTTATTTTTTTGTAATTTTGGACTCATTTTTCCATCTCACAGCATGCATCCAAGCATCTCACTGGCCCTCTATGCCCATCCAAACCTGTTAAATACTGATGATAGCAACTCCCTTCCTTTCTCCTTCACTTTGTTGTGTCCTCAGACCCCCTGAACATCATGCTCCCAACTGTTCCAAGGCAAAAAACCGCAAAACAGTGACCCTACAAGAATGGTGGTTGAATCTATAGCAAAAACATTCCTGCTCCAAAACAATATTTATCATTCTATCCGAAGAACCTGAAGAAAGGAAACAATTGTTTAACAAAGAACTCAATCTCCAACTCCTAAACATCCCTCAACTCACCACTTGAGCTGCCCCCAGGGATAGTCATTAATATAGTTGAGGATTCTTTTTTGGCATTTTCTATTCATTTATTGTTTTTACTACGTAAGTTAGCTTTCTTCATTTCGCTATTGGACTGCAGTGACTTTTTTAAAAATTATATGCTAATTGTATGCTATGCTAACTATTATTACATAGAAATATTTCAGGATTTCTCATGTTAATTTAGTTGATACATCTATCGATATTGGTGTTTTAATACATGTATTAGAAAGGTGGCTTCTAGGGTGGATAGCAACACAAGTGGTGGTGCACTACTAATTTTAATTGTTAGATTTATAGATAAAATAAGTGTACGATCAGGATTAAAGCTAGGTAATGGGTTAATAAATTAGAAAAGAAATTATTAAATGATGACTTTACAACTTTGTCCCTGTCTCTATAACCCACACCCTATCCAAGCTCCTCCGCGGCAACCACGGTCATCGGCCTATCTACATCATCACGCCACTTCGACCAGATCTGTACCATCAGCATTCGATGGGTGACTCAATGGTGAGGGAACATACGAGTCTGAAGTGTGCGTTAGATGGCATCGTTTGGGTTTGGAAAGTGGAGCTTAGCATTGGCGACTGGAGCTCGGGATTGTAGATCGGCCGTCGGGGACTTTGACTATGCATGGGCTGAATCGTTAGTGAAAAGAAGGGAACGTACGGATGCTGCTTTGAACCAAATGAATCGATTATTTTGGTCATGTGTAATCGATTCATTAAATTGACACATAATATAATTGAATCGATTGTTATGTTTAGTGTAATTGATTCACTTCATAAAATTGAATTGATTAGATATATACGTTGAATTGATTAAACTGTAAAATACTGAATATGTAACTTTAGTATTAATGAATGAATTCATTGTATTGCTGACAAGTGATTACATAGGTTTATATAGAAAAGGATCCTGATGTAGTTAATCGATTCATAACAGATTCAATAACTTATTCACTAACATAGGTATAGCTAACCGATTCATAACAAACAAATGACAGATTCACTACTAACATACTAACAATTATGCTGTACGTGGTAACGTTGTCTTTGCACCGTTTTCACATTTAAGGTCAGATATATGTGAATGGTAAGGACAATGATTGATTTTCAAAGGAAAAAAAATAGTCCATGGATGAACCACCTATTTACTCATCCAACATAGAAAACACCCATATATTAATACATCCCATTTATATTGAGATAATTTTAAAATATTAAACAAAAAATTAAATGATATACACCGGTGCATGTCGCAGGGACACCTACACTAGTAGTAAACAAACAAACTCTTTAGTCACCAGTTTTTTTTCAATTTTTTTTTTAAAATTTACTTAATTATTATAATTTTTTAACTAAATATTTTAATATGTGTAAAAGTTAAAATTAAACAAAATATAAATATGAAATATATCACTGTTTAATTTGTTAAGATTTAAATTTAAAAAATATTACCCGAAAACTTATAAAGTTTATAGATTAATCCTATGTATCAAAATTACATGTATTAATTATTATTATTGGATTAGGCTAGATGAACAAAAAAAATTAGCTGTGGAATAAAATTATGGACTTGCAAATAGAAATAAAAAATATAAAAATTAATAAAAAACCGAATACTTAATGTATAAAAAAATTTAAAACTTTAATTCTTATTTCAGTTTCTAAACATGAAAAGTATTAATAAAATTTTCAAATGGATTTCGCATTTGAAATAAAAATAAAAAAATTAAATAAAATGTAAAATATTTGATGACATATTGAAATAACCAAAGTTAATACAAGAAGATTGGGGGGTTAAATTGTGTTTACCAACTTTTTAAAAAAATTGAAAATATTTTCGCATGTACAATAAGCAAAAACAAAGCTACAGAAAATTAGACGAGTGATTCGTCTAATTTTAAAACAGCACACACATGCGTACATTGATGGATTAAAACGAGATTTGATAATCACAATTTTAACTCCCCAAGTTAAAAGCCTAAATAAATAAACTCTTAAAATAAAGTAAAGAGATTAGGGAAGAGGAATATCACTCAAGAGATTTATACCGGTTCACCCCAAAATCAACAGAGCTACGTTCAGTTCTTGGCAGCACCAATATTATCACTACAACTGATCAGATTACAGTACAAGTATTCTTTCACACCTAGCCTCTCCAGGCTCACACTCAAACAAGTAGTCTTTTCACACCTAGCATCTTCAGGCTCAACAGTAAAGGGTAAAAGGTTTTGAGTATTTAATACAGTTTTGCAAGTCTTTATGGTGACACTCAAAGAGTGGAGTAAATGTAAGAATGGAAAACTGCGGAATTTATATCAAATGATCGAAGAGATAATCAATGAAGAAATGAAGAATAAATGAGCAGAGTAAATGCTTATTTGAATATGCGCAGTGTCTCCCTTCTCTTCATCTTCATGATTTGCACTATTTAAAGGCTTCAATCAATTTGATCTGTTAGACATACCTTCAGAGAGTGTGCTCCTTTAACTTGAGCTTCTGGGACGCCCTTAATGCCAAAGAGTCGTTCTGTGTAAGAATTAAATGTTTAGGGACGTTGAGCCTTGACATATGCGACCAAGAGTACACTTTGTTCTGAGCAGTTGTTTCAGAGTTGCAATAGCAGGCCTTTTGTACTTGTAGCTGAGAGCTTTCCCATTTCAGTGCAACACTCAGTTCACCTTTTGGAAAGCACTTTTACTTTGTATTGAAATAGCTAAAAGCTACTGACTTTGTGCAGAAGTAGCATGTTTATTCCTTAAAAACTTGAAAGAATGAATTCTTTATTCTTTGTACTTGGTGCTTTTGTCCAGAGGTCTTCGAGATCCTTGAGGAATACATCTTTTTCAAATAAAGATTGAGTTGGACTTTCTTCTGACAGTCTGACATTTAGACGGGTGCAGTGGAGTCCAAAATTAGATGGGTGCATTAATCCAGAACTAGACGGGTGGGCAAGCCATTTTTAGACGAGTGATCAACTGAATCTTCTTCAGACTTTTGGTCCTTGCCATGTCATCAACTAGATCAGATATCTAACTGAGAGTTGACTTGGTCTCAGTCCGAGTTGTCTAACTTTCAAACAGGTGGTTTTTTAGACAAATCTGAAAAACTGCTCCTTAGGAAAACTTAGACGGGTCAGATTTAGACGAGTGACCTTAACTCTGTTTTTCTGCATACTTAACAGACTTATAAATAATTTTACATGGTTCAATATAACCATACTTAATATATTTGGAATCATCAAAACTTAGAGAATTTACACATTGAATGTGTTCCAGACTTATGAGGTCTCAACATTCTCCCCCTTTTTGATGATGACAAATACTTTTCTGATTTTATTGAACATCAAAAGAAATAGACAATTGATACACATTTGAAACTTTTAGACATGTCTTAGATTATGTATATGAAAACATAGACATATAGAAAAATTAAGGTTCCCCCTTAATTAATGCATCGGACAAATGTCAGAGTAAAAGGTATTAAGTCTGTATCTGTTATGTCTAGAAAGTCTTATTTTTCTTTTACTTCCTCCCCCTTTTGGCATCAATTAAAAAAAAAAAGATAAAGTCACGAAGACAGAATAAAAGAGCCAAAATTAATTAATCTCCATCGCATTAAGAGTCTTAGAGTACAATTACAAAATCGATAAAGTGATTAAAGACATCATGGACAGTACATTGCATGACTCAAGGACACAGAAATAGCATTAAGTTCTAAACTCTAAAAGCTAGGTCCTCCTTAACTCTTTAAGAAGGCTTCCAGCATCTTTTGCATTGCTGCTTGTTGAGCTAGCACAATGGCTTGAAAATAATCTTGTTGTTCCATCGCTTCATCTTGTTTCTGCATAACAGATTGCAGACAAGTAGCCATTTCATCTAGCCTTTGATGTGCAGTAGGGTCATGAGCAACAACAGGAGAGGTGAAGTCTGTTGTGGCCAAGGAAGTTGTGGGGTTTACAGGTGCAGATGGAGGAGGACTAGGAGGTAGGATAGGACATGGAGGAGGGGTAGGAGGTAATTCTTCAACCATGATTTCATCATCAGGCTAAGGATCCATGTAGACACTAGTTGAGAGGGTGGTTTCAAAATCAGAGTTAGGAAAGAAAGTATCTAGAAACCACTGAATTCTTTCATGATGCAAGGGAGACTCTATTTGGGTTAACATAAACTCATAGGATCTCCTAATGAGGTTTATGGGGGCTACAGGGTAGAATCAGGAAAGTTTAAAATAAAGAAAGGTAAAACAACAAAGAAGGGAGGGAAAGAAAAGACAAAGGGTGAAAAAGGGTAGAGGGCATAAGCACGTCTACCACCAGTTAGGATGTCCTTCTTTTCCTTATCTGACAGCCCAGAACAAGATCCACATCTCATATAAATGTCTCTAACTTTCAGGTACTTGGAGGAGGTGGCAGTGGTGACTATCCTCTTTCTGAACTTTAGTCTGTCATCATCCAGACTAATTAGGCAATCTATTTCTTCCCCAAAGATGTCAATAACCTTCTGCTTTCCTTTCAGCACCATGGAGTCTAGCATGACTTTTGATCACAGTGGAGGGCTTCATGATCAAATATGGATTGGTCTTCCACCTTGCAGAGAACTTCTGCTTCTTAGCCAGTTTGACCATTTGCCTTTCTGCTTCCAGAGAAGATATTATGGCCAAGTCTTTGCTGAATAGCATATCAGAGCTGTAATCATCAGAAACAGTAATAGGAGTGGTTCTGGTGGAGAGATGGTATCTAGGTAAGGTGGCTTTGGGTAGGGAATTATGTCTGGTTTCAGATAAAAGATTAGGAAAGATCTTTCTCAGATAAATTTGACAATGATTTCGGATATAATCATGTGTGGGTGATCTAGATGGTTGTGGAGGTGAGTTAGGTGAGTCAAAGAGGTCAAATTCATTAAAAGGTTCATTTTGATGAGGTTCAGAAGAGTGGGATGAGTGTGGTGTTGATGGTTTAGACAAGTGAGGGTCAGTTTCAGCCATGTGTGGTTCATGTTTAGAAATATGGGGTTCAAAGATAGAGATAGGTGATGGTGATGGTGTGGGGGCTTTTTGTGGTGAGGGAGATGTAGTTTCAGGTGGGGGTGAAGGTGTTTTGGTCTTAGGTGGTGGAGATGGTTTTCTTATTTTGGTAGATGGAGGAGTTGGCAGTTTGGCTTGAGAGGGTGATGAGGGTTGTGTTTCTTGAAGAACCAACTTCCTCTTGATCCTTGTTGACTATCTAAGAGGCTCAACAACTTTCCTCTTAGTGGTGGTTGTTCTCTTCTTCTTTGGGATCACAATCTCATTAACTTGAGACTCCCCCCAGCCTGACCAACATTCTTCGACATTCTCTTCCTCTTGGTAGGCAATTTCTGAGGCCTGGTAGAAGTGGTAGCAGAGGCAGTAGCAACACTCTCAACATTTCCAACAGGGGCAACAAGTGCATCACCAACATTACCTTGTTGAGGTTCCTTTACAGCAGGTTCCTCAAAAGGTGTCAGTTATACCTTCATCGATGACAGTGTCTTAGTGGTGATCTCTGTTCAGAGATGCACACTGAAGGCAGTTTGCAGATCCATTAGAGTATTTGCCCTAAATACTCTAGTCATGATTATGCCATAGGGATAGTCCTTATTTTTCCCTTTGGAAGCCTTCTCCATGTGCCTAAAAATGAGATCAGTGATATCTATGTTAATGTTTTGGACAAGATGATAGATAACAAACTTCTCAATTTTACTCACATGGTTTCTAGACCCAACTTTATCCATCACACAGTTTATGAGAAGAAGATGGATAAACCTTGCCTTAGTTGTCAGATACTTGGAGTCTTGATCTTCAGGTTGTGGAACTCCATAAATTGCAATGTTGACAGCCTCTTCCCCAATAGGCTTCATCCAGTCAGTAGTATACCCAACACGTTCCCTTGGGCACATTGTCACTTCGGCAAATAACTCATGGGTGATGATGACATGGTCATCCCCAACATCCCCAGAAATCATCGATGTGAGGTTGTCTTTGGTGATCTTGGAAATTCTCCAGAAAGCCTTAACCAAAGAGGGGTAGACAATTTCTCTGAGATGGAAGAATGGTATCCATCTAGCAGCAACAATTTCAGCTTGGACATCCATACCCTTGATTTTGAGTTCTTCGAGGTTTGGAACTCGCCCAGGGTATACCTTCTTCATTTCCGCCACATATAGGTGTGCTTGTACAACAATGATCTCGAGAAAGCTCTTGGGTGCCATTGTTTTCAGAAAAGAGGAAACTTTTAGGGTTTGAGAAGAGGGGTTTTGAGGTTGAAGACGAAGAGAGTTTCAGAGAGATAGTGACAACAAAGATTTTGAGTGCTTAAAGGATTCTGAAACGACTAGGATTACTTTTAAGAGAAGAAAAGGAAATAATGAGTGTTTTCTGCATTGGGAACAATGAGAGAGGTTATGCCATAAAGAGCAATAAATTTTGAAATGACAGTTGTGAAAAGATGGAACGCTTTTTAGACAAAGGAGGGAATTTTTGCAATATACATGTGTCTCAGTCAGGGTTAGCACTTTGTGAGTGCTTTCAGCCACGTCATCAGACACTTGGCTAAAGTAGACAAGTGAAGCATAAAATTTAGACAAGTAAATTTTCAGACATATGAGCATATAATCATTCAGACACGTTGTGCATATTAGGATTCCTTCTAATTAAAAAAAATAGATCTTCACT
Organism: Sophora flavescens; assembly: GCA_030762895.1. NCBI lineage: Eukaryota > Viridiplantae > Streptophyta > Magnoliopsida > Fabales > Fabaceae > Sophora > Sophora flavescens. Next base: position 165,213,132 of record CM061068.1, read on the forward strand.
TAGAGGTTTAGTAAAGATATCAGCCCACTGATTTTCAGTGTTGACAAACTAAATTTCAAAACTCCTTTTTGCACATAATATATAATAAAATGATGCTTTATCTCTATATGCTTTGCTCTAGAATACTGAATGAGATTTTTAGACAAGTTAATAGCACTGGTATTATCACACAAAACAGGCATGTTATGCTTAAACATAGAATAATCCTCAAGTTGATATATTCAGCTTTAGCAGTTGAGAGAACAATGATACTTTACCTTTTGCTTGACCAGGAGATCATGTTTGCTCCAATGAAGTGACATCCTCCATTGGCACTTTTTCTGTCAATTCTGTCTCCAGCAAAGCCAACATCATAGAATCCTGCTAACCTGAAATCTTCAGATTTCTTATACAATAGACCAAGGTTAGTGGTTTCAATTAGATATCTGAAAATTATTTTAACAGCCTTATGATGAGATTCTTTAGGATCTGATTGAAATCTTGCACAGAGACAAACACTGAACTGAATGTCAGGTCTGCTAGCAGTTAAGTATAGAAGAGATCCAATCATACCTCAGTAGACAGTTTGATCTACCTTTTTACCTTCTTCATCCTTGTTTAGACCAATTAATGGATGCATAGGAGTACTCATAAGCTTTGAATTTTCCATCTTATATTTCTTTAGAAGTTTATTTTTGATGATGGATGTAGATTCCATCACTCGTCTGTTTTATTTGCAAACCAAGAAAGAACTTCAATTCTCCCAACATGCTCATCTCAAACTCATTATGTATCAACTCAGAGAACTCTTTACAAAGATTTTCATTAGTACCTCCAAAAATAATATCATCCACGTATATTTGTACTACAATTAAATCTTTCTTTGACCATTTCTTGAAAAATGTAGTGTCTACTTTTCCTCTAATGAAATTATTTTCCATTAGATAAGTGCTTAACCTATCATACCAAGCTCTAGGAGCTTGTTTGAATCCATATAAAGTGAAGTTGACACAGACAAACACAAGAAGGGGGGTTGAATTGTGTTTGTTAATAATTTTCGAAAACAACATTTTTTAAAACTTATTTTCTCACACAAAGAATAAAAAACAGAAGCACACACACAGAAAATGATCTTGTAAAAGATTAACAAAATAAATTTCAAATCCCCACAGTCAGTATAAAAAATAAAACTGTATGAGTTAAGGGATTAGAAGATTCACGCAAGTGTTTTATCCTGTTTCACTCTCTTCCAACCAAGAGCTACGTCCAGTCCCTTCGACTTGAAGGTTTTACTCCACTATTTTTCCAAATAGATTACAACAAGTATTCAACACCTCTTCAGGCTACAAGTATTCCTTTATTACCAAGTCTCTCCAGGCTCTAACTCTAACAAAGAGATTGTTTACTTATGATCTTCTAACTCACTATGTGTGAGGATATGAAACTTTAAGATCGGTTGAATATTACAATAATATTCAAACTAAAGAATACAGACTCTTGCACTTGAAAGAATGAGAGATTCTAGAATAGCAAAAGTTCAGCTCGCAAAAGTTGTTCTTCAGTAGTTGTGGTCTTCTATTTATAGTGACCTTTTTCTTCACTGAAAATATTCAACGGTTGTTTGAAATATTCCCGTTTAGAGATGGCATTAAATGCATAATATCCGTTGTGACTGATAGCTTGATCGTGGCCATTGTGAAATGTACTCTTGGTTACCAGTTTTGCACAAAATGGAGGGTCACAGCTCTGAGCAATTGCAACTTGAAAACTGTCTTTGCTCCTTTGTGAAAGTTCCAGCTATTCCAGTAGTAAAGGTGATAGGGTACAGAGCGTTTTACATTTCCTCATTGTACTATGTTGCTTTTTGCATTTCCTCAATGGTACTATGTTTCTCTCAAAAAGAAACAAAGCATTAAAACATATAAAGGAAATAGGAAGGACCAACATTCGTTTCAAATAAATATCAATCATTTGAAATAAACATTTCTTTGTGGTCGGGGTAGCATTTACTTAGTTAGACGAAGCATATGAAAACTCAAAAGAACTCGTCTACTTAAAAACTGCGTCTACATGCTCATGGGTAAAACCAAGTCTTTGGACTTGCTATATTTCAGTGAGTTATTTTGTATCTCCGTCTACTGAAGTGGCATATAAGCTCATCTACTTATTGAAACTAAAGTTCCAGTCTACTGAGAATATTTTATTAACCGTCTACTCAAATATATTAAATAAATTTATATACCAAACGTTTTGAGCAGCTCGTCTACATGAATGGATGCGGATTCACAATCTAAGTCCAAGCAGATATAAGGAAACTTATTCAAGATTTCCATAACTTATATATTCTGAACATTCCTGCAAGACTAGATAAAGCATGTTAGATCTCAACTAAAAATTTGCCATGCAAATTTAATCCTTTTTGTTAACATCAAAACTCAGATTATTAATCCAAATCGCTTTGGTTCCAACAATCTCCCCCTTTTTGATGATGACAAAACTAATTAAATTTGAGTGAGCAAAGTCTAAGAGAGCTTACAAAGCTCCCCCTAATACAAAGCATTCAAACTTAACATGAATAAAATATAAGACAGAAACTTAGCAGCGCATGTCATATTTATATCTTATCAGATCAGTCCAGCTACTTATCAGTCAAAAATATAGTATAAGAGCATATAAACTAAGGATAGTATCAGAGCAAACAAAAAGATATCAGATCAAAAAGTATCAGTGCTTTATAAACAAATAAGATCATGCAGATGCAAACAAATATATACTTTCAAAAACTAACTTTTATAAATTTAATTCTCTATCATTTCTCCCCCTTTTTTGTCATCAAACAAAAAGATAAAAGGAGTGGACCATCATTGTCAGTAAAAATAAAGAAAAGACTAAGAAGAGGGTGGAGGTAGAGGAGGAGGGTTTGGATTTGGATTTGGGTTTAGTGGAGGTAGAGGAGGTTGAGTTGGCAGATATTGACTCTGTTGGAAACTCTGAAGAATGCTCATCATTTGGTTGATCATCACATTGGTTGGAGCCAATGCTTCAGCAACTTGTTCTCTAACTTGCTCCTTGACCTCAAATTTTACTCTATCCTCTATAATTTTTCCAATAATTTCTTCAAAGTTCTGAGGCAATGAAGGTCTTGAGCTTTTAGCAGAGTCTTGAAATTGCTCTTTTCCATGAAAGGTGCTCACTGCTCTAGAGTGTTGAGGTTGCTCTGGTGGATGGATGACAGTCAAGGCTAGTGGTTGAGAGGAGTGTTCCTCAGAAGTGCTTGGTCTAGGAATAGACTCAACAACTTCCTCAACCTCAGTAACTGGTTGAACAAAGTCAATATCCATAGCAGGGTCTTCAACTATTATTTCCTCATCAGTGTGCTCAAAAGGAGGAGGTGGAGGTGGTGAAGATGCAAGAGTGAGTACAGGAGGAAGCAGCTCTTTAGCCCAATGGACAGGGTCTTCTTCATAGACAGGGCTTATGACAGGAATGCCAAGAACATCCTTGTAAATGAAGAATCTGCAATATGAGAGTCCACACTTTCCTCTGACTTTTGGAATGAGTCTTTTCTCTTCCATACTCAGACCAGATGAGGAAGCTTCCTGTGCACATTCCACCATATGAGTTCTCCAAATGTCAACAGCCACATCTTCACTGTAACAGCCTGATTTTAATGATGATGTTCAACCGGTTAAAATATAATTAAATTATATTTTAAATTTGAGAGTTAGAAAGTGTTTTTGATTAGAATAAAATCATATTCATAGTCTACTTTATGGTAGAGGGTTTCAGAAAAATTTTAGGTTGAAAATTCAGACGAAAGCCGATCTACGTTTTCACTGCCGGTACAAGTTTACTGTGCAGAAAACCTAATTTTGACCCGTGAACGAGATAGTTAGTGTTTTTATTATGTTTCCTTCAACTTTGGTTATTTTGAAAATTTTCGTTCAAAAATAAAATATAATATTTTATTCGGGTGAAAACGTCAGAAGAATTACGATCGGAAATGCAACCGGGTACGAAATGGAGCAGAATAGGAGACATAAAAGGCTTGAGGTGAGATGAGGGAGTGAGGTGACTCACTAGAGGTATGGCCTAAGCTACCTCCTAAAAAGTGGTCATGATGGACTTTTTGAAATATATCATATTATATTCTAAAAACCTATTTTTCTATTTCCTCTTCAACCAAACAAGGCACAAAGTCAAAACTTGCTCTCCAAGCTCATTCCTCTCTCCTCAATTTCGTGCCACTCTCTCCCCTCTCTCTATATATCCCTTTCATTTTCACTTCATCATCTTCCTCCTTCAACCTCCATTAAACCTTCATCTTCTTCTTTCTTCTAAAAGTTCAAACTCTAAAGCTTTAGTTTTTATTCATCTTTTCTACTTAATTTCTTCATTAAAGTTCTTCCTTATACTAAGGGTAATGCTCTCATATGAATCTTTTTACAAGTTTCATCTTTTATTCTTAGTTTACTTTATGTGTTCTTTATATGCTTTAAACTTCTAAAATCTCTCTAAAATGGTAGAAAACTCCTTTTGAGCTGAAACCACTTTCTATAGTCTTGTATTAACTTATATTTTAACATACTAAGAGGTTGTGTAATACAAAAATCTCTACCTATCTCTTCCAATGAAGGCAGAATGCTTGCATTTGTGACCTAGGAAGTTTTTGTTTCAACTTTTGGAATATGATCATGTGTTTGAGTTTCTAACTATCCATTGATCTTAAATCAATAAATCTTGGAAGTTTTAATAGCTTGTTCCTATGATGGCTGAAAATATGAATAAGCAAGCCTAGGATACTATGTTTCAACTTTCCAAGTATGATCATGGATTTAGAACTCTTAATACCTTGTGGTTCTAAACCTAAGAGTTATTGTTAAACAAAGAATATTCTCCTCATCATCCTATGATGGCGGATTCTTAGTGTTTAGGTGCTAGGATGTGTGAGTTTTTATTTTTCCAAAATGATCATGGACTTAAGCTCCATAAGATATTTGGATGCTAAGTCTAAGAGATTGGAAAGTTTAAGGATTTCTAACTTGTTTATTCTATGTTATTAAAGCTAGGATGTATTACTTTCATTTTTCCAAGATGATCATGGACTTGAGCTCCATAAGATATTTGGATGCTAAGTCTAAGAGATTGGAATGTTTAAGTTTCCTTTGTTTTTCAAGATGATCATGGATTTGAGTTCCATAAGATATTTGGATGCTAAGTCTAAGAGATTGGAATGTTTAAGTTTCCATTGTTTTTTAAAATGATCATGTACTTGAGCTCCATAAGATATTTGGATGCTAAGTCTAAGAGATTGGAAAGTTTAAGGATTTCTAACTTGTTTATTCTATGTTATTAAACCTTGGATGTGTTACTTTCATTTTTCCAAAATGATCATGGACTTGAGCTCCATAAGATATTTAGATGCTAAGTCTAAGAGATTGGAATATTTAAGTTTCCATTGTTTTCCAAAATGATCATGGACTTGAGCTCCATAAGATATTTGGATGCTAAGTCTAAGAGATTGGAAAGTTTAAAGATTTCTAACCTATAAATCCTATGAAGGTCGAACCTAGAAGGTTATGGACCTAGGATACTTTGTTCTTATTTTTCCAAAATGATCATGGTTTTGAGCTCCTTAATACATATGGATGCTAAACCTAAGAGATTGGAAAGTTTAGTGAATGCTAGCCTATTTTACTAGTCTTGATCGAATACCCTAAGTTTATAACTTAGCGGGATTTTAATTCAACTTTGTTAAGTGATCATTGTTTATGAACTCCTAACACTTAAGGATCATAAATCCATGAGTTGAATAACTTTTGGGAATCTCTAACCCTAAGAACTAGTCTTGGCCGAACCTATACCTTGTGGTTTAGTGTTCTTGTTTGATTTTAACTTGTGATTTTGTGTTCATAACCTTAGACTTCCATCGCGGAGGAAACGAGGACGTTCGTGGTATACCACTTCGAGCATCTAATCTCCTTACCTTCACAGAAGGTGGAGTTAGTACTTAGTGGTGTGATAACGAGGAGCTTCGAGTTCGGTAGTCTGGTGATAACCCAGGTGGGGGAAAGAACCAACCTATCGTCGGAATGGATAAGTAGTAGATTATATAATAATTGTGTAGGGCGACCTAAACCCTACTATTAGTCGAGTAATCGACAACACCAAAATCACATTGGAAACCTTTTCTGAAAAACCAATGGCGATTCGGGGATTGTAGGTTTATCGATATTAGGTTGATTTTATATTGTTGATGGTTGATTTGATTTTATTACCTTTATTGAATTGATTTTGTGCTATGTTTGTGATATGAGAATATTTTGATTGATATTGTGTTATGCATGATCTGCCTGGTTTGTATTATTATGCTTGGTGGTTTTTAAGCAAAGATATATATGTTGTCTAAGAGATGACTGTTTTGGGTGTGAGGATAATGATGATTTAGATGTACCTAACCTAGATGATGTATGTTAAAGAGGTGTTATGGCATAGAATATGTGTCAATTTCTAATGGAAGGTTAAGGCACTAGGATGTTGTTAAAACGGGTTGGTGAGATTCAAGTATAGGTGTTGTTGTCCACAACCCTGTATTGGTAATATAATGCACAAGGACAAAAGTGTATTGGTAATATAATACACAAAGACAAAAGTGTATTGGTAATATAATACGCAAGGACATCCGTGTATTGGTAATATTATACACCGTGTATTGGTAATATAATACACGTAAAACACTTCTGTGTATTGGTAATATAATACACGTAAAACACTTCTATGTATTGGTAATATAATACACCGTGTATTGGTAATATAATATACGTAAAATCAAGAGTTCTCGCGAGACCACTTCCACCTTAGGAAATAGGTGTGCAACTATGGTGTCTTTAAGTAGCATGAGATTGGGGATAGAGGATGATATATTAACTTGAGGGTGATCTGTTAGTTATGTGCGTTGTTTGTCTGTGACAATTGCTGTATGATTTACTATGACTCTTTTCCGCTTTATGATGATAGAACTATTTCTTATTCTCTATGTTTCTATATTTTTGTGGGTTACTTTGGTTTACATTAGAAGACCCGATGGAGGGTGATGTTGCTGAGGAGCTGGACGGAACTCTGTATGAAACGGAGATTGCTGAGGAGTTGGATGGAACTCCTTACGAACCCGACGCTGGGGTTCGAGCTGTGATCCATGGCGATTAGAGGATAGACATTATGGCCAGTGTGTCTAAGGAGCATTTTTATATTTCCGCTAAGTATGTCTGTTATTAAGTTTATGTATGTGAGGGATCCTACTGAGAGGATACCCTCAACAGTGTTTTGGTATTGTAATGAACAACTAAATGTGTATTTACATATGTTAAAGTTATTGTATTTTAAATTTATAGAAGTTATATGATTATTAAATAAGTTTTTAATTTTTACGTATATTCACGATAAGCACGTGATTAAGAATTGATTTAAGAAGGTAATTAATCTAATAAAACACCGGGGCACAACGGGGTGTCTCATTCACGAACATCTTCAACAGGTTGTGCTAACCAATAGTCTATGACATTCTGATCAGTGAGGTTGACATCTTCAGGATTGATCATGCAGGAATCTGGGAATGGCATCTTTCCAGTATTTCTCTGTTTCTTCTTGTTCTTGTCCTTGTTCAAGTCAATCATAGGAAGCTTTGGACATAGCATATAAGGTTTGATCCCTATCCTTGTATCTTTCAGAGTGTGGAACAGCAAAGCATACATGATACGGTCAATTATATCAGCAACTTTTCAATATTCCCTTGGATGTCTGAAAGTCTTCCATTTGGTCTTGTTATCCTTGATGATAGGAATATGTCTGAAGGATCTTGACCTCTTGTAGATGACATTATCCAGATTTCTCTTTCCTGGATCCTTAGTCTAGTCGGTGATGATGTGTCTCTCTACACCTTCTGTGAAAGGTTTAAAAGGAGGGTATCTGACTAGGTTGGGATAAATTTTCCTGGGAGGGAATTTCTTTAAGGGTGGATGAGTGATGAGGTGTCCAAGGTGATTGTATAGTTTGGATGGTGGAAGACCAGTGGGAACATCAGGGTGAGGTTGATGCCTGGGGGAGTAAGTAGGTTCAGGTTCAGTTTCATACTCATATTCTGGAAAAGGATACCAGGGTCTGGTTGAAACAGGTTCTGGTTCATGTATGTGGTACAAAATTCTCCAATCCCTCTTTACTTTGGCTAAGGTCTCAAATTTGCAATAATAAAGTACAAAGGGGTGAGTGTATGGAAATTCTGTGTTTTGCATTTTGGGAAAAGGTGCACCAGGGATAATTCCATCATCTGGTTGGTTGAACTAAGGGTCATTTTTAGGTATCAAGGGTTGGAATTGTGGTCATTTTGGTGAGGCTGTTTATGGTTGGTTGGGGGAAGTTTTTTGCGTTGATGGTAGTGTGGGAATGTATACATCATCCAAGGTTTCGGTTTGGTTCACAGAAGTAGTAGGTGCACAAACAATATCCATTCTATCCTCAAAACTAGACACTAAGGCATCGACTTCTATTTGTACAGGGTCATTAACAGGAAGGATTACCTTAGAAGTCATAACATACTTAGATTTCCTTTGAGGTTGCCTTCTGGGTTGTGTAGGAATAGGGACGTGATGAGTGTGATTTCACCTCATATTTCCTTGACATTTTGCATGCATTTTCGTATAGTTTAGGCATATTTAAATTGTTTTTGTTAGTTTTTACCTTGGAACGGGTAAGGTGGTTTTTGTTAGTTTTTACCTTGTGTGTGTGTGAAGGAATTGATGATTAAATTTCCCAAGACCAGTGTGTTGGAATTTGCATGAAGACGGAGCTTGAAAAACAAGAAAAATAAGCCAAACAGAGACCATCGCGGCCTGGGAGTGACAAGTATCACGGCCATGATCGTGTAGGGCTGAAGAAAAAGAAGAGCGCAAAAGTCAGAATCTGTCACGGCCTGGCCGTGATGGCCATCACGACTGTGACAGGCCAACCAGTGCCAAGCTCTCCAAGTCAGAACCAGTCACGGCCAGGCCATGACAGGCATCACGGCCGTGACGTGCAAAATCTGAAGGAAAAAAAAAAAGATTTGCTGATTTGATCTGATTTTGTAATAGCTTCAAATCCAAGTTAACCTACACTATAAATAAGGCAATTAGGCTTGAAAATATATAATCTTTTGGCTCCTACCAATTGGTAAAAATTAGGATTTCTCTTCTTCTCAATTTCTTCTCTTCTCTTTGGATTTTTATGTTCTTGTTAATCAAGATTGCTATGACCACGGTAATGCTTGAGTAGTCGTTTTATTTCTAGGAAATGGGGCTATGTCCAAGACCTGTTTTATGTGATGAATTGATGTTTTCCCTTTTTGTTAATTTCAATTTGCTTTAGATTTGGTTCTTATCGTGCTTCATCCTTGTGAATTGATTGATCACCTATTTGCATGTCTTAGATATTCTAGGGAGGAACTGAGAAGTGAACCTAGGTTCTAGATCCATAAGAATTGAACTTAGGACTTAAATCACGAGAGTTAGAAGCGGTCCTTTGAGGGTTCATTGAATTGTCACAAACCTTAATGGGTTCAATTTAAATACAATTACCACGAGAGTAGGGGCTGGTTTAATTGGGCACGGTTCTTGTATCTCGAGAGGGAATATTAACTTTATTATGATAAATTCACCTTCAAAGCATTTTGATAATTAACAAGAGGGGTAGTCAATTTAGTAGCATAAGCAATCTTGTGGTAACCCAATTCCTGGAAATCTCTTTTAATTTGAAAAACTCCAGATTTGATTTGCTTTGCGATTCTGTTTGATTGCGTTTTAAATATTTGATTTGTTAGTTAATTGTAATTTCAAAAACCAAATCTTTCCTTGTTTAGTTAAATTGATTTATTAATTAATTATTGTTCAAGATCACGGTCTCTGTGGGTTCGATCTTTTTATTACTTGACGACGAAACCGTACACTTGCGGATTCACGCTATCAGGACATTAGCAAGACCAGCAGTAGCACCAATCCTCTGTTTCTTCAAAATAGTACCAATGGGGACCCTGTCCTCATCATCCTCATCCTCATCATGTGATAGGATCATCTTCCTTGGTCTCTTCTATGAGGGTGCAGGTTGAGGAGCAGCAGCTGATGGTTCTCCGATTACAATCCCACCAGCAGTAGGCCTTTTAGGAATATGTTTCCTTGCTGCAGTGGTTTTATTTTTAGCTACCCTTTTCAGTCCAAGAACTTCATCATTGTTCTGCTAAACCATTTCTTTTTTGATCTTCATCAATTCTTCAGTCTTGGCCAAGGCAACAGCAGTGTAAGTACTCAGATTCATGTTGGCAATATTCATTTTGCCAAAATCAGCAGCAGACATTGGCTTCTCAGTCAGTATTCTTGCTTGCTAATCAGGGGATTTAGCAGCAATGAAATCATATATTTCTTGTGACTTGAAGATGTTTGATAGAAGATGGCAGTAAGGAAGTGCAGAAAGCTTCTTCCTATTAACAAATACATCCCTGAATCTTCCATAGAGAATTCTGGGCAAGTTGATCTTAGTCTCAGTGATGAGATGACAGAGATAAAATTTGTGCAAGGCTGATAAGTTGTCCTTGGATCATGTTTTGTGCAAAACAGTCTTGTTCAGCAACTGATGAAGAATGTGAACCTCATCTTTCATCTCCACTGACTTCCAAGAATGAGTTCTCACTTTGTCTTCTCTCATCAAAAAGGCGGCAATAACTTCTGAACCACCAGGGTTTGTCTCCCATGACCCAGAAAAGACCACTCCTTCTTGAGCGCAGATGATAGCATCAGAAATGGTTTTCTCAGAAACCACTATTCTCTTCCCCAAAACAGTGGCAAAGATTTCTCTATCAGAAACTTGAAGCCCTCTCCAGAAATCCCTGATTAGATTAGGGTAAATGGAGACTTTCTCCATGAAGAGTCCTCCCCAGCCAGCGGCATCAACGTTCTTGCTAACATCTAAGTTATATTCCTTCAAGATTCCAAAGTTGAAATGATTCTCAATAGCAACATTCAGCTTGTCCACATTAAAAGATGAAGAGGAAGCCATTGTTGAAGATGAAGGTTAGGGTTTGGAAGCAGAAAACAGAGAGTTCAGAGACGAGGGTAGCGAAAGGTTTCTTAGAGGGAAGGAGGTTGCTTTAAAAAGGTTTTGAATTTCAAAGGTTTTTCTTTTGGAAATAAATCAAAAAGAAAATATTTGACAAGACATGTCATTAAGGATAAAACGGAGTTGTTATTTTGAAACTATAAAAAGGTCTTGATGAGATTGATGGAAGTAACTGGCTCAACATTAGAGAATATAGGATAAATTTGTCTTTGAGACAAAATAGATGCAATTAGTAAATATGTGTATGGGCGGGTCCAAGCAAAAAGCAAGCAAGTATGGACGCGGCATGCAGTGGACGCGACACACAAATACGATGGACGCGGTATGCAATGGACACGCTCTTTAATCATGCAATGGACTTGAAATGTTTTAGATGCACGTACATCAACAACAAAATTCTCAAGGCTGGACGACAAAATCAATCCACACATAGCATATTAAGATGATTTCTAATAAAAATAAATCTGTCCTCAGTAAGAGGTTTAGTAAAGATATCTGCCCATTGATGGTCAATATCTACAAATTGAATATCAAAAACACCTTTTTGCACATAATCCCTTATAAAACGATGTTTAATCTCTATATGTTTAGCTCTAGAACTCAATATTGGATTCTTAGATAGATTTGTTGCAGCAGTATTATCACACATAAGTGGAATACATCTTACAAACACATTGTAGTCCTCTAATTGATGTTTGATCCATAGAAGTTGTGAGCAGCAACTAGCAGCTGAAACATACTCAGCTTCAGCAGTTGATAAGGCAATGGTAATTTGTCTTTTGCTTGACCATGAGACAAGACTAGCCCCAATGAAGTGACATCCTCCACTGGTACTCTTTCTTTCAATTCTGTCTCCAGCATAGTCAGTGTCACAAAAACCAACTAATATGTAATCTTCATTTTTCTTAAAACACAAACCCAGATTTGTAGCACCTTTCAAGTATTTAAATATTCTCTTAACTGCTGATAAGTGAGATTCTCTAGGATCAGATTGAAATTGAGCACACAAATATACACTGAACATAATATTAGGTCTAGATGCGGTAAGATATAGAAGAGATCCTATCATACCTCTATATACCTTTTGGTCTACCTTTTTCTCTGTATAATATTTGTTCAGTATGGACGTGGGGTGCATAGGGGTATTCATTAGCTTGCAATCATCCATTTTGAACTTCTTCAGGAGTTCCTTTGTATACTTGGTTTGATGAATGTACACCTCGTCTATAGTTTGTTTAACTTGAAGTCCAAGGAAGAATTTGAGTTCTCCCATCATGCTCATTTCAAACTCTTTCTGCATTAACTTAGAAAACTCTTTGCACAGAGATTCATTAGTAGCACCAAATATAATATCATCAACATATATTTGCACAATTATGAAATTAGATTTAATGGACTTTCTAAACAAGGTTGTATCAACCTTTCCTCTATTAAATCCATTTTCCATCAGAAATGAACTTAGCCTATCGTACCAAGCTCTAGGTGCTTGTTTAAGGCCATATAAAGCTTTTTTAAGCTTATATACATGTTCAGGTTGGGTTTCACTCTAAAAACCCGGAGGTTGCATTACATATACTTCTTCATTAATAAATCCATTTAGAAAAGTACACTTAACATCCATTTGAAAAAGCATAATGCTATGATGTGCAACAAATGAAAGTAAAATCCTAATTGCTTCTAATCTAGCAATAGGAGCAAAATTTCATTATAATCTATACCTTCTTCTTGAGAGTAACCTTGTGCAATAAGTCTTGCTTTATTTCTTACCACCTTACCATTCTCATCAAGCTTGTTTCTGTAAACCCACTTTGTTCCAATAACTGATTTGTCTTTAGGCAGGGGTACTAGAGTCCAAACATCACTTCTTTCAAACTGATTCAATTCTTCTTGTATTGCTAGAATCCATTCATGTCCAGCAGAGCCTCGTCTACTGTCTTTGGTTCCAACTCAGAGACTAGTGCAGAATCTTCCTGCTCTCTGAAAGTTGATTTGGTTCTTAGCTTATCATTGGGGTTTCCAATGATTTGATCTTTTGGATGATAATTCTTGAAGTACCAAGATCTTTGAACAATATCCTATTGAGAAGTGAAGGTTTCTAGTTGTTGAGAAGGATCGTCCACTTGATCATCAGCTTTTACCTCTGTTGTATCTCCTGAGATATTTAGATCAAGATCTACAAAAGCTTCATCTAACTCTGATAATTTCTTATCAGGATGCTTGTCATCAAACTTGACATGAATACATTCTTCTACTACTAGAGTTCTAGAATTATAAACCCTAAAACCTTTTGATGTTTCAGAATATCCTAACAGAATTCCATTATCTACTTTTGCATCAAACTTACCAAGTTGATCTTCAGTATTTAGTATATAACATTTACAACCAAAAGGATAAAAGTATGAAATGTTGGGTTTTCGTCCCTTCCACAATTCATAAGGAGTTTTATTCAAGATAGGTCTGATGTATATTCTGTTCTGAATGTAGCAGGCAGTGTTAACAGCTTCAGCCAAGAAGTGTCTAGGGACAGAGTTGTCACTGAGGATAGTTCTAGCCATCTCTTGAAGAGATCTGTTCTTTCTCTCTACCACACCATTTTTGCTGTGGTGTTCTAGGTATTGAGAAGTTGTGAAAAATACCACTTTCTTCACAGAACTTATGAAATAGCTCATTTTCAAACTCTCTCACATGGTCACTTCTGATTGAAGTGATACACATGCCTTTTTCATTATGTACACGTTTGCAGAATATAGAAAAGACCTTGAATGAAGGCTTTTCCTCATAGGGACTTAGATCAATACCTGCAATGTCATCTTCTAGATCTGATAGTTCTATATCAATCTTTAAATCATCATTAAATTTCACATGTACTGATTCTTCCACTACAGAGGTTCTAGAATTAAAAATTATAAAAGCTTTAGACATTTCAGAACCAATGAATATGCCTTTATCTACTTTAGAGTCAAATGTTCCCAAATGATCTTTTATATTCAGAATATAACATTGACATCCAAACGCATGAAAATATGATATGTTGGGTTTTCTACCTTTCCACAATTCATATGGAGTCTTATTTGGGATAGGTCTAACTAGTATTCTGTTTTGCACTTAACAAGCAGTGTTGATGGCTTCTGCCCAGAAGTATTTAGGGATATTATTTTCATTGAGCATTGTTCTACCCATCTCTTGAAGAGATATGTTATTTCTCTCAACCACTCCATTTTGCTGTGGAGTTCTAGGTGCAGAGAAATTATGAAAAATACCACTTTCCTCACAGAATAGCTTAAACTGCTCATTTTCAAATTCACCCCCATGGTCACTTCTAATAGCAGAAATACAGAAAACCTGCTCATTCTGTACTCTTTTATTGAATTCTGTAAAGACCTTATAAGACTTATCCTTGTGGGTTAAGAAGAGTACCCATGTGAATCTAGAATAGTCATCAACCATGACAAAACCATATTTCTTTCCACCTAGGCTAGTTACACTGACTGATTCAAACAGATCCATGTGTAACAGTTGCAAGGGTCTGGAGGAGGTGACTTCTTTCTTAAATTTGAAACTTGATTTTACATGTTTACCTCTCTGACATGCACCACACAAAACATCTTTCTTAAAAGAAATATCAGGCAATCCTCTCACAAGGTTATGCTTTTTCAATTTAGAAATTTGTTTCATACTAACGTGTCCTAGTTTCTTATGCCATAGCCACTTTTCATCCTCTTTAGACATAAAACATGTTACACTTTGATCTGAAAGTTCAGACAGGTCAATCTTATACAGATTGTGTTGCCTTTTAGCACAAAAGAGTGTTTTTCCATTAATGTCATTGACTATGCGTGCATCTTTAGAAAAGGATACCGACTATCACATAATTGACTTATGCTATGCAGATTATGTTTTAACCCTTTAACTAATAATACATCACAGATGATAGGTACGGGAAGTTTACCACCAATTTTACCTACTCCAACAACCTTTCCTTTCTGGTTGCCACCAAAGGTTACATATCCACCTTTCTTAGGTTGAAGATCTAGGAACATAGACCTTTCTCCTGTCATATCTCGCGAGCATCCACTGTCCAGGTACCATGACAGGTGTTTGTTTTGTCATGTTAAGCATATCTGCAACAGGAATTATCATGGACTTAGGTACCCATATTTTCTTGGGTCCTTTTCAGTTAGTGTGAGGAGTCTGTGAAGACATCTTTCTCTTTTCGTGAACACACATAATATGTCCATCTTTTCCACAATAGGTACATATAGGTTTATTTGAACTAATTGAAACTGATTTGATAGTTATTTTTGAAAACTTTGTTGATCCATTATGATGATCTTGATTGGTGTAACCCAAATCTTCTTTGTTAAGGAAGTGTCTCCGACTTCCCAAAAGCTTAGTCAGATTTTCTATACCATTAACAAACTTGGCAATATCCGAGGTGAGTTCATCTACCTTCTATTGAAGTTTAATTACTTCATCAGAATGTAGAGTTTCAACTGAGCTCTTAGCTTTAGACTTTTCAGTCTTATGCCTACTGTTTTCTTCAGCTAACTTCTCACACTATTGAGATTTTTGTGTATACTCATTTGAGAGTTTAACATACTGTCTCCTACGGGATTTGAAAGATTTAGGTAAACAGTTGGATTCCTCCAAAAGTTAATCATATGCATCACTCAACTTCTCTAGTTCAAAATGTACCTCAGTTTCATAATCTGAATCTGTATTTGCCATAAGACAGAGATTGGCTTCATGATCCTCTCATTCACTTTCAGTGGATCTTTCATCCAGATCTTGGGAGGTTGCTTCTTGAGTTAAGGACATTCTGCCTTGAAATGACCAGGCTTTTTGCATTCATAACACACAGTGACATTTTTGTCATTTGATCCACCATCTTTGTTGTATTTTTCTTTGTTGAAGTGCCTTAAAGGTTTGTCCTTTTTTAAGTTTATTTTCTTCCAGAGCTTTTTCATCTTTCTGGTGAGTAGAGAAAGTTCATCAACCTCATCATCAGAGTCATCCTCATCTGATTCCACATATTCTTCTGAAGACTCATCAACCTTGAGAGCTATAGACGTAGATCCCTTGGATGATTTCTTGTCAGCCTTGAGAGGAATGGATTTGCTCTTCTTTCCATTGTTTTCTTCTATCAATTCTTGTTCATGGATTTGAATAGTTCCAAGAAGCTCATCAAGCTTCATTGTGGATAGATCTTTGGCCTGAGATGCACCACCCTGTTTTTCCGTTAAGTGCGTTTGTATGCTGGTTGGTTGGTTAAGCCTTAAGACTTAACTTAAGGAGCACGACCGTTCTCTTTGTGAGTAAGCGTCTCGCTGGCACTGAGTTAAGCATGCACGTGCTCAATAGCAAGACGTGCTTCGCAAGTGCTAAGTTGAGCACGACCGTGCTCAAGTCTGTGCCTTTAAATATGGAACAGTAACCGAGGGTTACGTCAGAACCCTATTTTGGAATTAGCAGCTCCCCTGGTGCAGCTGCAACCCCTTCGTTCCCTTTTTCTCTAAACTCATTTCGTTATTGGGAGCGTCTAGTTCGTTAGTGCCATTATTAGAAAGGTAACGATTCTTTCCATCTTTGGTTTCCTCTTCTTAGTTGATCTGGAAACTGATAGTTTGTCCCTGTTGTTTGGCCAAGACTTGGAAGCTGTTTGAGCCGGTTGATGGGGCGAGTCCAGTTTGTCGTATGGTTGTTCCAGTTGGATCTCCAATCCAGGTATGGGAGAAGAATAGTGTATACACTAGGCTAGGGGCTAGCGTAAGATGAGGGGTTCCCATAACCCCGTTTTATTTCCGTTAATTGTTGTTATTAACTATTATTGATGCCATGCTATCTTGATTATGACTATGCCTAAACTTTTGTTGATGCCATGATCTGCCTGGTTGTATGAGTTAATTGTCATAAGTGTTAGTTGATTAAAGATATGAATATGACTATCATGTTGACGATGTTATGAGAATGTTGTTGACTGTTGTTATTGATGATGTTGATTGGCTGAGTGTTGTTGTTATGTTGAACTGTTAATGAGACCCTCACTGAATTAAATAGGACTCTTAATTAACGTAACGTTTAAGGGATTAATTTCCCAATGCTCAATAAAACATGAACTGTTAGTATGATGTGAGGTTGAATGCCTGTTGGATTAGTTAAAGGATCCAAGGATCTGATTTGAGAGTGTTAGGGAGCTTTGGCTCCAAGAACATAATTGAATCTTCCCATAATAGTACGACTCGCTCCAAGAGCATGGTCGTGCTGAACAGCGTGCTCCCAGTTAAATTATGGAAGGCAAGCCACGCATTGAGCACGACCGTGCTCCACTTAAGTGGCAGCACGACCGTGCTGGGGGTTAAGCACGCCCGTGCTCCCCCTATTGGTCAGAACCTGAGATTAATGAATTAAAGGAGTGTTCACCCCAATTATCCCCAAATGATGAAATAATACACCAGTCGAACGATAACAAGTTAGATAACTTAATTAAGGACTAATTATGATAACAAAGAGTAACAAGTTGGTTAAGCCGGTGCCCAACGGGTTCCCGCATGTTGATACGCTTTGGTGCTTTTTGGTCAAAGTGCCCTCGACGCTTTTTGGTCGAGGCGTTGATGAGTTGGACCTTGGTTCTTTTTGGCCAAGGGGGGCCTTGACCCTTATGGGTTAAGGTGTTGATGTTGATGTTGGTGATAAGTCTTGGGTGCTTATTGGCCCAAGAAGAGGAGGTGATTGCCTTATTTGCTGTTGTAATCATGTATTCATACGTTGAAGTTGATTAGTGGGGAATGTTCAACATAGGGGAGGTCGTCCCAGTTATGATGATCTGGCCTAAGTCTCGGGTGGTTCACCCAAGGTCTGGTGAACCGTGCGCCCTCGCAGCGCCGTATCCATTTATGATACGTGTTGGGGAGTCCGGAGAGCACCGGGAGCAATAATGAGCTAATGACCAGGACCACCAAGAGATCAAGACACCACATCTCCACCCAAAACCTTAAGGCATTAGGTATATGGGTCACCTCTCTTATATATCTTTCATTTAGCTCATTCCTAGCCAATGTGGGACTAACCACGCACACTTGAATTTCCAACAATACGTCGGCTATCCATGGGGTTCACCCAAGGTCTGGTGAATTGCCGGCATTGGTGCTTTTATGGCCAATGTGGATATGTAACTCCGAAGTTGACTTCCTGAGATAGTTGGATCCACATGCACAACGGAGTAGCGGAGTAGTGTTGCACCGCATAGCATCTATGGATTGTTGACTTGTAATATGTAAACGATGATGTATGATGTCTGTTGCTATGCCTGATATGATGTATGTTCATATTATTCCCTATTCCCATGCCATTGTGTTTACATGATTTCTTACTCCATGCTTTCCTGTTTCTGTTGTTGCATGTATCTCTTTATGCAGAGGACGGCGAGTAGCCTGTTGAGGAGTGACTCCGAGGAGCCACGACTTAGTTAGGATCCTAGTTTCATATTTAGTTTAGTTTCAGTTTGTTTCCATGATGTATCCAGATTTCGGTTATACCAGCTCTGTATGTGACATCGAGGTTGGGTTTTCTTTATCTGTTTTGTTTATGTTTATCTCGTTTAAAACTATGTTATTTCTGCGTTGTTTATGTTGAGATGTGAAACATTTTATTCCAAGTTTTATTTTATTCAAATAAATGCATGTTTTTATAATTCACCTTTTAAGTAAATGTTTTATATTAATGTGCGGGGTAGAAGGGTGTCACATGAGATACAACAGCTACCAGATGTCTCCATTGTTTTGGAAGACTTGTGATAATCTTTTGAATGCGCTCCTCAGTTTTGTACACTTTCCCTAGAGATTTCAACCCATTGGTTATAATTTGAAATCTCCCATACATTTGGCTAATAGTTTCTCCTTCTTCCATTTTGAACAACTCATACATTCTGACCAGCATGCTGACTTTGGTCTCCTTTACTTACTGTTTCCTTCATGAGTAATAGCTAGAGATTCCCACATTTCTTTTGCAGATTCACAAGCACAGACTTCTCAAATTCCTCTCTGCTCAAAGCACACATGATTTCATATTTGGCTTTGGCATTTGTAACACCCTTCTCAGGCGCTACATTGTCTGTGACATTTTCTCAATTCCATTTAACGCGGAAAATAAATTTTTCTGATGATACGAGTTTATTTTTCGCTATTCGTTTTCGAAAATAAGAAATTAGATAATACTTAAAATTTATTAACATTTTCTAACCACTAACAGACCTAAAACATATATATCTAGAAAATGGAGAATAAGTAGTAAATAATCATGCATTCCCTATATGTACATAGTACTTTCATAAATTCTTTCAAAAGATAAAAGTCATGTAAAGAGAGAAGCAACTACAGGCGGAAATAACAACACCATTAAAATAACATGACTAAGAAAAACATAAATAACCTTGGAGACGCAGCTCCATAAAAATAGTCCTAAACATCGGGACTCATCATACTGGCCTGTACAAAACGACGACGAGGTGTCATCATTGTACAATAATAACAATTGAGGATGATACATCATCACACTGGGGTTGAGCTTTCACATCTTCCATATACTAATCTCTGAAGATTCGTCCTCATGACCAGTCCATCTCATATTCCATAGCTGGCTATGATACTGAAGCAGTACTACAGTCTTCGTTGCAGGACATAAAATAAACAGAAGACCGGAAAACACAAAATGAGGTGAGATCCCCATTCATCATACACATAAAGCAGGCATGCAGTGGTTCGACCCACATGCATGTTACAACATACATACATCCATATTATCTTCCATTCTCATTCCGTAGCTCAAAACTCCAAGAATATACAATACCAAACTAAACGGTAAGCTTATCAAGCATATCAGACACTGATTGAAACTGTATAGTCCCATACCTACACAGCCTCAAGGAATTCTTGATCCTAACTCCGGAGCTAATTGACATTTTGGAAAGAAAATGGTTAGTACAGATTTAACATATGCCTACCTCAGGCACCATGTGTGGCTATCATGGCACACAAGGCTTAAATCATAATGTACGTACAATCATAATCATATGTGATCTCAAACTCTCTGTAAAACATCGGGCTCTTTATGAAACCTCTAAAATTGGGAAGCTCGGCTTCCTAGGCACAACGACCTTAGTAAACATAGTAACAACCATTTATTTGGGCAAAATCGATGGAATACGTCCAAATGGTCTACCCACTGGATAACCTTGTGATTCCACCGGAATCCATTTGATGTCAATCTCTGACTGACGATATTCTCGGGTCCGAATCACCAGCCATTCGCTGAATGACGGTTCTCAAGAATACTTTCCATGTTTTTGTAAAGATGTTTTAAGGCACTTGCTTATAAGTCCTAACACATTATGGAATTGGATCGACAGGCCAATCGTTTATTTCTTTGCACTTTTCTAGTGGAGTCTTTTGCTTGGATTTCGAGCTGAGTCCATTAAGTCTTATGGATGTATGGATACTGAGTTATCCACACTTTATGACAAATGGTCTTGCTTCACCATAAATCATAAATCATTAAGTTCATATTTTCACTAAGTCATCCATGACTTAGGTTTTGCATTTTATGGTAAATACTAATCTTTGAAGACTAAAAACCTTTTTGGCTTAAAACTAAAACCTTTAGTAAAACCAAATAATTTTAAAGTAAGATTTTAACTTAGTCACCTTAGTATCAAACTTCTTAATATAGTTTCCCGAAAATACTTGAAATACTTAAAAGACGGTGTTGCCTCTTTTTACTGTATTTAGGGTTGAGACTCCGTATTTTCAAAAATATAATCCTTTTACTCAAATGTTTCTATTTACCAAGTTACAATACCCATTTTAAAGTATTAAAATACTGATTTCAAACTTCACGTTACGGTTTGTTCAAAAACTCTAAAACTCGACCGAACGTCACTAAGTTTGAAAATCGCATAATTGCTTTTTCAACGATTTTTAAACCTAATGGTCCAAAACTCATTATAGAGTCTTACGACACTTAAATATATTTCAAAAACAGTTTGGGGCTAAATTGGAACCTTGATTCATTTTACGTGTTCAATTTCGTGAAAATTCCGTTTTTAAGTCCGCTAAAACATGATTTTGTTCTCGGAAGACCTAAACTCAAATTAAAACTATTTTGGGGTCATTGAAACTTCAAAAGTCAGATTTCAACACTATGAAAACAGTTTTGTAAAACTTTATTTTCTTCTTGGTTTTATTCCTTTTCAAACCTTTAAACAAGTTTAGAATTACATAGATTGATGAAATTAAGGTTGTCATGCCATTTCTTCTAGCCTTGGCCGAACCAAGCATCAACAAAGTGAAGGTACACACTTCACTAAACAAGCTCACAATCATATATACATATCCATGAATCAATACATAAGTTCATGACATATACTTTAACATTTTAAGCATACTTTCCTATTCATGATTTCAAGAAAGCCAAACATGAATTTTTAACAAATAAGCAAGTTTCAATCAAGCATATACATTTCTAATTATAACCACACAACAACCACAATCATGTCATCCATTCCTCCAAGAGGATCACATACACACACATATATACAACCCTTTGACTTAGGGTTTCAAAACAAGTCAATAATCAAATAAACCACAGACACACACCCATAATATGGTAGATGAAGGTTATTCTCCCCGATACCTCTTGTAGATCACATGAAAATCAAGTAAAATAAGCTAAAAGGATGGTTGTGTACTTAGGGTGTGCTCACGGTTTTGGCTCCTCCAAACCTAGCAAGAACAAACACCAACACAAAAGGTTATATACATAGGCTTAGACATAAACAATGAAGTAAAATCAAGACTTGAATTACTTAACTCAAGCCAAAAGTTGATGATCGAGTGATTGGTGTTCTTGACCAAGAAATACCCATTTTTTTAGAAGGCTCAAAAGGGATTTTTGTGTGAAATGGCTTATGTCTAGAATGACTAGAGGATGATGGATATGGTCTTAGTTTGTGAAACAAATGAATGGTTGATGAACTAGAGGTGTTGTCCGAATACTAGGTCTAGGAAATCCATTGTTCAAGCTTGCTCCAAATGAATTTTCTTGTGAGATAAGAGAGGCTTAGAATGATGAGAGGATTAAGGATCAAATATTAGTTTTCTAAGCAAGTAGATGGATCATGATTTATGGTTGTTGGCCGAAACTTATAGGAAAGGAAAGGAAGAACTTGTGTTCATGGAAATGATGCTAAGTAGAAAAATGAAATGAAGGTGAGGTGTGGCCGAAATTCCTAACCATAAGTGGGAGGATATATTTTATTTGTTGATCATAGTTGGTTAGTCATGGTTGAAGTTAAGTTAGAAAATAACATATAATAAGCTAGATATTTTATAACCATCATGATAGGATGAGAATGAAAGAAATGTGTGGTGGAGGTGTGTGGCCATGTGTCACCTAAGAGAGGAGAGGATGAAGATATTTTAAGTTGGAATCATGGTTGGTTAAGTGAAACCATGGATAGGTTAGGTATTAAGACAAAAGAACTTAGATATTTATCACAATTCATCATGATAAGTGAGGATAGAAATGGAAGAATGGCCATCTAAGAGGCTTGGCCGAAATTATACATGGTAGAAGGGAGGACAAATTTGTCAAAACACTTGTTAGATATAAAAGGAATTCATAAAAGATGAAAGGGTATTTTGGTCATTTCGCAAGGATATTAAGATATTTTGTTAAGTAGTCATGATGACTAGGTGACTTCAGTGTGACTAGGAGGACTTGGTCGACTTTCATGGACCATGGAGCAAGAGGAAGAAAATATGAACTCAAACACTTCACATGATTCACCATATTGCATTAATGATTTTGGTGATTCACCACATTACATTTATGATCATTTATGACTATTGTGAGTCATTGCAATGACTCACCATGGTGACTCATGGAAGGTAACTCATTCCAAGAGTCATCATAGTCCATATCCCCCGGTATATCTCTGCAGTTTCGTATCTGGCTCCGTCATTTACTCGATTAGGGCTTTCCATCATTTTTTGTCAAGATTCGCCCGAATAAAATATAATACTTTATTTCAGAGCGAACATTTTGAAAATATAACTTATCACTGAAATAATGATAAAATCTAGAATTTCTCAATTTCGGGTCAAATTAGGGTTTCTGTTGGTACAAAATTATACTGTCAGCGAAAACGCAGACCGGTTTTCATCTGAGTTTTAAACCCAAAATTTAAACGTAACTTACTTCGATATAGAAGGTCTCAACTATGATTTTGTTTTCCTCAAAATCATTTTCTAGATCCCCAATAGTAATATAAAATAAAATTACCGGTCAAAAGACGAGAAAACTGGGTGTTACAGCATTGAGTTGCCATTTTGTCTTTTGTTCTGAAGCCATGTTTGCCTTTGGAACTTCTGCTCCTTTGTCATCCTTAGGAATGTAGGGACCTTCCTTAATAATATCTCAGAGATCAGAGTTAGTGGATTGCAGAAACCACTTCATCTTTTCTTTCTAGTAGATGTAATCTTCTCCATTGAAGTATGGATGTCTGAACATTGTGGATTCTTCTCCTGCATGATTTTTGTTTGAGCGGGCTTCTCCTGCCATTCCCAAGATCTTTTCCTCTACACTATTAAGTGCTCAACCCAAAGGCTGATCTCTGATACCAACTGAAATAACCAAAGTTAACACAATAAGGGGTTGAATTGTGTTTACCAACTTTTTAGAAAGCTTTGAAAATATTTTCGCAGGCACAACAAGAAAAAACAAAGCTACAGAAAATTAGACAGATGACTCGTCTACTTTTAAAACAACACATAATGCACACGGTGAAGGATTAAAACAAGATTTGATATTCACAATCTTAACTCCCCAAGTTAAAAGCTTAAAAAAGACAAACTCTTAAAATAAAGTAAAGAGATTAGGGAAGAGGAATATCACTCAAAAGATTTATACTGGTTCACCCCAAAATCAACTGGGCTATGTCCAGTTCTTGTCAGCACCACGTATATCACTATAACTGATCAGATTACATTAAAGGTATTCTTTTCACACCTAGCCTCTCCAGGGTCACACTCAAACAAGTATTCTTTTCACACCTAGCCTCTTCAGGCTCAACAGTAAACGGTAAAAGGTTTTGAGTATTTAGTACAACTTTGTAAGTCTTTCTGGTAACACTCAGAGAGTGGAGTAAATGTAAGAATGAAAGACTGTGAAATTGATATCAAATGATTGAAGAGATAATCAATGAAGAAATGAAGAATAAATGAGCAGAGTAAATGCTTCTTTGAATATGCGCAGTGTCTCTCTTCTCTTCATCTTCACGATTTGCACTATTTAAAGGCTTCAATCAATTTGATCCGTTAGACACACCTTCAGAGAGTGTGCTCCTTTAACTTGAGCTTTTGGGATGCCATTAATGCCAAAGAGTCATTCTGTGTAAGCATTAAATGTTTAGGGACATTGAACCTTGATATATGCGACCAAGAGTACACTTTGTACCGAGCAGTTGTTGTTTCAAAGTTGCACTAGCAGGCCTTTTGTACTTGCAGCAGAGAGCTTTCCCATTTCAGTGCAACACTTAGTTCACCTTTTGTAAAGCACTTTTACTTTGTACTGAATAGCTAAAAGCTACTGACTTTGTGTAGAGGTAGCGTGTTTATTCCTTAAAAACTTGAAAGAATGAAGTCTTTATTCTTTATACTTGGTGCTTTTGTCCAGAAGTCTTCGAGATCCTTAAGGAAGGCATCTTTTTCAAATAAAGATTGACTTGGACTTTCTTCTGGCAGTCTGACACTTAAGTGGGTGTAGTGGAGTCCAAAATCAGACGGGTGCATTGATCCAGAACTAGACGGGCGGGCAAGCCATTTTTAGATGAGTGATCAACTGAAGCTTCTTTAGACTTTTGGTCCTTGCCACGTCATCAACTAGATCAGATCTCTGACTGAGAGTTGACTTAGTCTCTGTCTGAGTTGTTTAACTTTCAGACAGGTGGTTTTTCAGACAAGTCTGAAAAACTGCTCCTTAGGAAAACTTAGACGGGTCGGATTTAGACGAGTGTCCTTAAGTCTATTTTTCTGCACACTTAACAGATTTATCAGTAATTTCACATGGTTCAATATAACCATACTTAATATATTTAGAATCATCAAAACTTAGAGAATTTACACATTGAATGTTTTCCAGACTTATGAGGTCACAACACATATATGTACTTTTTGGACCAATTAAATGAATATTGTCATCTTTCAGAAAAATAATTCGAAGTATGGAAATAATTAAAATTTAAAGAGTGGGCAATTAAATGATACAATGGATGAGTTTCTTTTTCCCAAAAGAACAATTGAAAACAACAAAAGAAAGCATAAATAAATAAATTAACATTAATTTAGTTTCTATATAAAATACATATATAAAATGAACATGTATTTTTATTAATGATATTTGGTGCACGGAGGAAGACACTATCAAGAGGGAAGCTCAATCCTTTTTTAAGAATCTATTTCAAGCTTATGATCCTTGTCATTTGCAATGTCTGAAATTAGATAATATCACTCATATTGGTAACGAGCTTCATCAAGCTCTTCTGAATCCGGTTTCCATTGAAGAAGTGAAGGAGGCTATTTTCTCTATGATTTCCTTTAAGGCTTTTGGGTCGGATGGTTTCCAACCTATATTTTTAAAACTTAATGCCATATTGCGGCTAGAGAAGTTTGGGACCTTGTCTCCACTGCTTTCCTCTCTGGTAGAATTGATCCGAGACTTGTTGAGACTCTTGAGGTTCCTATTCCTAAGGTTGATAATCGTACCAGCTTGAAGGAGTTTATACCCATTAGCCTTCGAAATGTTCTCCTGAAAATTATTTCTAAAGTCCTTGTGAGAAGGATAAGACTGCATCTGGACAATTTTATTGGCCCTCTGCAAAGAAATTTTATTCCTAATCGAGGGACTTCTAATAATGCCATTATAGCTCAGGAGATTGTTCATCATATGCACAAGAAGAAAGGAAAAAAAGGCTATCTCTTATTCAAAATTGATTTTGAGAAAGCTTAAAACAGGGTGGATTAGAATTTTCTTAGACTCACTCTCCAGGAATTTGGTTTTCCTCCTTCTACCATCAACCTTATTATGAGTTGTACTACCTCTTCTTCCTTATCCTTGAAGTGGAATAATGAACAGCTTGATTGTAACACTCCGTTTTTTGTATAAGTGCTTTTGTATGTACATTGTCTATTAGGAAGGTTTAGAGTGGGCTAAGTTGAATTTCTAAGCTAAAATCTCTTCTTGATGCATGAGCACCTCCGTGCCCATGTGTTAGCACGCCCATGCTCGGGGGAGTGTGCGTCTCGTTGATGCTGATGTGAGCACGATCATGCTCAATGGGGAGCACGTTCATGCTTAGTCGAGCACGCTCGTGCTCAACAGTAAGAACGACCGTGCTCGGGCTTGAGTCTCTATATAAACATCAGTCTATGAGGGTTACGAGTTACAACCCTCAAATTGGCACTTTAGGCAACCCTAAGTGTGATGGCAGCCTCTCACTCTCTTCCCCTTTGAACCCAAACTGTTCTTGGTGTTCTTGTTGTTTGGGAGAGACAATCACACGCTAGTGCCAATGAACGCAAGGTAAACATTCTTCCCTCTTGTGTTCCTTTTCATTCTGTTGAATTGGGAACTAATGGGTTAACCCTATTTGTGTCGACCAAGGCTTAGGATCGTTCGTCGAGCCGTTCGAGGGAACCGATTTAGGAACGTCTTTAGTTTAACGGGAGTTCTTCATACCAGGTATGGGGAGAAGGAATAGTATGAGTATGTAGGCTTGGGGGTAGCGTAAGACGAAGGGTTCCCATAACCCTTTATGTTTGATAACATGTTGTATGTCTATGTGCTTAATTGTTATCTGATGTTAGACTATTTGCCATTAAGATATTGGCATGACTCTTATTGACTGATTAATGTCGTTATAAATGTTGTCGTTATTGAATATTGTCTGTTATGAACATTTTAATGTGATGATGCCATGATTGAGTGCTTTTAACATGATTATGTCATTATGATGTATTGGTTGTTGATTGATGTTGTGACACGTTAATGATTAAAACTATTAATCAATGTTAAGGGTGGTTATTCCCCATGTTCATAAGACTGAATCATAGTAATGAGAGGTAAGGTTATTGTTGATGGTTCTTGGCTAGACCTCAGGGACTGATTTATGAGTGGTTAGGGACAAGTTAATGAATTGAAACTAAAGGATTAATTCCCCTTTAATTTGTAAGACATGAACATTAATTCAATATTAACGAAACTGATAAGTTATGGATCAGAAGAGCCTTATGATTGAATCTGAGAATGTTCTAAACAAGTGGCAATAGGTTCTGTGACCCTTCCGCCCAGAATAGTAGGGCGCGCACTTGAGCATGCCCGTGCTCAACAGGGAGCACGACCGTGCTCCCAATCAAATTCCATAACCGGGCACGCTGCTTAAGCACGCCCGTGCTCAACTGGGAGCTCAACACGACCGTGCTGAGGGGTGAGCACGACCGTGCTCACCTATTCAGAACAGAACGAAGAACATAACCTGAAAACAGGGGTTTCGTCCCAAATGCTCTAAAAGACTTAATAAAATACCAACAGAACATGAATACCAAACACAAGTGATAAGATTCTGTACCTTGGTAGCCTAGTGGCCAAGAGGGCCTTGATGCATTAGGGTCAAGGTGGTAATCTCTAGTGCTTAATGGCTAGAGTGATAATTAAAGATGATGAGGTAACTTGGTAGCCTAGTGGCCAAGGGGGCCTTGATGCATGATAGTCAAGGTGGTAATCTCTAGTGCAGAACGACTAGAGTGATTAATTAATGAATACGAAACGTTAAAGATAATCCTCGATATCCGAGTGGTCAAGGTGATGATGGTGTTAAAAGTTGGGTAGCCTGTGGGCCCAAGCGGAGGTGGTAGTTGTGCTTGTATGTTGTGTTGAGCATGCATTCACGCATCGGAGATGTTAGTGGAAGATGTTCAACATAGGGGAGGTCGTCCGAGAGTAAGACGATCTGGCCGTCCGCGGAAATGTACAACCGTGGTGGCGCATTCGAGAATAAGGTGTGCCGGCTGTCCTAGGGGTCCATCCGAGATCCGATGGATTGCCCCGGCATTGTTGCTTACTGGCCAATGTGGAAATGTAACCCCGAAGTTGACTTCCTAAGATAGAATGGATCCAAGTGCATAATGGAGTAGTGGAGCAGAGTTGTGTTGCATAGCATACACGTTGTATGATGATGTTGATATATTATATTATTGTCTATTATAACATGCTTGTTTGATGTATGCTCGTCCTGCTAACTATTTCCTTGCCATTATATTCGTATTCATGTTTCTTACTCCCTATTTCTATGTTTCTTGTTGTTGCATGTATCTTTTATGCAGAGGACGACGAGCAGCCAGTTGAGGAGTGACTTAGAGGAGCCACGACTCTTAGTTAGGATTTTTCCAGCTTTATGTTGTTAGTTAGTGGTTTTCAGTTGTATCCAAGGATATTTTCCGGATTGGTTATACCAGCTCTGTATGTGACATCAGGGTTGGGCTTTGTTTATCTTTTGTTATGTTTTTATTTCCGCGATTGATACAACGTGTTACCTTTTACCTTGGTGTTTATTTCAATAAATGATGTTTTATTTTATATTACCTTATCTTTTAATGCATTATATGTATGCGGGGTAGAGGCTGTCACATTTAGTGGTATCAGAGCAGTTCGGCCCTGTCCGAACGTGGTATGAATCTGTTATGTGCTCTTGTTTGAATTGTCTATACTTGTTATAGACAATGATACTATATGTTAGAAGTCGTAGCTTTTCCTGCTTTGAGTTCCCTGTATTTAACAAGTTGTCTGGGGTGTTTACAGGGACTCATGGCAGGCAGCGTCAGAAACGACCAGGCTATCGCAGATGCTTTGGTACTCCTTGCCAATACGATAGGCCAGAACCATAATGTCAACAACAACGGGGAACCAGCTGAGTTCCAGGGTCTCGACAAGTTCCAGCGGAACAATCCGCCGTCCTTCAAGGGAACCTACGATCCTGAGGGTGCCCCGTCGTGGATGAGGGAAATCGAGAAGATCTTCTGAGTCATTGGATGCAACGATCAGCAGAAGGTCATCTTTGGGACTTTCATACTGACTGAGGAAGCTGAGCACTGGTGGGAGAACTGCCGCCAACGCTTGCAGGCGAAAGGTACTATGATCACATGGAATGTGTTCAAGGACAGATTTCTCGAGATTTACTTTCCGATAGATATCAAGGATAAGAAGGAGATGGAATTTATGGCGTTGAAGCAGGGCAACATGTCAGAAGGAGAGTATGAGGCCAAGTTTGAGGAACTCTCCCGCTACTATACATTGTATCAGTATGCGGTGGACGATTGTTCCAAATGGGTGAAGTTTGAGGATGGTCTGTGTTCAAAGATCAAGCAGGCTATCAGCTACCATGAGATCAAAGTCTTCCCAATGTCAGTGAACAAGTGAAGGATCTATGAAGATGCCTGCAAGTCTGGAGGGTCAGCCTCCAAGGGATCATAAAACCATAGCAACAAGAGGAATGATCAAGGAAACAAGTGGAAGCCGCGTCTCGCTCCAGCTGGCAAGGACTTCAAGTGGGATGGCAAGAAGTCTCAGTTTTCTTCAGACAGATCAAGGAGATGGGATTCTTCAGATTCTAGACCTCTTCGGTGCGGCAAGTGTGGACAGAACCACTTCACCAACCAATGTAAGGAAACAGACATCATCTGTTTTAAGTGTGACAAGAATGGTCACATTAGCCGGAACTGCGAGGGAGGAAAGTCAAAACCACAGAGTGCGAGCGAAGGTCAGAAACCTCAAGTCAACCGACTGAAGACCTCGGGAAGAGTCTTTACTCTCCGTGGAGCTGAGGCCTCCGAATTCGAAGATTTGATCCAAGGTATGTGCCTCATTAATAAAGTTTGTTTGACTGTATTGTTTGATTCGAGTGCGACCCACTCGTTTGTGTCATATGAATATGCTAAGAGTCTTAAATTGCTTGAGACAGTTCTTGAGTGTGATTTGATTGTTGCCACACCCACGAATAAACCTGTTTTTACTTCTTATGCATGAAAGAATATTCATAGATGGTAAAGACTTTAATGTTGATCTTGTATGTTTTCCCCTGAAAGACCTTGATGTTATTCTTGTCATGGACTGGTTATCTTCCAACCACGTCCTTCTGAATTGCTTCGATAAAACCATAGTTTTTGGAACTCCAGTGGAGTTTAGGGATCCTAGCTTTCTCTCTGCCAACCAAGTTAAGGCTTCTATTAAAGAAGAGGCCCAATTGTATATGATGCTATCTTCCCTGGAAGTCGAGAGCCTTCCTGATGTCGACAGCTTGCCGATTGTGCGATAATTTCTTGATGTGTTTCCGAGGGATGTTTATGAACTACCCCCAGAGAGAGATGTGGAGTTTACCATAGACTTAATTCCTGGCACTGGGCCTATATCCATATCACCTTATAGAATGTCTCCTATAGAGCTAGCTAAGTTATAGGAACATTTAGAGGATCTGATGCAGAAGCAGTTCAGTAGGCCTAGCGTATCCCCATGGGGAGCGCCAGTGTTGTTGGTGAAAAAGAAGGATGGCAGTATGAGGTTGTGTGTCGACTATCGACAACTCAACAAAGTGACCATTAAGAATAGGTATCCCCTCCTTAGGATTGATGATCTTATGGATCAGTTGATCGGGACTTGTGTTTTCTCGAAGTTAGATTTGAGGTCAGGATACCATCAGATTCGGGTTAAGTCCGAGGACATCCCGAAGACAGTGTTTAGGATGCGATATGGTCACTACGAGTACTTGGTTATTCCCTTTGGTGTGACCAATGCTCCTGCCGTGTTCATGGATTATATGAACAAGACCTTTCTTAATCGCGCGCTTATCATGAAAATATGTAAAAATTAAAACTTATTTAATTATCATATAACTTCTGCAAATTTAAAACACAACAACTTTAACATATGTAAATACACACCTAATTGTTCATTACAATACAAAAACACTGTTGAGGGTATCCTCTCAGTAGGATCTCTCACATGCATAAACTTAACAACATACATACTTAGCGGAAATATAAAAATGCTCCTTAGACACGCTGGCCATAATGTCTATACTTTAATCGCCATGGATCACAGCTCGGCCCCCAGCGTCTGGTTCGTACGGAGTTCCATCCAACTCCTCAGCAATCCCCGTTTCATACAGAGTTCCGTCCAGCTCCTCAGCAACATAACCCTCCATCGGGTCTTCTAACATAAACCAAAGTAACCCACAAAAATACAGAAACATAGGGGATAAGAAGCAGTTCTATCATCAAAAAGCGGAAAAGAGTCATAGTACATTATACAGTAATTGTCACAGACAAACAACACACATAAGTAACAGATCATACTCAAGTTAATATATATCATCCTCTACCCCCAATCTCATGCTACTCAAAGACACCATAGCTGGACACCTATTTCCTAAGGTGGAAGTGGTCTCGCGAGAACTCTTGATTTTACGTATATTATATTATCAATACATGGTGTATTATATTACCAATACACAGAAGTGTTTTACGTGTATTATATTACCAATACACGGTGTATTATATTACCAATACACGATGTATTATATTACCAATACACAACAGTGTTTTACGTGTATTATATTACCAATACACATATGTCCTTGCGTATTATATTACCAATACACTTTTGTCCTTGTGTATTATATTACCAATACACCTTTGTCCTTGTGTATTATATTTCCAATACACGATTGTGGACAACAACACCTATACTTGAATCTCACCAACCCGTTTTAACAACATCCTAGTGCCTTAACCTTCCATTAGAACTTGACACATATTCTATGCTGTAACACCTCTTTAACATACATCATCTAGGTTACGCACTTCTAGATCATTATTATCCTCACACCCAAAACAATCATCTCTTAGACAATATATATATCTTTGCTTAAAAACCACTACGCATAATAATACAAACCAGGCAGATCATGCATAACACAATATCAATCAAAATATTCCCATATCACCAACATAGCACAAAATAAATTCAATAAAGGTAATAAAATCAAATCAACCATCAATAATATAAAATCAACCTAATATCGATAAACCTACAATCCTCGAATCGCCATTGGTTTTTCAGAAAAGGTTTCCAATGTGATTTTGGTCTCGTCGATTACTCGACTACTAGTAGGGTTTAGGTCGCTGAGACTCCCCGCTGTGCCCCTTTGTGTCATTAGATTTAACCTCAATATTTAATTACTTGATCGCATGCTTAACGTGAAAATACGTAAAAATTAAAAACTTAACTTATAAAGTATACAACTTCATATAGAATGGCATATCACAATATAAGTATATTATGCATACTACAAAACACTGTTGAGGATATCCTATCAGTAGGATCCCTCACAGGCATATACTTAGACAAAGTGTTAAACAGCGGAAAACATATAAAAAAATACGCGGAAACATATAAAAATACTCCGTCTTAGACACACTGGCATACTATCTATACTCTACTCGCCATGGATCACAGCTCGACCTCCAGCGTCTGGTTCGTAAGGAGTTCCATCCAATTCCTCAGCAACCTCCGTTTCATACAGAGCTCCGTCCAGCTCCTCAGCAACATAATCCTTCATCGGGTCTTCTAATGTAAGTAAAGTAACCCACAAGAATACAGAAACATAGGGGGGATAAGAAACAGTTCTATCATCAAAAAGTGGAAAAGTGTCATAGTAAATTATACAGTAATTGTCACAGAGACAATCAACACACATAACTAACGAATCATTCTCAGGTTAATATATATCATCCTTTACCCTTATTCTCAGGAAATCTAACACGTAACCTCTCTAATCCTGTCACCATGTCTTTACGTTATCGTGGCCACTATCACTCCTGTCACCATCCCTCATTTGCATCGGGGCACACCCTCATTCCAGTTAGGATGTTCCACCTAGTGCACAACTCCGTTCCCGTTAAGGTGTTCCACCCCCATTCCCGTTAAGGTGGAAGTGGTCTCGCGAGAACTCTTGATTTTATGTGTACTATATTACCAATACACGATCTATTATATTACCAATACACAGAAGTGTTTTACGTGTATTATATTACCAATACACGGTGTATTATATTACTCATACACAGAAATGTTTTACGTGTATTATATTACCAATACACGGTGTATTAGCGATACATGGTGTATTATATTACCAATACATAGAAGTGTTTTACGTGTATTATATTACCAATACACGGTGTATTATATTACCAATACACAGATGTCCTTGCGTATTATATTACCAATACACTTTTGTCTTTATGTATTATATTACCAACACACTTTTGTCCTTGTGAATTATATTACCAATACACTGTTGTGAACAACAACACCTATACTTGAATCTCACCAATCCGTTTTAACAACATCTTAGTGCCTTAACCTTCCATTAGAACTTGACACATATTCTGTGACATAACACCTCTTTAAAATTCCTCATCTAAGTTAGACACTTCTAAAACATCATTATCCTCACACTCAAAACAATCATCTCTTAGACAACATATATATCTTTGCTTAAAATCCACTACGCATAATAATAAAAACCAGGCAGATCATGCATAACACAATATCAATCAAAATATTCCCATATTACCAACATAGCACAAAATCAAATCAACAAAGGTAACAAAATCAAATCAACCATCAACAATATAAAGATTGAGACATCAGGCAGTTCCTCTTTGTGTCATTAGATTAAAACCTCATTATTTAATTACTTAATCACACGCTTAACATGAAAATACATGAAAATTAAAACTTAACTTATAAAGTATACAACTTCATCTAGAATGGCATATCACAATATAAGTATATTATGCATATTACAAAACATTGTTGAGGATATCCTAACAGTAGGATCCCTCACAGGCATATACTTAGACAAATAGTTAAACAGTGGAAAATATAATAAAAATACACCTCACGAAACTTACTGGCCATAACTAACTAGACCCTAATCACCATGGGTCACAGCTCGTCCTCCAGCCTCCGGTTCGTAGGGAGTTCCATCCAAAGTCTCCTGGTTACGCTCATCCACAGGGTCTTCTCATACAATTCCACAAGGAGATAAAATACAAAATACAGAAATATACAGGGGATAAGAAACAGTTTTGTCATCAAAAAATGGAAAAGAGTCATAGTAAATTATACAGTAATTGTCACAGACAAGCAACACACATAACTAACGAATCAACCTCAGGTTAATATATATCATCCTCTACCCTTACTCTCAGGCAATCTAACATGTAACCTCTCTAATCCTGTCACCATGTCGTTACGTTATCGTGGCCACTACCACTCCTGTCACCATCCCTCATTTGCATCGGGGCACACCCTCATTCCCGTTAGGATGTTCCACCTAGTGCACACCTCCATTCCCGTTAAGGTGTTCCACCCCCATTCCTGTTAAGGTGAAAGGGGTCTCGCGAGAACTCTTGATTTTACGTGTATTATATTACCAATACACGGTGTATTATATTACCAATACACAGAAGTGTTTTACGTGTATTATATTACCAATACAAGATGTATTATATTACCAATACACAGAAATATTTTACGTGTATTATATTACCAATACACGATGTATTATATTACCAATACACAGAACCAATACACGGGGTATTATATTACCAATACACATAAGTGTTTTACATGTATTATATTACCAATACACGGTGTCTTATATTACCAATACACTTTTGTCTTTGTGTATTATATTACCAATACACTTTTGTCCTTGTGTATTATATTACCAATACACTGTTGTGGACAACAACACCTATACTTGAATCTCACCAACCCATTTTAACAACATCTTAGTGCCTTAACCTTCCATTAGAACTTGACACATATTCTATGCCATAACACCTCTTTAACATTCCTCATCTAAGTTAGGCACTTCTAAATCATCATTATCCTC
The DNA here is from genome assembly GCA_030762895.1 of Sophora flavescens. Taxonomy (NCBI): domain Eukaryota; kingdom Viridiplantae; phylum Streptophyta; class Magnoliopsida; order Fabales; family Fabaceae; genus Sophora; species Sophora flavescens. The sequence goes on from CM061068.1 coordinate 165,248,317, forward strand.
ACACCCAAAACAATCATCTCTTAGACAACATATATATCTTTGCTTAAAATCCACTAAGCATAATAATAAAAACCAGGCAAATCATGCATAACACAATATCAATCAAAATATTCTCATATTACCAACATAGCACAAAATCAATTCAATAAAGGTAATAAAATCAAATCAACCATCAACAATATAAAATCAACCTAATATCGATAAACCTACAATCCCCGAATCACCATTGGTTTTTCAGAAAAGGTTTCCAATGTGATTTTGGTCTTGTCGATTACTCGACTACTAGTAGGGTTTAGGTCGCCCTACACAATTATTATATAATCTACTACTTACCCATTCCGACGATAGGTTGGTTCTTTCCCCCACCTGGGTTATCACCAGACTCCCGATCTCGAAGCTCCTCATTGTCACACCACAAAGTACTAACAACACCTTCTGCGTAGGTAAGGACATTAGAATTTCGAAGAGGTATACCATGAACGTCCTCGTTTCCTCCGCGATGGAAGTCTAAGGTTATGTACACAAAATCACAAGTTAAAATCAAACAAGAACACTAAACCACAAGGTATAGGTTTGGCCAAGAGTAGATCTTAGGGTTACAGAGTCCCGAAAATTATACAACTCATGGATTTATGATCCGTAAGTGTTAGGAGTTCATATACAATGATCACTTAACAAAGTTGAATTAAAATCCCACTAAGTTATAAACTTAGGGTATTCGGCCAAGGCTAGTAAAATAGGCTAGCATTCACTAAACTTTCCAATCTCTTAGGTTTAGCATCCATATGTATTAAGGATCTCAAAACCATGATCGTTTTGGAAAAATAAGAACAAAGTATCCTAGGTCTATAACCTTCTAGGTCCGGCCTTCATAGGATTTATAGGTTAGAAATCATTAAACTTTCCAATCTCTTAGACTTAGCATCTAAATATCTTATGGAGCTCAAGTCGATGATCTTTTTGGAAAACAATGGAAATTTAAACATTCCAATATCTTAGACTTAGCATCCAAATATCTTACGGAGCTCAAGTCCATGATCATCTTGGAAAAATGAAAGTAATACATCCTAGCTTTAATAACATAGAATAAACAAGTTAGAAATCCTTAAACTTTCCAATCTCTTAGACTTAGCATCCAAATATCTTATGGAGCTCAAGTGCATGATCATTTTGGAAAACAATGGAAACTTAAACATTCCAATCTCTTAGACTTAGCATCCAAATATCTTATGGAGCTCAAGTCCATGATCATCTTGGAAAAATGAAAGTAATACATCCTAGCTTTAATAACATAGAATAAACAAGTTAGAAATCTTTAAACTTTGCAATCTATTAGACTCAGCATCCAAATATCTTATGGAGCTTAAGTCCATGATCATTTTGGAAAAATAAAAACTCAAACATCCTAGTACCTAAACACTAAGTTTCGGCCATCATAGGATGATGAGGAAAAATATTCTTTGTTTAACAATAACTCTTAGGTTTAGAATCACAAGGTATTAAGAGTTCTAAATCCATGATCATACTGGGAAAGTTGAAACATAGTATCCTAGGCTTACTTATTCATATTTTCAGCCATTATAGGAACAAGCTATCAAAACTTCCAAGATTTATAGATTTAAGATCAATGGATAGTTAGAAACTCAAACACATGATTATTCCAAAAGTTTAAACAAAAACTTCCTAGGTCACAAATGCAAGCATTCGGCCTTCATTGGAAGAGATAGGTAGAGATTTTAGTTTTACACAACCTCTTAGTATGTGAAAATATAAGTTAATACAAGACTATAGAATGTAGTTTCAACTCAAAAGGAGTTTTCTACCATTTTAGAGAGATTTTAGAAGTTTAAAGCATATAAAGAACACATAAAGCAAACTAAGAAATAAAATATGAAACTTGCAAAAAGATTCATATGAGAGCATTACCCTTAGTATAAGGAAGAACTTTAATGAAGAACTCAAGTGGAAAAGACTAATAAAAATGGACGCTTTAAGTGTTTGAAAAAAAGAAGAAATGGAAGAAGTTGAAGAAGTATGAAGATGGAGGAAGAAAATGAGAGAATGAAGATGATTGATGATTATATAGAGGAGGGAGAGTGGAGCACGAAATTTTGGAGAGAGGATGAGCTTGGAGAGAAAGTTTTGTCTTTAAGACTTGTTTGGTTGTAGAGGAAAGAGAAAAATAGGTTTTTAGAATATAATGTGATATATTTCAAAAAATCCATCATGACCACTTTTTAGGAGGTAGCTTAGGTCATACCTCTAGTGAGTTACCTCACTCCCTCATGTCACCTCAAGCCTTTTATGTCTCCTATTCTACTCCATTTCGTACCCGGTTGCATTTCCGATCGTAATTCTTCCGACGTTTTCGCCCGAATAAAATATTATTTTATTTTTGAACGAAAATTTTCAAAATACCCAAAGTTGAAGGAAACATAATAAAAACACTAACTATCTCTTTCACGGGTCAAAATTAGGTTTTCTGCACAGTAAACTTGTACCGGCAGTGAAAACGCATATCGGCTTACGTCTAAATTTTCAACCGAAAATTTTACCGTAACCCTCTACCATAAAGTAGACTATGAATATGATTTTATTTTAATAAAAAACACTTTCTAACACTCAAATTTAAAATATAATTTAATTATATTTTAACCGGTTGAACAACATAATTAAAATCAGGCTGTTACATTACTACCCCTCTTAAAAGAAAATTACGTCCTCGGAATTTCTTAACTCGAAACTAGACCTCATCTTGTAATCGTATCTTAATCTAAAAATCTCATATTATATTTCCCATCGTTGTCTTTCCCAGAGGTGACAACAGTAACTTCATAACAGATTTCATTCTTATATTGTTCTATTTATCCTCGAAACAATCCATCACTACATTATATTCATTGTCTTTAACATTTCACCTTGATCTATCATCTTTGAAGGACATAATTAAAACTTTATCCTTTCCTTATTCTTACTACTAATCCACTAGAGGACCTTATTTCAACATCTAACTCCCGCAATTAACACCATAATCCATTTCAACATCTAACTTCTACAATTAACACCGCAATCAATACTACCCTAACTTCCTACTTAATGTATCCATTCACAGTCTTAGATCCTTGTAGCGTATTCCACTACTCCAGATTATATCAAAATCACACATCTTAATCCTCAAAAGAACATTATTGCACCTCTTAATGCAATTAAAACCAAAAGAAGTTATCTTTCCTGCTCATATTCATCTTAGGTAAAACAACTATAGGTACTTTTCCTTTAATCCTCCAAATTCATACCATCCATACTAAATACGAGTATTTGATCATTACCTTAGATTCTCTTAGTAATATTATGCCTCGATCAACATTTGACGTATAGTAATTGTCTCACTCACTGATATTGATCTTAAGTGTTCACATCCTACCAGTCACAACTATACCTCAACAAAAATCTCATCACTTTCTTGTCTATCATGCTACTTAGACAAACAAACAAAGTCTACCAGATATCAAATACATACCTCGTATAAGATCCCCGGATTGATAGGATTCAGCTCCCCTCACAGTAAACACTCTCCTAGTGGCCTGAGGTCTGGCCATCGGCAGTCCTGCTGCTGGAACTCCTTTTCCAGCTCCTCCTCTCTGAAAACTGGCTCCTCTATCACCAGCTACCGACTGTTGCATACAAATGTTAGTTATCGTGTTCGGACTCACTGCCCAACTTCTAAGCATAGTCAATATCCGATGTGGATTCAACTAGACACGGCCAGTAACAACATCCTAAACCTCACAGTCCTTGATTCTGATCAGACATAACCCACAGTCCATTTTAGAACCAAACTGCTCTGATACCAAAATGAGACATCAGGCAGTGCCTCTTTGTGTCATTAGATTAAAACCTCATTATTTAATTACTTAATCACACGCTTAACATGAAAATACGTAAAAAATTAAAACTTAACTTATAAAGTATACAACATCATCTAGAATGGTATATCACAATATAAGTATATTATGCATATTACAAAACACTGTAGAGGATATCCTATCAGTAGGATCCCTCACAGGCATATACTTAGACAAAAAGTTAAACATCGGAATATAATAAAAATACACCTCACGAAACGCACTGGCCATAACTAACTAGACCCTAATCACCTTGGGTCACAGCTCGTCCTCCAGCCTCCAGTTCGTAGGGAGTTCCATCCAAAGTCTCCTGGTTACGCTCATCCACAGGGTCTTCTCATACAATTCCACAAGGAGATAAAATACAAAATACAGAAATATACAGGTGATAAGAAACAGTTCTATCATCAAAAAGCGGGAAAGAGTCATAGTAAATTATACAGTAATTGTCACAGACAATCAACACACATAACTAACGAATCATCCTCAGGTTAATATATATCATCCTCTACCCTTACTCTCAGGCAATCTAACATGTAACCTCGCTAATCCTGTCACCATGTCTTTACGTTATCGTGGCCACTACCACTCATGTCACCATCCCTCATTTGCATCGGGGCGCACCCTCATTCCCGTTAGAATGTTCCACCTAGTGCACACCTCCATTACCGTTAAGGTGTTCCACCCCCATTCTCGTTAAGGTGGAAGTGGTCTCGCGAGAACTCTTGATTTTATGTGTATTATATTGCCAATACACGGTGTATTATATTACCAATACACAGAAGTGTTTTACGTGTATTATATTACCCATACACGGTGTATTATATTACCAATACACAAATATTTTACGTGTATTATATTACCAATACACGGTGTATTATATTACCAATACACTTTTGTCTTTGTGTATTATATTACCAATACACTTTTGTCCTTGTGTATTATATTACCAATACACTGTTGTGGACAACAACACCTATACTTGAATCTCACCAACCCGTTTTAACAACACATTAGTGCCTTAACCTTCCATTAGAACTTGACACATATTCTATGCCATAACACCTCTTTAACATTCCTCATCTAAGTTAGGCACTTCTAAATCATCATTATCCTCACACCCAAAACAATCATCTCTTAGACAACATATATGTCTTTGCTTAAAATCCACTAAGCATAATAATAAAAACCAGGCAGATCATGCATAACACAATATCAATCAAAATATTCCCATATTACCAACATAGCACAAAATCAATTCAATAAAGGTAATAAAATCAAATCAACCATCAACAATATAAAATCAACCTAATATCGATAAACCTACAATCCCCGAATCACCATTGGTTTTTCAGAAAAGGTTTCCAATGTGATTTTGGTCTTGTCGATTACTCGACTACTAGTAGGGTATAGGTCGCCCTACACAATTATTATATAATCTACTACTTATACATTCCGATGATAGGTTGGTTCTTTCCCCCACCGGGGTTATCACCGGACTCCCGAACTCGAAGCTCCTTGTTGTCACACCACAAAGTACTAACTCCACCTTCTGCGAAGGTAAGGAGATTAGATGCTCGAAGAGGTATACCACGAACGTCCTCGTTTCCTCTGCGATGGAAGTCTAAGGTTATGAACACAAAATCAAAAGTTAAAATCAAACAAGAACACTAAACCACAAGGTATAGGTTTGGCCAAGACTAGTTCTTAGGGTTACAGATTCCTGAAAATTATACAACTCATGGATTTATGATCCTTAAGTGTTAGGAGTTCATTAACAATGATCACTTAACAAAGTTCAATTAAAATCCCACTAAGGTATAAACTTAGGGTATTCGGCCAAGGCTAGTAAAATAGGCTAGCATTCACTAAACTTTCCAATCTCTTAGGTTTAGCATCCATATGTATTAAGGAGCTCAAAACCATGATCATTTTGGAAAAATAATAACAAAGTATCCTATGTCCATAACCTTCTAGGTTCGGCCTTCATAGGATTTATAGGTTAGAAATCTTTAAACTTTCCAATCTCTTAGACTTAGCATCCAAATATCTTATGGAGCTCAAGTCCATGATCATTTTGGAAAACAATGGAAATTTAAACATTCCAATCTCTTAGACTTTGCATCCAAATATCTTATGGAGCTCAAGTCCATGATCATCTTGGAAAAAAATGAAAGTAATACATCTTAGCTTTAATAACATAGAATAAACAAGTTGGAAATCCTTAAACGTTCCAATCTCTTGGACTTAGCATCCAAATATCTTATGGAGCACAAGTCCATGATCATTTTGGAAAACAATGGAAACTTAAACATTCCAATCTCTTAGACTTAGTATCCAAATATCTTATGGAGCTCAAGTCCATGATCATCTTGGAAAAATGAAAGTAATATATTCTAGCTTTAATAACATAGAATAAACAAGTTAGAAATCCTTAAACTTTCCAATCTTTTAAACTTAGCATCCAAATATCTTATGGAGCTTAAGTCCAAGATCATTTTGGAAAAATAAAAACTCTAATATCCTAGTACCTAAACACTAAGTTTCGGCCATCATAGGATGATGAGGAAAAATATTCTTTGTTTAACAATAACACTTAGGTTTAGAATCACAAGGTATTAAGAGTTCTAAATCCATGATCATACTAGGAAAGTTGAAACATAGTATCCTAGGCTTACTTATTCATATTTTCAGCCATCATAGGAACAAGCTATCAAAACTTCCAAGATTTATAGATTTAAGATCAATGGATAGTTAGAAACTCAAACACATGATCATATTCCCAAAGTTGAAACAAAAACTTCCTAGGTCACAAATGCAAGCATTTGGCCTTCAAAGAGATAGGTAGAGAATTTTGTTTTACACAACCTCTTAGCATGTAAAAGTATAAGTTAATACAAGACTATTGAAAGTGGTTTCAACTCAAAAGGAGTTTTCTGCCATTTTAGAGAGATTTTATAAGTTTAAAGCATATAAAGAACACCTAAAGCAAACTAAGAAATAAAATATGAAACTTGCCAAAAGATTCATATGAGAGCATTACCCTTAGTATAAGAAAGAACTTTAATTAAGAACTCAAGTGGAAAAGACTAATAAAAATGAAAGCTTTAAGTGTTTGAAAAAAGAAGAAATGGAAGAAGTTGAAGAAGTATGAAGATGGAGGAAGAAAATGAGAGAATGAAGATGAGTGATGATTATATAGATGAGGGAGAGGGGAGCACGAAATTTTGGAGAGAGGATGAGCATGGAGAGCAAGTTTTGTCTTTAAGACTTGTTTGGTTGGAGAGGAAAGAGAAAAATAGGTTTTTAGAGTATAATATGATATATTTCAAAAAGTCCATCATGACCACTTTTTAGGAGGTAGCTTCGGCCATACCTCTAGTGAGTCACCTTACTCCTTCATCTCACCTCATGCCTTTTATGTCTCCTATTCTGCTTAATTTCGTACCTGGTTGCATTTCCGATCGCAATTCTTCCGACGTTTTCGCCCGAATAAAATATTATATTTTATTTTTGAAAGAAAATTTTCAAAATAACCAAAGTTGAAGGAAACATAATAAAAACACTAACTATCTCGTTCACGGGTCAAAATTAGGTTTTCTGCACAGTAAACATGTACAGGCAGTGAAAACGCAGACCGGCTTTCGTCTGAATTTTCAACCGAAACCATAAAGTAGACTGTGAATATGATTTAGTTTTATTCAAAAACATTTTTTAACTCTCAGTTTAAAATATAATTAATTATATTTTAACCGGTTGAACAGCATAATTAAAATCAGGCTGTTACAGCCGCCCTACACAATTATTATATAATATACTTCTTATCGATTCCGACGATAGGTTGATTCTTTCCCCCACTAGGGTTATCACCGAACTCCCGAACTCGAAGCTCCTCGTTGTCACACCACAAATTTATAACTCCACCTTCTGTGAAGGTAAGGAGATTAGATGCTCGAAGAGGTATACCACGAACGTCCTCGTTTCCTCCGCGATGGAAGTCTAAGGTTATGAACACAAAATCACAAGTTAAAATCAAACAAGAACACTAAACCACAAGGTATAGGTTCGGCCAAGACTAGTTCTTAGGATTAGAGATTCCCGAAAATTATACAACTCATGGATTTATGATCCTTAAGTGTTAGGAGTTCATAAACAATGATCAGTTAACAAAGTTGAATTAGAATCCCACTAAGTTATAAACTTAGGGCTTTCGGCCAAGGCTAGTAAAATAGGCTACATTCACCAAAATTTCCAATGTCTTAGGTTTAGCATCCATATGTATTAAGGAGCTCAAAACCATGATCATTTTGGAAAACAATGGAAATTTAAACATTCCAATCTCTTAGACTTAGCATCCAAATATCTTACGGAGCTCAAGTCCATGATCATCTTGGAAAAATGAAAGTAATACATTCTAGCTTTAATAACATAGAATAAACAAGTTAGAAATCCTTAAACTTTCCAATCTCTTAGACTTAGCATCCAAATATCATATGGAGCTCAAGTCCATGATCATTTTGGAAAACAATGGAAACTTAAACATTCCAATCTCTTAGACTTAGCATCCAAATATCTTATGGAGCTCAAGTCCATGATCATCTTGGAAAAATGAAAGTAATATATTCTAGCTTTAATAACATAGAATAAATAAGTTAGAAATCCTTAAACTTTCCAATCTTTTAGACTTAGCATCCAAATATCTTATGGAGCTTAAGTCCATGATCATTTTGGAAAAATAAAAACTCAAACATCCTAGTACCTAAACACTAAGTTTCGGCCATCATTGGATGATGAGGAAAAATATTCTTTGTTTAACAATAACTCTTAGGTTTAGAATCACAAGGTATTAAGAGTTCTAAATCCATGATCATACTTGGAAAGTTGAAACATAGTATCCCAGGCTTACTTATTCATATTTTCATCCATCATAGGAACAAGCTATCAAAACTTCCAAGATTTATAGATTTAAGATCAATGGATAGTTAGAAACTCAAACACATGATCATATTCCAAAAGTTGAAACAAAAACTTCCTAGGTCACAAATGCAAGCATTCGGCCTTCATTGGAAGAGATAGGTAGAGATTTTTGTTTTAGACAACCTTTTAGTATGTAAAAATATAAGTTAAGACAAGACTATTGAAAGTGGTTTCAACTCAAAAGGAGTTTTCTGCCATTTTAGAGAGATTTTATAAGTTTAAAGCATATAAAGAACACCTAAAGCAAACTAAGAAATAAAATATGAAACTTTAAAAATGATTCATATGAGAGCATTACCCTTAGTATAAGGAAGAACTTTAATGAAGAACTCAAGTGGAAAAGACTAATAAAAATGAAAGCTTTAAGTGTTTGAAAAAAGATGAAATGGAAGAAGTTAAAGAAGTATAAAGATGGATGAAGAAAATGAGATAATGAAGATGAGTGATGATTATATAGATGAGGGAGAGGGGAGCACGAAATTTTGGAGAGAGGATGAGCGTGGAGAGCAAGTTTTATCTTTAAGACTTGTTTGGTTGGAGAGGAAAGAGAAAAATAGGTTTTTAGAATATAATATGATATATTTCAAAAAGTCCATCATGACCACTTTTTAGGAGGTAGCTTAGGCCATACCTCTAGTGAGTCACCTCACTCCTTCATCTCACCTCATGCCTTTTATGTCTCCTATTCTGCTCCATTTCGTACCCGGTTGCAATTCCGATCGCAATTCTTCCGATGTTTTCGCTCGAATAAAATATTTTATTTTATTTTTGAAAGAAAATTTTCAAAATAACCAAAGTTGAAGGAAACATAATAAAAACACTAACTATCTCGTTCACTGGTCAAAATTAGGTTTTCTGCACAGTAAACTTGTACAGACAATGAAAACGCACACCGACTTTCGTCAGAATTTTCAACCGAAAATTTTACCGTAACCATCTACCATAAAGTAGACTACGAATATGATTTTGTTTTATTAAAAAATACTTTTTAACTCTCAGTTTAAAATATATTTAATTATATTTTAACCGGTTGAAAGGCATAATTAAAATCAGGCTGTTACAGTCGCTCTACACAATTATTATATAATATACTACTTTTCGATTCCGACGATAGGTTGATTCTTTCCCCCACCTGGGTTATCACCGAACTCCCGAACTCGAAGCTCCTCGTTGTCACACCACAAAGTACTAACTCCACCTTCTGTGAAGGAAAGGAGATTAGATGCTCGAAGAGGTATACCACGAACGTCCTCGTTTCTCCGTGATGGAAGTCTAAGGTTATGAACTCAAAATCACAAGTTAAAATCAAACAAGAACACTAAACCACAAGGTATAGGTTCGGTCAAGACTAGTTCTTAGGATTAGAGATTCCCGAAAATTATACAACTCATGGATTTATGATCCTTAAGTGTTAGTAGTTCATAAACAATGATAACTTAACAAAGTTGAATTAAAATCCCACTAAGTTATAAACTTAGGGCATTCGGCCAAGGCTAGTAAAATAGGCTAGCATTCACTAAAATTTCCAATCTCTTAGGTTTAGCATCCATATGTATTAAGGAGCTCAAAACCATGATCATTTTGGAAAAATAAGAACAAAGTATCCTAGGTCCATAACCTTCTTGGTTCGGCCTTCATAGGATTTATAGGTTAGAAATCTTTAAACTTTCCAATCTGTTAGACTTAGCATCCAAATATCTTATGGAGCTCAAGTCCGTGATCATTTTGGAAAACAATGGAAACTTAAACATTCCAATCTCTTAGACTTAGCATCCAAATATCTTACGGAGCTCAGGTCCATGATCATCTTGGAAAAATGAAAGTAATACCTCCTAGCTTTAATAACATAGAATAAACAAGTTAGAAATCCTTAAACTTTCCAATCTCTTAGACTTAGCATCCAAATATCTTATGGAGCTCAAGTCCATGATCATTTTGGAAACTTAAATATTCCAATCTCTTAGACTTAGCATCCAAATATCTTATGGAGCTCAAGTCCATGATCATCTTGGAAAAATGAAGGTAATACATCCTAGCTTTAATAACATAGAATAAACAAGTTAGAAATCCTTAAACTTTCCAACCTTTAAGACTTAGCATCCAAATATCTTATGGAGCTCAAGTCCATGATCATTTTGGAAACTTAAACATTCCAATCTCTTAGACATAGCATCCAAATATCTTATGGAGCTCAAGTCCATGATCATCTTGGAAAAATGAACGTAATACATCCTAGCTTTAATAACATAGAATAAACAAGTTAGAAATCCTTAAACTTTCCAATCTCTTAGACTTAGCATCCAAATATCTTATGGAGCTTAAGTCCATGATCATTTTGGAAAAACAAAAACTCAAACATCCTAGCACCTAAACACTAAGTTTCGGCCATCATAGGATGATGAGGAAAATATTCTTTTTTTCACAATAACTCTTAGGTTTAGTGTAACACCCTACTTTTTATTTTTCGATTTTTTTTCAGTAAAAATATTTTCGCTGTATTAACCGGTATAAATGTATTTATTTATATTTTTATCCGAGTTAATGGAGATTGATTTTTATGAAATAAAAATCATATTCATACTCTATCTTAGGGTAGAAGCTTAGGATAAAAATTTGGGTTGAAAATTCAGACGGAAATCGGTCTGCATTTTCACTGACAGTATAATTTTACTGAGCAGAAAACCTAATTTTGAATCGTGAACAAAATGGTTTATATTTAAATCATATTTCCAACGAGTTTGGTTTGTTTGAAAATTTTCAGTCGAAAAGAAATATTACGCTTTTATGCAGGCATAAAACCCTAATCGGGGAACCGACGAAGTTGAGAAGGGAGGTGTAGAGACAAAACCGGACACTGAAGGAGCTGAGTCATGGAATGAGTCACCACCATGACTCACCAAGCATTTATGAGCATTAAATGCAAGTAATCATGACATTTAGGTAAAAAGACCAAAATACCCCCAATGCTTTCGCGGGTATTAACAAGACGCATCTACGCACTCTTAACCACTCATTTTACGTGGTTGAAAACATCCCACATCTCTCCAATTTCGTGCATCCACCTCCAATAAATCTTACCTATTTCATTTTACTTTCGTTTCATTATTTTCCTCTCAAAAACCGAAATCGGGTAAACGACGGAGCTACGTACGGAATTTCCGGGAACCACTAACGGATAGGATCGGTGACTCATTAGTGAGTCACTTTGTGTGGCCCAAAATCAGCCTCACCTCCATCAAATGTGAGCCACATAATTATTAACCATAGTTAGCAAAGTAACCCTAGTTAAGTTAATTATTAACTATGGTTAAGCTTATATTAATTTAATATTCACAAAACCCATTAAACCAATTCCTTATAACCAAACAAGGCATAAGATTACTCCTATATATACCCTCCAAACCGAGGCCTCCCTCCCCTTTCACTCATTTTCTTCATTTTTCTTCATTTCTTCACAAATCACCAAAACTCCATTTTCTTCTTCAAGAGCTCCAAGTGCTTCCATTGAAGAACATGTCAAGATCATCATCTTTTCTCCATATTCTTCATACACTTGAGGTAACATTATCATCTCATCTCTTGTTTAAGCTTTTGTTCTTCATATTTCATAGTTTTCCATTTCTAGATCTAGAACTTGTAATAATTCTAGAAAATTGTAGAAAAATCATAAAAATGTGAAACCAATTTCTATGATCCCATTATGTCATCTACTTTCATTATCTAAGAGTGTGTGAGAAAAAACATTTTCAACCTATATGATCTTGATCTGGCCGAAACCCTAACCCTAAAGGTTAGAGGATTTTGTTTCAAATTTTAGTCTTGTAATAAGTAATCTATGTTAGTTAAGACTCTAGTAACTAGGATCCAAAAGATGGCATTAAGAAGATAACCCTAAACCTATTTTCTATGACTTGGCCGAACCTAGCCCTAAAGTGTAATAGATGGTTGTTATTTGATTAATTATAGTTATGTTGTTTGGTTCAAGGTGAAACTATTAAGATGTGGTGTGATAGCGAGGAATGTCGAATTCGAGATTTCGGTGCTAGCTCAGGTGGGGGAAAGAACCATCCTATCGTCGGAATCGATAAGTAGTATAGTCTATAATAATTGTGTAAGGTGACCTAAACCCTACTAGTAGTTGAGTAATCGACAAGACCAAAATTACATTGGAAACCTTTTCTGTAAAACCAATGTGATTCGGGGATTGTAGGTTTATCGACATTAAGTTGATTTTAATTATTTGAGGATGTTTGATTTTGCTATTGAATTTACTATGATACGCTGGTTGAGGTTTTCCATCTGCATGTGACATATTATTTTGGTGTTTGAATATTTATGATATTGAGGATGTTTGTTGTCTGTCACGACCGTGATGGTTGTCATGGCCAGGCCGTGACAGGTTCTGTTTTGTAGAATTCTTGCCTTTGATGTATGTCACGACCGTGATGGCTATCACGGCCAGGCCGTGACAGAGTCTGACTTGCACTTGATATCTATCACGGCCGTGACAGAGTCTGACTTTGTTATTTATTTGGTTGGACTATTATGAGTTGGTTGTGATAAATTGCCTTATATGATATTGAGATGTTGGAATATTCTGTTGATTAATGTGTTATGCATGATATGCCTGGGTTTAATGCTATGCTTAGATGATTTTAAGGAAAGATATATATTGCTCGGAGGTATTTTGTTTGGGTGAGAGTTTTGAATATGAATTAGAGGTGCCTCGCTATTATTTTATAGAAGTGATGTGATATAGAATATAAGTGGAGGTTGTGAGGAAAAGCTTAAGGTACTAGGTTGCTATTGATAAAAGTTAGTGAGAATCATATGTTGCATTGTTGTTCATAAACGTGTATTTGAGATACACGATGTCCGAAGTTCTCGTGGACCGTTCCAAATTAGAATTTAAGTTGTGCAACTATAGTGTCATTGCTATGCATGAGCACCCTTGACTGAGTTGAGAGAGAAAATAAGGGTGTGCACCGACGGTACTGTGCAGCTATAGTGTCATTGCTTTGCATGAGCATTCTCACCATGGATGAGAATGTGAACCGGTGTTGGGAACGTGTCACTTGGACGACTGACTGACATTCCTAACGAGGAATGTGTGACAGGATTAGTAGTGGCCACGTCAGCATAAAGGTTTAATTGCATGAGTTGGAGGGTAAAGGATGATGTTATAAAGTTTGGATGATTGTAAATTGTGAGTGATGCATGTTTGTGACTATTATTGTATTATATGCTATGAATCTTTTCCATTTATGATGATAGAAATGTTTCTTGTCTCCCTATTTCTATATTTTTGTGTATGTTTACCCTGTTACGTTAGAAGACTAGATGGACGACTATGTTACTGAGGAGATGGATGGAACCACATACGAGATGGAGGTTGTTGAGGAGTTGAATGACGTTCCGTATGAAGTTGACGTTGAAGAACAACCTACTGATCCTAATAATGTAGCGTAGTAAGTTTAGGGCCAGTGGGTCACATAAGATGTTTTGTTTTCCGTTAGTTATAAGCAAGTTGTATAAATAAGTACCTGTGTGGGATCCTACTGAGAGGATACCCTAAACAGTGTTGTGTAAAATAAAGGATACTTATGTATGTATTTATGCAATATAGTTTGGTGTGTTTTATATTTGTATAAGTTATATGATTATTAATTAAGTTTCAATTTTTACGTATTTTGAACAATAAGCACTCGATTACGTAAATAAATAATAAGGTTCTAATTTAATAATACAATGGGGCACAACGAGGTGTCTCATTTGGTGGTATCAGAGCAGTTCGATTCTAATCGGACTGTGAGGTCTAGGATATTGTTACTGGCCGTGTCTAGTTGAGTCCACATCGGATTTTAACTATGCTTAGGAGATGGATAGTGTGTCAGAATCCGACGCGATAAATAACATTAGTGTGGCATATGGTATTTATATACTTGTCTATGTGGTATTATATGTCATACTGATAAGAACGAATGATTTCTTTTACAGAATCATGGCTCGTGGAAGAGGACGTCCGATCGACAGTAATGACAGAACTTCTGAAAGAATTGTTGGAGCTAACAATGTGGAAAATAATCATACCGGAAGTGGAGGAGAGTCATCTGAGACTCAAGATACCATGAAAAACATAGTTACTGCTCTGTTATTACAAACACAGCAGAATTCTGAGATGCTACAGATGAACAAAGAACAGCAGGAACAACAGAATCAAAGGAGAGCTGCAGCAGCTGAAGATGCCGGAATGACTACTTTCCTGAAAGGGAAGCCACCCCAATTCCGAGGAGATTATGATCCATAAAAGGCAGAATGGTGGATACAGGAGATCGAGAAGATATTCGATACCATGCGCTGCAGAGAGTCTAGATCAGAAGCTGGCTAATGAGCATAAACAATTGATGATTGGGGGTCCTACTCGACCGGGTTTTCAGAGGCGAGGACATAGTAACTCTCAATGGAGACAGAGACCATATGCCCGACCAGTGCAGACACCAGCACCAGCACCAGTGGTTAGAGTTGGTCGATAGCAGCAAGGCTTATCTTGTTTCAATGCGGAGGACCGCATTATCTTAGAGACTGCATGGAGCAACCCAGTTGTTTTCACTGTGGGAAAATAGGTCATATGGCCCGATATTGCAGACAGCAGGCTGGGCAACAGCCGATAGCTACAGGTAGAGGAAATGGAGGCAATAGGGGTGGAGCTGGAAGAGGAGTCACAACAGCAGGACAACAGGGAGCAAGACCTCAGGCCACTGGAAGAGTGTCTACCGTGAGGGGAGCTGAATCCTCTCAATCTGCTGATCTTATACAAGGTATGTGTTTGATAGCTGGTAGACTCTCGTATGTGTTATTTGACTCAGGCGCTACATATTCATTTATTTCGTATGAGTGTGTGGATCAATTAAAATTAACTGTTTCTCAATTACCTTATACCCTTATAGTATGTACTCCAACTAGTAATCCTTTGACTACTATGTCTATTTGTTTACAGTGTCCTATAGTTGTTGAGAATAGGACATTTATTGTAGACCTTGTCTGTTTGCCGATGCAATAGATAGATGTTATTCTTGGCATGGATTGGCTTTCGGCTAACCATGTAATGCTAGACTGTTCTAGTAAGACCTTATCATTTCTTGAGTCTTCTAGTATAGTCTCTGCCAATGAAGGAGTATCCATGAGGAGTGACGATTCTCGGCAGTACGTGATGATGTTCGCGGTGGAAACTATTGAGACCCCTAGTATAGATTCTATGCCTATTGTGAGAGAGTTTCCTGAAGTTTTCCCTCCCGACGTTCCAGGTTTACCACCAGAACGATAAGTGGAATTCACCATAGATCTTGTACCAGGGACAGGACCTATATCTATGGCGCCTTATCGGATGTCACCTATAGAATTGGCGGAGTTGAAGAAACAGTTGGATGAAATGTTGGAAAAAGAGTTCATAAGGCGAGTGTTTCACCATGGGGAGCTCCGATGTTGTTTGTTAAGAAGAAAGATGGAAGTGCTAGGTTGTGCACGGATTATAGACAATTAAACAAGGTAACAATTAAGAATAAGTATTCGTTGCCTAGGATAGATGATCTGATGGATCAATTGAAAGGAGCAGCAGTATTTTCCAAGATTGATTTGAGATCTGGATACCATCAGATTAGAGTAAGGAAGGAAGATATACTAAAAACGACTTTTAGGACAAGGTATGGACATTACGAGTATTTAGTTATGCCGTTCGGTGCGACTAACGTGCCAGCAGTGTTCATGGATTATATGAACAGGATATTTAGACTGTGCCTTGATAAGTTTGTTGTTGTATTCATCGACGACATCCTTATCTATTCTCGTACATGGGAAGATCATGAGAAACATTTAAGGATAGTGCTGCAAGTTCTGAAGGATAGGCAGCTTTATGCTAAACTTTCCAAGTGTGAGTTTTGGATAGAAGAAGTCCAATTTCTCATACATGTGATCAACAAGGAAGGTATAGCAGTAGATCCAGCAAAGGTTGAGGCAGTTCTTAATTGGGAACGACCTAAGTCAGTAAGTGAAGTACGAAGTTTTCTAGGGTTATCTGGATATTATCGGAGGTTTATAGAGGGTTTCTCGAAGATTGACGCAGTTGACGAGGAAAAATACAGCTTTTGTATGGACGGACAACTGTGAGCAGAGTTTCCAAAAGCTGAAGGAAAGGTTGACTACATCACCTGTGTTGACTTTACCGGATCCATTAGGACAGTTTGACGTATACTGTGATGCGTCATACCAAGGTTTAGGTTGTGTTCTAATGCAAAAGGGAAGAGTGGTGGCTTATGCTTCCCGATAATTGAGAATTCATGAGAGGAACTACCCGACTCATGATTTGGAATTAGCAGCCATAGTGTTCGCATTAAAAATATAGCGACACTTTCTATATGGAACAAAATTTAATGTTTAAAGTGACCATAAAAGTCTGAAGTATCTGTTCGACCAAAAGGAGTTGAATATGAGACAACGAAGATGGATGGAGTTTATCAAAGATTATGAGTTTGATTTACTATACCATCCTGGGAAGGCGAATGTAGTAGCGGATGCCTTGAGTAGGAAATCATTGCATGTGTCCGCAATGATGGTTAAAGAGTTGGAATTACTGGAACAGTTCAGAGATTTGAACTTAGGAATGGAGTTGGTTGAGGATAAAATTTGCTTAGGTATGATCACTATTAGTAGTGATTTTATGAGAGATCTTAAGGATAAACAGGCTCAGGATCTATATCTACAGGAGATAAGTAGAGGTATAGATGAGGGTAAAATTTCTGAGTTTAGTAGAGGAACAAATGGTGTACTGAGGTTTAGGGATAGAATATGTGTTCCAGAGGATTTAGAACTTAGGAAGGTGATATTAGAAGAAGCACATAAGAGTAAGTTGAGTATTCATCCTGGATCCACTAAAATGTATCAGGATTTAAAGAAATTGTTTTGGTGGACGAGGATGAAGAAAGAGGTAGCAGAATATGTTTTATCGTGCCTGGTGTGTCAGAAGGCTAAGATAGAGCATCAAAAGCCAGCTGGTTTATTGCAATCATTAGGTATCCCAGAATGGAAATGGGATAGCATAGCTATGGATTTTGTGGTTGGACTACCACGAACTCCTAAGAGACATGATGCGATTTGGGTTATCATTGATAGGTTGACGAAGTGTGCTCACTTCTTACCTATGGGTGAAAGCTATAGTTTGGAGAAGTTGACCCAAATCTACATCAAAGAAGTTGTTAGGTTGCATGGTGTGTCATCGAGCATTGTCTCAGACCGAGATCCTAGATTTACATCTAGATTTTGGAAACAGTTGCACCATGCTTTAGGGACCAAGTTGAGGATGAGTTCTTCTTATCATCCCCAAACAGATAGATAGTCAAAGGACGATTCAATCATTGGAGGACCTTTTAAGATCTTTTGTTTTGGAACACACTGGCAGTTGGGATGAGTTCTTGCCATTGATTGAATTTACTTACAACAATAGTTTTCACAGTAGTATAGGGATGGCACCATATGAGGCTTTGTATGGTAGCAAGTGTAGGACCCCGTTATGTTGGTATGAGATTGGTGAAAATCAAGTCTTGGGTCCAGATGTGGTGCAACAGACTACGGAACAAGTTAATAAGATAAGGGAAAAGATGAAGGAAGCACAGGATAGGCAAAGGAGCTACAGTAACAAGAGGAGGAGACCTTTAGAATTTCAGGAGGGTGATCACGTGTTTTTGAGAGTCACTCCGAAGACCGAAATTGGCAGGGCTATCAAAACTAGAAAACTTACTCCTAGATTCATCGGACCTTTCCATTTTCTTCGAAGGATTGGTCCAATAGCTTATCATATTACTTTACCACCTAACCTTGCTAACCTTCATGACGTCTTTCAGGTTTCTCAGTTGAGAAAATATTATCCTGATCCTTCACATGTTATTGAGTCTGAGTCTATACAACTGCGAGAGAATCTAGAGTATGAGGCTCTACCTGTAAGGATAACAGATAAAGAGATTAAGGAGCTTCGTGGTAGACAAATTCCTTTGGTTAAGGTCATATGGGATGAAACTACTGGAGACGCTACTTGGGAACGTGAAGCAGATATGCAACAACGATATCCACATCTTTTCTGAAGTATGTAAATTCCGAGGACGGAAATTTTTCTAAGAGGGGTAGTAATGTAACACCCTACTTTTTATTTTCCGATTTTTATTTTTTTCAGTAAAAATATTTTCGCTGTATTAACCGATATAAATGTATTTATTTATATTATTATCCGAGTTCATGGAGATTGATTTTTATGAAATAAAAATCATATTCATACTCTATCTTAGGGTAGCAGCTTAGGATAAAAATTAGGGTAGAAAATTCAGACGGAAATCAGTCTGCGTTTTCACTGACAGTATAATTTTACTGAACAGAAAACCTAATTTTGACTCGTGAACGAAATGATTTATATTTCAGTCGAAAACGAAATATTACGCTTTTACGCAGGCGTAAAACCCTAATCGGGGAACCGACGAAGTCGAGAAGGGAGGTGCAGAGACAAAACCGGACACTGGAGGAGCTGAGTCATGGGATGAGTCACCACCATGACTCACCAAGCATTTATGAGCATTAAATGCAAGCAATCATGACATTTAGGTAAAAAGACCAAAATACCCCCAATGCTTTCGCGGGTATTAACAAGACGCATCTACGCACTCTTACGCACTCATTTTACGTGGTTGAAAACCTCCCACATGTCTCCAATTTCGTGCATCCACCTCCAATAAATCTTACCTATTTCATTTTACTTTCGTTTCATTATTTTCCTCTCAAAAACCGAAATCGGGTAAACGACGGAGTTGCGTACGGAATTTCCGGGAACCGCTAACGGATAGGATCGGTGACTCATTAGTGAGTCACTTTGTGTGGCCCAAAATCAGCCTCACCTCCATCAAATGTGAGCCACATAATTATTAACCATAGTTAGCAAAGTAACTCTAGTTAAGTTAATTATTAACTATGGTTAAGCTTATATTAATTTAATATTCACAAAACCCATTAAACCAATTCCTTATAACCAAACAAGGCATAAGATTACTCCTATATATACCCTCCAAACCGTGGCCTCCCTCCCCTTTCACTCATCTTCTTCATTTTTCTTCATTTCTTCACAAATCACCAAAACTCCATTTTCTTCTTCAAGAGCTCCAAGTGCTTCCATTGAAGAACTTGTCAAGATCATCATCTTTTCTCCATATTCTTCATACACTTGAGGTAACATTATCATCTCATCTCTTGTTTAATCTTTTGTTCTTCATATTTCATAGTTTTCCATTTCTAGATCTAGAACTTGTAATAATTCTAGAAAATTATAGAAAAATCATAAAAATGTGAAACCAATTTCTATGATCCCGTTATGTCATCTACTTTCATTATCTAAGAGTGTGTGAGCAAAAACATTTTCAACCTATATGATCTTGATCTGGCCGAAACCCTAACCCTAAAGGTTAGAGGATTTTGTTTCAAATTTTAGTCTTGTAATAAGTAATCTATGTTAGTTAAGACTCTAGTAACTAGGATCCAAAAGATGGCATCAAGAAGATAACCCTAAACCTATTTTCTAAGACTTGGTCGAACCTAGCCTTAAAGTGTCATAGATGGTTGTTATTTGATTAATTATAGTTATGTTGTTTGCTTCAAGGTGAAACTATTAAGTTGTGGTGTGATAACGAGGAACGTCGAATTCGAGATTTCGGTGCTAGCTCGGGTGGGGGAAAGAACCATCCTATCGTCGGAATCGATAAGTAGTATATTCTATAATAATTGTGTAAGGCGACCTAAACCCTACTAGTAGTTAAGTAATCGACAAGACCAAAATTACATTGGAAACCTTTTCTGTAAAACCAATGTGGTTCGGGGATTGTAGGTTTATCGACATTAAGTTGATTTTAAGTATTTGAGGATGTTTGATTTTGCTATCGAATTTACTATGATACGCTGGTTGAGGTTTTCCATCTGCATGTGACATATTATTTCGGTGTTTGAATATTTATGATATTGAGGATGTTTGTTGTCTGTCACGGCCGTGATGGTTGTCATGGCCAGGCCGTGACAGGTTCTGTTTTGTAGAATTCTTGCCTTTGATGTCTGTCACGGCCGTGATGGCTATCACGGCCAGGCCGTGACAGAGTCTGACTTGCACTTGATATCTATCACGGCCGTGACAAATTCTGACTTTGTTATTTATTTGGTCGGACTATTATGAGTTGGTTGTGATAAATTGCCTTATATGATATTGAGATGTTGGAATATTCTGTTGATTAATGTGTTATGCATGATCTGCCTGGGTTTAATGCTATGCTTAGATGATTTTAAGAAAAGATATATATTGCTCGGAGGTATTTTGTTTGGGTGAGAGTTTTGAATATGAATTAGAGGTGCCTCGCTATTATTTTATAGAAGTGATGTGATATAGAATATAAGTGGAGGTTGTGAGGAAAAGCTTGAGGTACTAGGTTGCTATTGATCAAAGTCTGTGAGAATCATATGTTGCATTGTTGTTCATAACCGTGTATTTGAGATACACGAGGTCCGAAGTTCTCGTGGACCGTTCCAAATTAGAATTTAAGTTGTGCAACTATAGTGTCATTGCTATGCATGAGCACCCTTGACTGAGTTGAGAGAGAAAATAAGGGTGTGCACCGACGGTACTGTGCAGCTATAGTGTCATTGCTTTGCATGAGCATTCTCACCATGGATGAGAATGTGAACCGACGTTGGGAACGTGTCACTTGGACGACTGACTGACATTCCTAACGAGGAATGTGTGACAGGATTAGTAGTGGCCACGTCAGCATAAATGTTTAGTTGCATGAGTTGGAGGGTAGAGGATAATGTTATAAAGTATGGATGATTGTAGATTGTGAGTGATGCATGTTTGTGACTATTATTGTATTATATGCTATGAATCTTTTCCACTTATGATGATAGAAATGTTTCTTGTCTCCCTATTTCTGTATTTTTGTGTATGTTTACCCTGTTACGTTAGAAGACCAGATGGACGACTATGTTACTGAGGAGATGGATGGAACCCCATACGAGATGGAGGTTGTTGAGGAGTTGAATGACGTTCCGTATGAAGTTGACGCTGAAGAACAACCTACTGATCCTAATACTGTATCATAGTAAGTTTAGGGCCAGTGGGTCACATAAGATGTTTTGTTTTCCGTTAGTTATAAGCAAGTTGTATAAATAAGTACCTGTGTGGGATCCTACTGAGAGGATACCCTAAACAGTGTTGTGTAAAATAAAGGATACTTATGTATGTATTTATGTAATATAGTTTGGTGTGTTTTATATTTGTAGAAGTTATATGATTATTAATTAAGTTTTAATTTTTACGTATTTTCAACAATAAGCGCGCGATTAAGTAAATAAATAATAAGGTTCTAATTTAATAATACAATGGGGCACAACGGGGTGTCTCATTTAGAATCACAAGGTATTAAGAGTTCTCAATCCATAATCATACTTGAAAGTTGGAACATAGTATCCTAGGCTTACTTATTCATATTTTCATCCATCATAGGAACAAGCTATCAAAACTTCCAAGATTTATAGATTTAAGATCAATGGATAGTTAGAAACTCAAACACATGATCATATTCCAAAAGTTGAAACAAAAACTTCTTAGATCACAAACGCAAGCATTCAGCCTTATTTTGAAGAGATAGGTAGAGATTGTTGTTTTACACAACCTCTTAGTATGTGAAAATATAAGTTAACACAAGACTATAGAAAGTGGTTTCAACTCAAAAGGAGTTTTCTACCATTTTAGAGAGATTTTCGAAGTTTAAAGCATATAAAGAACACATAAAGTAAACTAATAAATAAAAGATGAAACTTGAAAAAAGATTCATATGAAAGCATTACCCTTAGTATAAGGAAGAACTTTAATGAAGAACTTAAGTAGAAAAGATGAATAAAACTAAAGCTTTAAGAGCTTGAACATTTAGAAGAGAGGAAGAAGATGAAGGTTTAATGGAGTTGAAGAAGGAATATGATGAAGTGAAAATGAGAGGTGTATATATAGAGAAGGGAGAGAGTGGCACGAAATTGAGGAGAGATGAATGAGCTTGGAGAACAAGTTTTGACCTTGTGCCTTGTTTAGTTTGAGAAGAGAGAGAAAAATAGGTTTTTAGAATATAATATGTTATAATTTGAAAAGTGTGATGATCACTCTTTTGGAGTGTGTCATAACCCATTTCCATCAAGTCCCATCAAGTCACTTCACTTCTTTTGTGCTCCCTAATCTGCTCAATTTCGTACCCGGTTGTATTTTCCTATCGTAATTCTTCCGACGTTTTTGCCCGAATACAATATTATATTCTATTTTTGAACGAAAATTTTCAAAATAACCAAAGTTGAAGGAAACATATTAAAAACACTAATCGTCTCGTTCACGGGTCAAAATTAGGTTTTTTGTACAGTAAACCTGTACCGGCAGTGAAAACGCAGATTGACTTTCGTCTGAATTTTCAACCGAAAATTTTACTGTAACCCTCTACCATAAAGTAGACTATGACTATGATTTTATTTTAATAAAAAACACTTTCTAACTCTCAAATTAAAATATAATTTAATTATATTTTAACCGGTTGAACAACATAATTAAAATTAGGATGTTACAGCCTAGGATGAAGAAAGATGTGGCTGAGTTTGTGTATGCTTGTTTAATGTGCCAAAAGGCTAAGATAGGACACCAGAAGCCATCTGGAAAGTTGCAACCTTTAAGTATCCCAGAATGGAAATGGGATAGTATTGCCATGGATTTTGTGTCTGGACTCCCGAGGACTCCGGCCGATTATGAAACGATATGGGTTGTTGTGGATAGATTGACTAAGTCTGTCCATTTCATCCCGATAAATATGGAATACCCTTTGGAAAACTTGACCAGGTTATATATCAAGGAAATAGTTAGGTTACATGGTGTACCTTCTAGCATAATGTCGGATAAAGACCCGAGGTTTAACTTTACGTTTTGGACTAGTTTGAATGAGGTTTTAGATACCAAGTGTAGGCTACGTTCAGCTTACCACCCGCAGACGGATGGTAGTCTGAGAGAACCATCCAGTCCTTAGAGGACTTGCTTAGAGCTTGTGTATTAGAACAGTCTGGTAGTTGGGACACGTTTTTGCCCTTAATAGAGTTCACCTACAACAACAGCTACCATCCCAGTATTGGGATGGCACCTTGTGAGGTCCTTTATGGGAGAAGATGTAGGACACCTTCGTGTTGGAATGAACCTGGTGATAGTGTGGTGTTAGGACCTGAGATAGTGCAAGTAACCATGAAGAAGGTAAGGATGATTCAGGAAAAGATGAGAACGGCACAGAGTAGACAGAAAAGCTACTATGACAAAAGGAGGAAGGCGCTCAAATTCTAGGAAGGTGATCACGTATTCTTAAGAGTTACTCCAACAACTGGGGTCGGTAGAGTGATGAAAACGAAGAAACTTACTCCCAAATTCGTCGGCCCTTTAACAAATTCTTAAAAGAGTCGGTGAAGTTGCTTATCAAATAGCCTTGCCACCTTTCTTGTCCAAACTTCATAATGTCTTTCATGTGTCACAACTTCATAAGTACATTCATGACCCGAACCATGTGATAGTCCCCGACACGATTCAGTTAAAAGAGAATTTGACTTTTGAGGTACAACCCCTTTGAGTTGAGGAACGGAGGGTGAAGCAATTAAGAGGCAAGGAGATTCCTTTGGTTAAAGTCGTTTAGAGTAGGGCAATTAAGGAAAATACTACATGGGAGCTTGAGAGCAAGATGATGAAGGCGTACCCGCATCTCTTCATTCGAGGTGAGTAGAAATTTCGAGGACGAAATTTTTATAAGGGGGTGGAATTGTAACCCCCGTTTTTCCTATTAGCGTTTTTGTGTGTACCTTATGTGTTAGGAAGTTTTGGATTGGGCTAAGTGGGGTTTCTAAGCTAAAATTCCTTCCTGATGCATGAGCACGATCGTGCCTATGTGTTAGCACGCCCGTGCTCGGGGGAGTGTGCATCTCGTTGACGCTGATGTGAGCACGATCGTGCTCAATGGGGAGCACGCCCGTGCTCAGTAAAGGAACGCGTCTCGCTGATGCTTAGTCGAGCACGCCCATGCTCAACTGTAAGCACGACCGTGCTCGAGTCTGAGTCTTTATATAGACATCATTTTATGAGGGTTACGAGTTACAACCCGCAAAATTGGTACTTTAGGCAACCCTAAGTGTGATGGCAAACTCTCACTCTCTTCCCCTTTGAACCCAAAATGGTCTTGGTGTTCTTGCTCTTTGGGAGAGACAATCACATGCTAGTGCCAATTAACGCAAGGTAAACATTCTTCCCTCTTACGTTCCTTTTCATTCTTTTGAATTGGGAACTAATGGGTTAACCCTGATTGTGTTGACCAAGGTTTGGGGTTGTTCGTCGAGCTGTTTGAGGGAACCGGTTGAGGAGCGACTTCGGTTTAATGGGAGTTCTTCATACCAGGTATGGGGAGAATGAATAGTATGAGTATGTAAGATTGGGGGTAGCGTAAGACGAAGGGTTCCCATAACCCTTTATGTTTGATAACATGTTGTATGTCTATGTGCTTAATTGTTATCTAACATTAGACTGTTTCCTATTATGATATTGGCATGACTCTTATTGACTGATTAATGTCGTTATTAAAGTTGTCGTTATTGAATATTGTCTGTTATGAACATGTTAATGTGATGATGTCATGATTGAGTGCTTTTAACATGATTATGTCATTATGATGTATTGGCTGTTGATTGACGTTGTGACGCGTTAATGATTAAAAGATTAAAACTGTTAAACAATGTTAAGGGAGGTTGTTCCCCTTGTTCATAAGACTGAATCATAGTAATGACAGGTGAGGTTATTGTTGATTGTTCTTGCTAGACCTTAGGGACTGATTTATGAGTGATTAGGGTCAATTTAATGAATTGAAACTATAGGATTAATTCCTCTTTAATTTGTAAGACATGAACATTAATTCACTATTAACGAAACTGATAAGTTATGGATTAGAAGAGCCTTAGGATTGAATTGGAAAATGTTCCAAACAAGTGGCAATAGAGTCTATGACTCTTCCGCCTAGAACGGCAAGGCGCACACTTGAGTATGCCCGTGCTCAATAGGTGTGCTCCCATTCAAATTCCAAAACCGGGCGCGCTGCTTAAGAACGCCCGTGCTCAACGGTTAGCACGACTGTGCTTGACTGGGAGCTCAGTACGATAGTTCTGAGGGGTGAGCACGACCGTGCTCACCTATTCAGAACAGAGCGAAGAATAGAACCTGAAAACGGGGGTTTCGCCCCAAATGCTCTAAAAGATTTAATAAAATACCAACAGAACACGAAGACCAAACACAAGTGATAAGATTCTGTACCTTGGTAGCCTAGTGGCTAAGGGGGCCTTGATGCATGATGGTCAAGGTGGTAATCTCTAGTGCTTAATGGCTAGAGTGATAATTAAAGATGATGTGATACCTTGGTAGCCTAGTGGCCAAGGGGGTCTTGATGTATGATGGTCAAGGTGGTAATCTCTAGTGCAGAACGACTAGAGTGATTAATTAATAAATACGAAACGTTAACGATAATCATCGATAGCCGAGTGGTTAAGGTGATGATGGTATTAAAACTTAGGTAGCTTATGGGCCCAAGCGGAGGTGGTAGTTGTGCTTGTATGTTGTGTTGAGCATGCATGCACGCATCAGAGATGTTAGTGGAGGATGTTCAACATAGGGGAGGTCGTTAGAGAGTAAGACGATCTGGCCGTCCGCGGAAATGTACAATCGTGGTGGCGCATCCCAGAATAATGTGCGTCGGCTGTCCTAGGTGTCCATCCAAGGTCCGATGGATTGCTCCGGCATTGGTGCTTATTGGCCAATGTGGAAATGTAACTCCGAAGTTGACTTCTTGAGATAGAATGGATCCAAGTGCATAATGGAGTAGTGGAGCAGAGTTGTATAGCATAGCATACACGTTGTATGATGATGTTGATATGTTATATTATTGTATGTTATAACATGCTTGTTTGATGTATGCTCGTCTTGCTAACTGCTTCCTTGCCATTATATTCATATTCATGTTTCTTACTCCCTATTTCTATGTTTCTTGTTGTTGCATGTATCTTTTATGTAGAGGACGGCGAGCAGTCAGTTGAGGAGTGACTCCGAGGAGCCGCGACTCTTAGTTAGGATTTTTCCAGCTTTATGTTGTTAGTTAGTAGTTTTCAGTTGTATCCAAGGATATTTTCTAGATTGGTTTTGCCAGCTCTGTATGTGACATTGGGGTTGGCTTTGTTTATCTTTTGTTATGTTTTTATTTCCGCAATTGATACAATGTGTTACCTTTTACCTTGGTGTTTATTTCAATAAATGATTTTTATTTTATATTACCTTATCTTTTAATGCTTTATATGTATGCGGGGTAGAGGGTATCACATTGACAGCTTTGCACCTAATAGAGGCCTTAGACAAGGAGATCCTATGTCTCCCTATCTCTTTGTCATTCACATGGAAAAATTGGCCTTGCTTATTCAAGAGAAGGTTCAAAATAGGAAGTGGCTACTCGTGAAGATCTCTAAAGATGGCCCAGCTATATCCCATTTATTCTTAGCGGATGACTGCCTCCTTTTTACTCAAGCTAAAACTTCTCAAGTCAAGTTGGTGGAGGAGGTACACTAATCTTTCTGTAAAGCTTCTAGATTAAAAGTGAATATTCACAAATCAAGATTCTTGTATTCTGCCAATGTGCCCAGGTCTAAGGTGCCTAAATTTTCTTCTATAGTGGACTTTCAACACACTTATCGGCTTGGCAAATATCTGGGATTTCCTATGCTTTCTGGTAGAGTGAAGAAAGCTGATTTTGCCTAAATCACATATAAGATTAATAGTTGTTTGGATGACTGGAATAGCAAACTGTTAAGCAGGGCTGGTTGTGTTACCTTAGATAAGTCTATTGTTGCCTCTATGCCAGTTTCCACTATGCAAAATCTGTGGCTTCGTGAAGGAATTTGTGAAGACACAAGTCTGGTCACTTGATATGAGCCAAGGGGGGGCAAGTCAACTTTTCAACAAGAATAATATGAGCCCAATGGAACCCATCATGGATCAAGATGCCATTCAAGGACTTGGTGGGCCCAAGACAAGAGCTAGGACCAAAAAGGCCCAACAAGCTCTAAATCAAATGGTGGATCTCTTAATGGACACAAGCCCAAGTTCAAGTCAAGAAGATAATGAGCCCAAATGCACAACTTTACTCATTCAAATAGAAGAAACATGAAGAAGGGCGTGTAAGTCCAATTTGAGTTGTTTTCTTTTATTTCCAATAAGTGTAATGGTTAGTGTGATTAAGCCCAATTAATTTGTGATATTTTTGGGTCAAGTCCACTACTTTTCCATGTGTTACACAAGTTCTAGAGAGTCTTGGGGAGGGAATCTTTGGCTTACATTCCATAAGAAACTCCTCATTAGTGTGCATAAAATTGTATTAATTATGGGGGGTTACACTTTTAATTTGAGAAGCAAGTGTAACCACCACATAATTAGGGTGATGTCATGAAGAGGGGGTGGCGTAACCACTCTTTTGTGGCTGAGTTATTTGTGAGTTAAGTTAGTTTTTATGAGTGTTATTGTCATTCAAAAGGGGGGCGTAACCTTCATAGTTTTATGGCTGAGTTAAGTGGGAATAAGTGAGTGTTTAAGGTCATGAATTAGGCCAATTAAGTGGGGGTTATGGTTTGTTTTTGGAAACCAAAAGTTGGCTGCCCAACTATATGTAATTCGTGACAAACACATGAAATGGTAACTTGGATGTTGAATTTGGATTGAAATCCATTTGTGAGACTTTGTTCTCTTTGGTTCTTGGTTGAGCCAACCTTAGTTCTTATCAAGAATCCAAGATTCTTGTGGCGAATATCGTAGGCTTATCAAACTCTTTAGTTTGTGGTGCCATCATCACCCCTTTTCTCATCCATTTTGTTTCTTTCTTCTTCTTATTTGGGTTCCAAAATTGGTTTCACATTAACTTGTTAAGAATTCAACCAAAAAGATCATCAACAAAGCAACCTCACTATTTGGTTGTCATCATCACTGGATTAATTGGAAGACTTTGACTCAGTCTAAGATGAAAGGAGGCTTAGGCATACACACCACCTGAAAGTCTAACATAGCTATCCTTGGGAAACATGTATGGGATATTATGCACAATCCTCATAAACTTTGGGTGGAGTTGTTGTCATCGAAATACTTAAGAGGATCTCATATTCTTCATGCCTCCTATAAACCAGGTGATTCATATCTATGGAAATATATTATCAAGGCCTTAGATCATATCAGACATGGCTTCAAATACAAAATCGGTAGAGGAGATATCTCTATTTGGTATGATAAGTGGCTTGATGAGGATCTTTTGTGTAACTTGTTAGCCCAAGTGGCCTCTAACAAGTGTTGGAATCCTAGAGGGGGGTGAATAGGATTCAAAAGATTTTCGCAAACTTTTCAAAAACTTTTGTTGTATGAAGGTATAACGTATTTAACAAGAGCGCGTAGTGAATCTTTAGATGACGTGAACGTAATTGAAATGATGATTCAACAAGACTGTTTCAAATGCAATTCAATTATTTATCAACTAAACCCTAATATGTAATGCAAGATTGAAATTAAAGAGAGAAGGGTTAAGGAGAATTGCAAACCGATATTTTTACTGGTTCAATCACAATTTCTTGTGATCTACATCCAGTCTCACACTCACCGGTATGAGAGCTCCTTCACTAATCAGGATTTTGAGTGCTACGTTCAAGAAATTTTACACCAGAGATACCCCACTCTGCAACCTACACACAACCAGGGATTCCACTCCCTGAATCAACCCAGAAGAAGATACCTCACTTCTTCCAAACCAAGAATGTCAAAAACAAGAGAGTAGAAGAGGTTTGAATCACTCTTGAAAGTGAGAAATTACAACTTGAAGCTCTAATGATCACAATGAAAGATTGAGAGAATGAGACACAAGGATCTTGTGAGATTTCGTGTTTCTTTTTGTTTGTTAGATGATGCTAACGATTATGAACGAAAGAGATGAATAGATCTATTTATTAGGGGTGTTTGTTACATTAAAAAACCAGATCTGACAGCTGTGAATCGATTCACAGACCCCTTGAATCGATTCACAGAGAGTTGAAACATCATGAATCTATTCATGAATCTATTCACAGAGACTGAAACACATGAATCTATTCATGAATCTATTCACAGAGATTGAAACATCTTGAATCCATTCATGAATCTATTCACAGAGAGTAAAATGCTTTGAATCTATTCACACCAATCAATGAATCTATTCACAACATATTTACACTAAGGTTTCAATCATTTTATTTTTAAATCTATTCATTTAAACTTAGATTTTCAACATGAAACTCATATAATGATCAAGTATTATATATTCATGCATTAAGTAAAGATTTAAAACATTTCAACATGATGAATGCATGAATTCAACTTGATTATGTTAACCTATGTTGATTTTAATTTCATTTTATTTGCGTCTCATTCAAAGATCTTATATGATCTTACAAAGGTAGTAAAAAAAACATAAACCTTTAAGAACTACCCTTTGTAGATCTAAGTCTTCAAAACTTGATATAGTTGACATGTTGTCCTTTGTCATCTTCAAAACTTTGTACTTCAAATATCCAAGTCATACTTGGGGAATGCGTTCATTCACATTCTCCCCCTTTTTGTTGATGACAAACTCATGAAGACTTTGTATTATCTTTTTGCAAGCTGCCCCTGAATATAAGCATCCTTGTTTTGATAAAAGGTGGGAGTATAACCTGAAAATACAAATGGGAACCTTTCTCCCCCTTTTGGCATTATCAAAAATATCAAATTCAAATATGATAGGAATGCATTCATTGCATAAAAATATCCAAAGATAGCATAGCATCGCAATAAACACAACAAACAAGGAAGTTCATGCACATATCAGAACATATAGGGGAAATATGAAAGCAACATATCCAAAAAGTCCATCATACAACCATAAGAAATAAACTCGCATAGGGAAAATAGAAAATGCATGATAGAAAATTCAGATGCAGCAGCAGAAGCATATTTATTTTAATACGCAAAGAGGAGCATCATGAAGAAGAAGAAACAACAATGGGACAGATGTAGCACAATTAAGTGAAAAAACCATGAAATAATATCCCTGATGTGCGTGTGAATCGATTCAAAATAGGGGTGAATCGATTCACAGAGGCTAAAATTGTGTTATGTGTGAAAACATACACTGTGAATCGATTCATAGAGTGTGTGAATCGATTCGCAGAGGCAAAAAAATGCCGAAAACCAGAAAACAGAACTAGATGTTGTCATGCTTCAGATGATAATTACAGTTCTGGTATCTGTTGGTCTTGACTGTGGAAACTCAAGCTACCTGAAAATGTGAAGCACTTCCTTTGGCCGACCTGTCATGAAAGTCTGCCAACTAATGTGTTGAGAGTTAGCAGACATCTCTCTCTTGATGCTTCTTATGTTAGATGCAGCTCCATCGAGGAAACCATTATTCATACCTTGTGTGACTGTCCTGCTTTTAAGATATTTTGGGATGCTTTATAGGTTTTCCATTCTTCAACCTTCTTTTCTACCTCCTTGAGTTGTTGGATTCGAGATCATGTTGCAAATGCTAATGGCCAGCTTGTTGTTGTAACTTGCTGGTTTTTATGTAAGTCTCGAAATGCTGCAACCTTCAATGATAAGAATTGGCAGGATTGGTGTATTCTTAATCTAATTCAGTCTGCGCTGGTTCTTATTCTCAAAGCTTGCGGCTCAATAGATAAACAAGTTAATCCGAGGGAAGTGTTCTGGAAGCCTCCTCCTTGTGATTCAGTCAAAGTGAATGTTGATGGTAGCTCTTTTGGAAATCCTGGAATATTTGATTTTGGTGGTTGCATTAGAAATCAATGTGGTGAATGGTTGTTGGTGTTTTCAGGCTCTTGTGGCATCTCTACAAATCTTAATGCAGAGCTTCTGGCCATATCTAATGGTTTACAAACAGCTTGGCAGGGTGGTTATACATCTATTGTGTTGGAATCTGATTCTAAGGTTGCTCTTGATATGATTTTAGAAGATCGAAGCCCTTTCCATCCTTATGCTCCTTTGATCAAGCATATTCGCAGCTTCTTGTTGAGATCGTGGTCCTTATGTTTTACTCATACCTTGTGTGAAGGTAATGAGTGTGGTGATTGGCTTGCAAAACACAGCCTCTACTGATCAAGCTTTGGTTTCTTGGCCCCAATGTCCTTCCCAACTTCATTCTTTTCTGCTGGCTGATGGTGTTGGGGTCCTTAGACTGAGATTGTAGTTTGTTTCTGCTTTATCTTTTCCCCTTTCATCCTGATCAATTATATATTATAATATCATAATATATGATATTATAATTTATAATATTTATAATGTTACAGTATAATATATTATATAAAATAAATTTATATATATATATATATAATATACTTATATTATAAAGGATATTTAATTAAATTTTATATTATTTTATTTGTGTTATCAATTGTCCATCAAATTGTATACATGATAAAGAAGTGTGTTGTACCTCAAGCATTTGTTATGTACTGTTCTTGTTGTCCAACCTGAATGCGAATCAAATGTACCCTATATTTCAATTTAATTCTTCACGTGTGAAATGCATTTCTTGATTGGTCAGGTGGTTTCATTTATAATAATGATATT
Organism: Sophora flavescens; assembly: GCA_030762895.1. Taxonomy (NCBI): domain Eukaryota; kingdom Viridiplantae; phylum Streptophyta; class Magnoliopsida; order Fabales; family Fabaceae; genus Sophora; species Sophora flavescens. Next base: position 165,280,996 of record CM061068.1, read on the forward strand.
TGTACATCAATGACGTGTTGAGTTTGGTTAATGGATATACCTATGATTGATGAGTAATTCGTTATCAGACAAATTGGTTAATAATGTATAAATTCAATGTTAATAAAGCTTAGTGAATATTTAATAAGTTACTCAATCTTGATGCATCCGTTAATTAAATTCAATGTCATTAACCACAATTTTGAACAACATGAACCAGATGTCGATTGTTGTCAAATTCGTGATGCCCAAATAACAAAAATGATTCATTTATTAGTTGTCCTACATAATAATAATAATTTATACATAAATTAAAACTTAAATCTTATTTTTATAATTGGTTTCAATTATGAGAAATCTCTCGATCAAGTAATTCCAATTTAATTAGATCTGAGTAGATTTATTTATTTTTTATTGGCTTAAATGGTTTAAGATAACATTTTTATCCTTATTAGTTAAGTCATTTATGTTTTTTTATTTTTTAATAATTTAAGTCATTTATTTAACCTATTCTATGTAACAGTAATAAATATTAGGCTTAATTGCACTTTTGGTCCTCCAAGTATCACGATTGTGCGATTATGGTCGCTCAGGTTTCAATTGCGACAATTGGGTCCCCCAGGTATCGTGATTGTGCAATTTTAGTCCCAAAGGTTCTAATTGCACCAATTGAGTCCCTCGGGTATTACAATTATGCAATTTTGATTCCCAGATATCACAATTATGTAATTTTAAATGTCAATAGCCTATATGGCACACGAGTGACTGATTTGACACTTAGTGAGGTTGCCTTGACAACTTACATGACATTCCTATATAACATTATTGACACCTCACATACTTTAATTGACACATAGGAATGTCATGTAAGCTATCAAGCTGGTCTTACTAAGTGCCAAATTAGTCCCACGTGTGCCACGTATGCTACTGACATTTAAAATTGCATATTTGTGATACCCGATGGACCAAAATTGCACAACCGTAATACTTGAGGGACCCAATTGGCGCAATTGGAAACTGGGGGACTAAAAGTGCGCAATCACGATACCTGGGGATCTAATTGTCGCAATTGAAAATCGAGGGACCAAAATCTCACAATCGTGATACCTGGGAGACCAAAATTGCAGTTATGCCTAAATATTAATATGAAATTTATTTTTTTATCAACATATCATTTTTCTAAAATTTAAATTTTAGTCCTCAAGAAGTCAATTCACTTATCATTAAAATTAATTAAGAGTTAATTTTGATATACCATTGGTGCAAATGTTTTTACACCGCAAGACAATTACAAATCATCCTATGTATTTTTTTATGTCAAAATCCGGTTAATCAGAATTTGACAACCAAATTTCAAAGTATTTCTAAGTATAAACTCTTAAATGATATACAAATACTTGGTGGATATAATTTGACAGAATATGATATATTTTGCTCTTCTGTATCCCTCATGGGAATCAAAGATGAACGTAGTTCCATCTGAAGATTACTATTTATAGTGTAGAAGATGATGGTTGATGAACAATTATGATCACATTGTGGGGATCATGGATGATTATTCCTCTTTTCCCTGGCTTAGTACCATTGAGGTTTTACTCGTCGAAGTGACGTGCAAAGATCATGTGTTTATAGGGACATGGACGAGAACGCGGGTTTAGTCCGAATGACTTGCAACCGAGGTATTTATTCTCGTACCCTTTAAAATTAGGATATTTAATAACCTCGGTCTTCCAACCTTATACTCTCGGCTGATATAGTATGAATCTTAATGTAATCAAATGGTGTGCTGATTTATATTGTTAACAATGTTAAAAAAAAGTCTTTATAGTGACTATACGTATCAATTTAATTCATTAATTAATTCATTTTTTTTGGTTTACAATTAATACATTTTAAAAATGTTTTAATTAATACATTTTTAAAATGTTATAAATATAAAAAATAATTTTTAACGAGTCGCATAGACAAAAATTAATTTTTAAAATCAAAATACATTCCTAGTCCCTAAATAATTTTATTTTTAAAATGAGTTAATTTTATTTTCTATTCTTTTACATAGTATTTGGTTAGAGATAAATGGAAGAGAGAGCATGGAGAGATTTTTTAAAATATTTTATATTTCGTTCAAATTTTTGGAGGGAGCAAAATCCATTCCCATTCAATTTTTGGCGGCTCCCCTCCAATATCGAGGGTTTATAGGAGAGATAAAAGATTTTAAAATATTTTATATGCTTATAAAAAAACATGCATTAACTAAAAGAGTTTAATTGATATGCACTGTCAGTGTAAAGGTTTTTTACACTGTCAACAAATAATAAATCGCCACATTATTAGAAATCTTTGATTCTTATCCAAATCACCTTAAAATTCATTTATACCATGATTTGTATTGGTTGACAGTGTAAAAAACTTTACACTAACAATGTATACCAATTAAACTCTAACTAAAATATCATCACTCTTGTGTATTTTGAAATAAAAAAAATTATAAAGGTGTTAAAGTAAATTTGTTTTAAAATCTCTCATCTGCCTTCAATCAAAATTGCCCCTCTCTCGTTCTTCAAACCAAACCAGTGTTTTAAAAATCGGACCGATCTTTGAACCAGTAGAGGTACTGGTTCCCGATTCAGTAATTCAACCTTGGTCGAATTGATTATAATTAAACCGTGGTCGAATTGATGAGCATGTACGCAAACATTAAGGTCACGCTACTATTATTCAAAAACTTAAACATTCCAATCTCTTAGACTTAGCATCCAAATATCTTATGGAGCTCAAGTCCATGATCATCTTGGAAAAATGAAAGTAATACATCCTAGCTTTAATAACATAGAATAAACAAGTTAGAAATCCTTAAACTTTCCAATCTCTTAGACTTAGCATCCAAATATCTTATGGAGCTCAAGTCCATGATCATTTTGGAAAACAATGAAAACTTAAACATTCCAATCTCTTAGACTTAGCATCCAAATATCAAATCCATGATCATCTTGGAAAACAATGGAAACTTAAACATTCCAATCTCTTAGACTTAGCATCCAAATATCTTATGGAGCTCAAGTCCATGATCATCTTGGAAAAATGAAAGCAATACATCCTAGCTTTAATAACATAGAATAAACAAGTTAAAAATCCTTAAACTTTCCAATCTCTTAGACTTAGCATCCAAGTATCTTATGGAGCTTTAATCCATGATCATTTTGGAAAAAATAAAAACTCACACATCCTAGCACCTAAACACTAAGTTTCAGCCATCATAGGATGATGAGGAAAATATTATTTGTTTAACAATAACTCTTAGGTTTAGAATCATAGGGTATTAAGAGTTCTAAATCCATGATCATACTTGGAAAGTTGAAACATAGTATCATAGACTTACTTATTCATATTTTCAGCCATCATAGGAACAGGCTATCAAAACTTCCAAGATTTATAGATTTAAGATCAATGGATAGTTAGAAACTCAAACACATGATCATATTCCAAAAGTTGAAACAAAAACTTCCTAGGTCACAAATGCAAGCATTCTGCCTTCATTGGAAGAGACAGGTAGAGATTTTTGTTTTACACAACCTCTTAGTATGTGAAAATATAAGTTAATACAAGACTATAGAAAGTGGTTTCAACTCAAAAGGAGTTTTATACCATTTTAGAGAGATTTTATAAGTTTAAAGCATATAAAGAACACATAAAGTAAACTAAGAAATAAAAGATGAAACTTGCAAAAAGATTCATATGAGAGCGTTACCCTTAGTATAAGGAAGAACTTTAATGAAGAACTTAAGTAGAAAAGATGAATAAAAATGAAAGCTTTAAGAGCTTGAACTCTTAGAAGAAAGAAGAAGATGAAGGTTTAATGGAGGTTGAAGGAGGAAGATGATGAAGTGAAAATGAAAGGGGTATATATAGAGAGGGGAGAGAGTGACACGAAATTGAGGAGAGATGAATGAGCTTGAAGAGCAAGTTTTGACCTTGTGCCTTGTTTGGTTGAAGAGGAAAGAGAAAAATAGGTTTTTAGAATATAATATGATATATTTCAAAAAGTCCATCATGACCACTTGTTAGGAGATAGCTTAGGCCATACCTCTAGTGAGTCACCTCACTCCTTCATACCTCAATCCTTTTATGTCTCCTATTCTGCTCCATTTCGTACCCGGTTGCATTTCCGATCGTAATTCTTCCAACGTTTTCGTCCGAATAAAATATTATATTTTATTTTTGAACGAAAATTTTCAAAACAACAAAAGTTGAAGGAAACATAATAAAAACACTAACTATCTCGTTCACGGGTCAAAATTAGGTTTTCTGCACAGTAAACTTGTACCGACAGTGAAAGGAAAACGCAGAAACTTTCAATCAAATTTTCAACCGAAAATTTTACCGTAACCCTCTACCATAAAGTAGAATATGAATATGATTTTTTTTAATCAAAAACACTTTCTAACTCTCAAATTTAAAATATAATTTAATTATATTTTAACCGGTTGAACAACATCATTAAAATCAGGCTGTTACATGAAACATTATTATTTCTGTTGTGATGGATAATATAACTGTTTATTCATATATGTACGTACCTGTGCGTCGTACCACTGCATGTCTGCGTTAAGTGTAAGATGAATGGAAATCTCACCTCATTTCTGTATTTTCTGGTTTGCTGTTTTCTATCTTACGTTGGACGAAGATGACGACAATACTGTTTCTCTATCACACACCGCTGGAGTTTGACCGTACTTGGAGACATGGACACAGTTTCGAGGGCTTTAGTATAATGGACATTTATCAGTATTTTGTGTCTGGCCAGTCTCGTGTCCATGTTATATTTTATGGAGCTATGTCTCTAAAGATATTATTATTATAAACATATTTCCAGTCTATTGTTATTTACTGGCGTTGGTATTTCCGCCATCTTGTGAATATGTATGACTGTTCGTACTTGGGAATGATTGTATAATATTGATGCATAAGTTGATGTTATATGTTAAAAAGTTTGTATGGTATTATTTGAGAAAGAGAAAAGAAAAGAAAAAGTAAACCCATTTTTTTGGTAAAACATTTATTTTCCGCTTTACTCGGTCTTATAAAATAAAAATGTCACAAATAATATAACGCCCGAGAAGGGTGTTTCACCATCTATATGTTAAGATCCAATAATTAACATTCCAAATCAACATTCACTTATGGCACCACTTGTTAGAAAGCGTAAGTATGGTTATAATATCATAATCCACATTAGATACACCATTAATTATTTGATGTTAACATACATATGGACCAAAGTTGCACATTTTTAAAATGTGGGACTAAAATCGAGCGAAAAAAAACTTGGAAACCAAAATAACCCAAACAATCAAATAGAGAGACCAAAAATACAATTAAGCCTATTATTTATTATTTATTATTTATTATTATGCACTAAGATGAAATGGGCCTTTAGGGCCTATTAACCCACCTCCACCTCCTCATCTTTAACCTAGGAGAGCACATATCTTTACTCTACTGCAGCGAAACGACGCATATGAGCTTCACTCCTCAGCAGCAAAACGGCAGAGCAACCACTGTGTGGCGACGTCGATAGACCTGAACCCCGAAATAGTGGCACCGGTGACCGCCCGGTTTTGGCCGGTTTCCCGGTTCCAAGCCGGTTCGCCGGTTTCTCTCCCGATTTCCTTACAGAGCGATTCCAAGCATATTCCGGACCGGACTATAGTCCGGTTCCCGATCCGACTGGCTGTTCCGGTTCGGTTTTGACAATTATGAACCAAAGATAATGTCTAATTAAAATCTATCCCTCTCTCCTCTATTTTATTTTTTATTTTTTTTAATCAAAGACCATCTCTTACTGACTACTGAGTCGTTCACCACTCTCTTACTGAGTCGTTCATCTTCCTACGTCGGTGAGAGGGATTTCTTTTCTTTTATGTTAGTTTTACCCTGTTTATGCGTTTTAAATTTTTTTTAATGAAATTCTTAACCCGGTTGATCTTTGACTGTTGATTTGAGCCGTTTGATATCGTGATTCGGGGTAACAGACATTACAGCGAATAAGTAAAAACACCCAGTCTCTCAGTCAACCTTCTCAAAGAGCCCAAAAAAATAAAATTAATCTTTTGTTCCCTTTTCTGTTTCTTGAAATTCCCAAGTGTTGTTGGTGTTACAAAAATCTTGGCTTTTCTTCAACACCGTGATGATGCTTGGTCGAAATTCTGGTTCATTGGTAAGAGTTTTTTTCTCTCTTTTTTTTTTGGTTTTCGATTTTGTGAGGAAGTATGAATTGTGCACATTTTTTCCCCTTTCAAATTCGTTGCTTTTCTGTTTATAAGTAGTGGAACTGAAATTTAGAATGTTTTGTAGCCCTGAAATTTTGGACCTTGCACCTGAGTTTTGTCCGTGGGTGTGGGATCAATTTAGAATATTAGATTTTATGGGTGCTTGTTAATTCTGCTTTTTAGATAATATATGCTGTTAGAAACTGAACTCATGTTTTCGTTAAAGAAACTTGAAATGAAAAAGAGATAATTTTGAGTGTAAGGTTGATCAGTCTTGGAATTGTTCATTACATACCAATTAATATCATGGTCAGTTAGAATTATAGATTCTTATCTGACCTCGGTCCTGATGTAGGGTTGCAATTAAATGTATATAAAAATAAAATAATAATAGCAGAAGTTTTGACTCTCCCTAATCTGGGTTTATTTCGGGTTTTTTAGAGCTCTTCAATTCATGAAAACAACTATTTGCCTAAGAATGTAATGGTTATTCCATCTTTATTGTGTTTTACTTATCCATTATGCATCAAGAGTTGTGCCTGTGGTTATTGTGTTGGACAAATTGTTCGATATATTAGTATATAAGACATGTCGAAACAACTCCTTAACCTTATGATATACTTGTACTTAACTTTTATGAAGAGTTTAGCTGTACTAGTTATATATTTTCTTTGAACATCATAAGAATGTTACAAATTGAAGTTGAAACAGTTTCTTCTATGCTCATGGTTTGTGGTGCATCTTAATTTTAAATAAACTGGGGATTCATATGTATTAGATGATGACATTATGGTCATTGCTTGATCTTTGAGCAGTGAAGATATCGTGATTTCCAAAAATGGGCCCAGACTTAGAGAAGAAGAGCAGGTCAGAGAATATTCATGCCCCTGCATTTTCAGGACAAAAGATGCTCAAGCCTGGAACTAACTACGTGGGTGATGCTTGTGCCATGGAAACGTTTCCAATTGAACACACTCTTTTGTCCAGTAAAAAGGAGGATGTAGAAGTTAATATCACTGGGTGCACAAATTCTGGCAAGGCTTTGATGGTGAAAGATTCTTGTGAGGATGTCACTGAAGGTTCCAGTTCTTTTGGTGATACAGGATTTGGGACAGAGAATGCCTCATCCTTCAGTGATACTGAAGTTGAATCTCGAATGCGCTTTGACAATGTGTTCTCATCCATGCGTGATGATTTGTGTGAAGCACTTCAAAGAAGGTATTTTTCACTTTGAATAATTTCATGCGTCTATTCTTCCTGTCTTGCCTATAGGTAGCAAGAATGCTGAAGTGGGAAAAAAAGAAAAAATAACTGATACTGCACTCTTCTATATGCACACATTTTTATATGCACACATCCTGAGCAAACTGTTTTTCTGATTATAGGATTATCCATAAAGTAAAAATGTCTTGTCAATTTGACTGTAGTTTTTTCGTAGAGTTTGTGAGAGACCTCTGGTTCTGGGAATATTTTAGTACCTAGATTGATTATGTAAATAAGTTTTTTGTTTTTTTTTAAACGAGTACATTTTATTCCACATTCTCTCTATGCTTTATTTGTGCTTTTGTACTCCAGATTTTTTTTGCTGGTTACTGATTTTGAATTTGGTTTCTTCTGTATTGCCTGTGCACCTTAGGGAGATACTTTTTCAATCTACACATTTTGTCTCAAAATTTCCAAAAGCATCCTTACCCAATTTAAATGTTTATTAAATAAACTAGACTAGTTTCAATTGACCTCCCCATAGGTTTGTGAAGCCTACAGAAGCAACCCCTCTCTATTCTAGTTTGTGAACTAGGGTACTTAGGAGGGAGAGAAGGATGATAGATTATTGATCTGATAAACACTTCACATCACCACCACTCTCGTTCACATTCGCGACCAAGAAGGGACCGAGATTATAGTGGGAGGAAGTTGGAGATTCCGATTTTCGTCGGCGACGATGTGTATGGGTGGATAGTCAAGGTGGAGAGGTTTTTCCGGTTGAACCCCATAAGGGAGGAAGAGAAGCTCGATGCGGTGGTCATCGCCTTGGAAGATCGGGCATTGAACTGGTATCAGTGGTGGGAAGAAGAGGCCGAGGTACTCAGTTGGGAAGAATTCAAGCGGGCCGTTATCTGTCGTTTCCAACCTGGGCTGGTCCAAAACCCTTTGGGCCCGCTACTGAGCATACGCCAAACAGGGTCCGTTATGGAGTACAGGGAGCGATTTGAGTTGATGATTGCGCCTCTGAGAAGGGATGAGCGTGTGATGCTTGAGAGCATTTTCTTAAATAGGCTGAAGGAGGAAATCCAAGCTGAGCTGAATCTTCATGAATCCAAATCACTGAGCTCATGGATCGAGCCCTCCTGTTAGAGGAAAAGAATCGGGCCTTCCAGAAAGTCAAGGGTTCACCGAGAGAGAGAGGGGATTGGAAGGAAAGGGCGAACAGTGGGAGAACACGACCCGATGGGGAATTCAGGTCGGGTAAGGCCATCATAACCCGGCCCAATATGGGTCCGGTCAGTGAACCCAGACCCGTGATCATGGGTGCGGGGGACAAACCTAATGGGGGTGGCCGAAAGCTGTCCCAAGCAGAGTTATGGGAGAGGAGTGGGAAGGGGTTGCGTTTTAAGTGTGGGGAGAGATGGGGGCCAGAGCACACTTGCCGCATGAAGCATTTCTAGTTCCTGTTAGTGGAGGATCCGGGTGGGGGAGAGGAGGACAGCGCCCAAGATAGTGAAGAGGAGGAGCTGAAATTGCAGAATAAAACCTTGCAGCTATCGTTGGGGACTGGGGAGCAAGGAGGGCTTGACATCCAACAGATCCTTTAAGACTTGGGGGCTGCTTAAGGGAAGAGAGGTGCTGGTCCTAATTGATTGTGGGGCGACCAGTAACTTTATTTCCCAAAGTTTGGTAAAGGAATTGGGTCTAGTCGTGACACACACTCCAGAATACTCAGTGGAAGTGGGGACAGGAGCCGTGGTCAAGAACAGTGGGGTCTGCAAACAGTTGAGTTTGTATCTCCGTGGGGTAGAGATAACCCAAAATTTCTTCATTCTGGAGCTAGGAGGAACAGAGGTAGTGTTGGGAATGGATTGGTTGGCAAGTTTGGGTGATATCGAAGCAAATTTCATTAGCTTGATCATTCGGTGGGGGCAGAAGGGATGTAAGAAGGTGGTTAAAGGGGATCCAGCCTTGACAAAGACAAGAGCTTCTTGGAAGGCTATGCTGAAAGCTTTAGAAGATGAAGGGGAAGGGTTCTATGTGTCCTATGAGGAAGGGGGTGGAACTGCAGTCCAAGACAGGGGAAAGGAGCAACTTCCTGGTGTGATGGATGAATTACTAGTTGAATTTGATGAGATATTCCAGGAGCCCCAAGGGTTAGGAGAGAACAAGACCATGCGATTACACTTAAGGAAGGAGCTTCAATTCCTAACATCAGGCCCTATAGATGATATGCTCCGGCAAGTGTACCGGATCGAAGCAAGTAATAATAAAACGGTGAGAAACCGGGTATCGAGCTCAGGGATTGGGAAATGAAGTACCACTTTACAAATTAAACAACTATTTAGACTAAAAAATAAGTGTGGAAAGATTTCAAGAAAATAAATGAAACGATAAAAGAAATAAAATATTTTTGGGTTTTTAAATCAGAAGGGAGCTTCCAGGATCGGGACTACCACAATGACCAATTATGAATCCTAATTGACTCTACCTTTGTTAATATCAAACTCAATTGAAGGTGAATCATCCTAACTTAGTTAATGTTCCCTCTCGAGATACTAGAACCGTGCCCAATTAAAACAATTCCTATTCTCGTGGTAATTGTATTTAAATTGAACCCATTACGATTTATGATAATTCAATGGTACCTTCGAAGGACCGCTTCTAACTCTCGTGATTTAAGTCCTAAGTTCAATTCCTATGGATCCAATACTTAGGTTCACTTATCAGTTCATCCATAAAATATCTAAGACATGCAAATAGGTGATCAGTCAATTCACATGGATGAAGTACAATAAGAACCAAATCAATGAATCAAACATTAACAAAAGGGAAAATTCAAATATTCATCATAATAATGTCAAAGGGCATTGCCCAATCCTAGAAACAAAGAAAACTACTCAAGCATAAAAGAAATAGCAAGAAGAAGAAAATAAAACTCCATTGAAAATTCCCAGTAGCTATCTGGTCGTGCCCCCTGGTTTCCCTGCCTTCTACGTCCTTTTATATGTGTACCATAGCATCCTTTTTTTCACTTCAATTCCCATTCTTATGCGGGCCAACCTCTCTCAAATTTTACCAAATCTGATTGCTAATTATCTAATCTAATCATATCTTGTTACTGTTTCAATCCTTTATCTTAATTCATCTTGAATCCATGTGGGCTCTTGCACATCTCATTCACGTTTGCTACTCTTGGAGTAACAATTCACATAAGACCCTGTTACAATTCAATTCCAATAACCACTTTATAGGACACGGGCCCCACATACTTAAATTGGATTTTTTTAATTGCCAATCTTTCCTCAAATTAAAACTTCTGTACGTGGCTTTTGATGTCAAATTGCAAAAATATGCTAGTGAACTTCAAATAGGCCGTGGCATCAGGATTTGTTTCCTTTTCAATTGTAATTCATGTTCTCTTCCGGACTTCAATTTCCTTTCTTCAATTATAGTCATTCTCTCCCTTTTTCATACTTTCCTAAAAACCAAAATAAAAAAATCATGAGAAAATCAATTAAATTCTAATTAAAATCAATTAAATGCACATATTGACTCTAAAATAACTAAAATAGGAAAACAAAGTCTAATTTGGGTTAAATCAAGTATTCAACTCAACTTGATTAAATCCACTCTAAAATAATAGATAAAACATGATAAGCCAGCGGATTATCAAAATACCCCAAACTTAAACTTTGTTTGTCTTCAAGCAAACTAAAAATCAAATAGACTCAAAACTTGGCAAGCTCAAAGGATTCAATCAATTTCGCACAAATTTCATGCAATTTTATCAATTCAATTTTTTATTCAATGTTTTCCTTTTTCATTATAGTAATCCCCACATTCATTTACTTCAAACAAAGAGAATATTCATCATTCATGCAATAATCAATCTAAGCAAAGGATCCAAGTTACACACAAAAGGGAGATCACCAATTTCAAACAATTGCCTTCCTCACAAGGGCATTTAATATTTCACTCATTCACTCAAGTGTCTAGGTTATCAACTTTTCACTAAATTTCATATTTTAAGCACACTTTCCATGAATTTGATTTTCATCTCAAACATAGTTCCCACGAAAACATGCATACATAATCAAAAGGTCTTTTAAAGGTTGTAATGGGGCCTGCCTAAAGGTAGAATATACAAAGGTGCTAGGCATTACATCCCTAAGAATTTAAGAGAGCATGAAACATTTTACACATTTATTTTCACCCTCATTCCTTTTTCCATATTTTTTTTTATACTTGGGTGGCTACAACATTTTCCTTTTAATACATTTTTTTTACATTTTTGTACTTTTTTTTTTTTTTTGCTTTTTGCCTTTGGCTTCAACCTTTATTTTTCTTTTTCTCAACCCAAAATAACATATTGAACCCTTATAGCCACACCAAACTTAGTTTCCTACAACCCTTGTCTTGCTAAGCATCCATGCTATCCTAAATCCTAAGATTGGGTTAACATGGTTTTTCCGGATTTTTGGCTTATAACATAAGGTCATCAAGAAACAATAGCTATTAGGCTCAATGTGGCTAATTAGGGAACATGCATTAGGGATGGTCCTTTTTAGGCCAAGCAGCTATTTCAAAGAAAATTGCCTAAGTCATTTGATGCAAACATATAAACATGCAAACCATGAAGAGCTTCAAGTAAATCCGGGAAAGTGTAACTTAAAAGTGATTCACACAATTCAAAAACATTGTTGGAGGCTTAAATTCCTCACTTGGATATTTTTCGTAAATTGTTTGACCGAGATACAATCCCTAATGTGTGCATCCCTTCACCCCAAACTTATCATAAATTATGCAATCACAATAAAATTTCTCAAAGTTCAATTTTCAATTTTCCACATGGGGATTAATTTTCAATTTTCAAATCAATAGGGGAAATCATCAAAAATCAATATTTATCATGCAATCCATTTATGCTAAATTTAATAAAATCCATTCAACCTCACCGATAGAAGACTCACACATATGACTCAAGTAAAGAAAAGCAAAATAATTAAAAAGAGAAGGGTTTAGAAAAACTCATTGAAGACGCTTCCACCCGGATCCCATAGCCTGTGGTAAAAAGACCAAAAGATGCCCAAGATGTAAGACCTTCCTCCCGGATCCCATGGCTTGTGGAGTGGAGATGGAAGAAGCAAGTGTGATGAGATTCCGTTGACTTCTTTAAGTGATATGATGAGCTCACTTCCTTCCGGGTCAAATGGTAAGTCACCTACTCCAAGAATGGCCTTTATGTAATTAGTTTCTCCATGAAGCACTAGAACCATAACTTTTTGAGGCGACCTCAGAGCCTTTGCCGCTATTGATGAAAACTCTCAATTCTCAGGCAATGACTTGAACTCCAAAGTAGGTATTTTTACTAAGTAATGTGATAGACAAATTGTAGGAACCAATTTTGTAACATCCACACATGCATGCAAACCAACATATTTATCCAACTCAGGATTTTGAGGCTCCTCAATAAGATTGGTGAGAGAAGTATTTTCCACATGATTTGTCTCATTTGTCCCTTGCAAAGGAACAATAGGAGTTATTTCCTCCTTGCACTCCTCTTCACGATCCTCTCTTCTTGAATCATTTTCCACCACCACTTAATCTTCATTTAAGTCCATATTGGCAACAACATTCTCTTCAATTTGAGTCTCGTACGGCTTTTCTGCTAGCAATTTAGAAAATTCGCCAGCTTGCTCTTCTAACCTCTGAAAGTTGTTACTTAGCATCTCCACTACCAATTGAGAACGTTTCTTACGCAATTTATGCCTTTGAATCATGGCACTAAATTCCTCCTTGCTACGCTCTGTGCTCTGGATCAAATGTTGAGCATCTATATCCTAAAGTGATTCCAGCACCTCGGGATCCAGTTTAATGTATGGTGGTAGTTGTAAGGATGACAAATAGGATCTCCATTCCTCCTTGGAGTATATCTTCACATGCTTATCAACTATACAATCAAGCACGATCCAATCAATTTGAGATTCCCTGTTTAGATAGAAACAATGGTCCATGTGTGGCATTCACCTAACACAAACAAAACTCAAAAGAAAAGTTCAAATATATACAAAATAGAAAAAGTAATGTCTAAAGTAGTTGTCTCCTTTGTTACCAATGATATTGGTATTGTCAATCCCCGGCAACGGCGCCAAAAACTTGATAGGCTTCGGCAAGTGTACCGGATCGAAGCAAGTAATAATAAAACGGTGAGAAACCGAGTATCGAACTCAGGGATTGGGAAACGAAGTACCACTTCACAAATTAAACAACTATTTAGACTGAAAAATAGGTGTGGAAAGATTTCAAGAAAATAAATGAAACAATAAAAGAAATCAAATATTTTTAGGCTTTCAAATATGAGAAGAGAGCTTCCAGGATCGGGACTACCACAATGACCAATTATGAATCCTAATTGACTCTACCTTTGTTAATATCAAACTCAATTGAAGGTGAATCATCCTAACTTAGTTAATGTTCCCTCTCGAGATACAAGAACCGTGCCCGATTAAACCAACTCTTACTCTCGTGGTAATTGTATTTAAATTGAACCCATTACGATTTATGATAATTCAATGGAACCCTCGAAGGACCGCTTCTAACTCTCGTGATTTAAGCCCTAAGTTCAATTCCTATGGATCCAATACTTAGGTTCACTTCTCAGTTCATCCCTAACATATCTAAGATATGCAAATAGGTGATCAGTCAATTCACAAGGATGAAGCACAATAAGAACCAAATCAATAAATCAAACATTAACAAAAGGGAAAAATCAAATATTCATCATAATAATGTCAAAGAGCATTGCCTAATCCTAGAAACAAAGAAAACTACTCAAGCATAAAAGAAATAGCAAGAAGAAGAAAATAAAACTCCATTGAAAATTCCCAGTAGCTATTTGGTCGTGCCCCCTGGTTTCCCTGCCTTCTACGTCCTTTTATATGTGTACCATAGCATCCTTTTTTTCACTTCAATTCCCATTCTTATGCGGGCCAACCTCTCTCAAATTTCACCAAATCTGATTGCTAATTATCTAATCTAATCATAACTTGTTACCGTTTCAATCTTTTATCTTAATTCATCTTGAATCCATGTGGGCCCTTGCACATCTCATTCACGTTTGCTGCTCTTGGACATGTTTCAAATTCCAATTCCAAATTGGAGTAACAATTCACATAAGACCCTGTTACAATTCAATTCCAATAACCACTTTATAGGACACGGGCCCCACGTACTTAAATTGGATTTTTTTAATTGCCAATCTTTCCTGTAATTAAAACTTCTGTACGTGGCTTTTGATGTCAAATTGCAAAAATATGCTAGTGAACTTCAAATAGGCCGTGGCATCAGGATTTGTTTCCTTTTCAATTGTAATTCATGTTCTCTTTCGGACTTCAATTTCCTTTCTTCAATTACAATTCAATTATTGTCATTCTCTCCCTTCTTGATACTTTCCTAAAAACCAAAATAAGAAAATCATGAGAAAATCAATTAAATTCTAATTAAAATCAATTAAATGCACACATTGACTCTAAAATAACTAAAATAGGAAAACAAAGTCTAATTTGGGTTAAATCAAGTATTCAACTTAACTTAATTGATTAAATCCACTCTAAAATAATAGATAAAACATGATAAGCCAGTGGATTATCAATAGACACCCTTATTACCAGAAGAACGAAATTGAGAAGCTGGTCCGTGAAGTGTTACAAGCAGGTATAATCTGACTAAGCACAAGTCCATACAGTAGCCCGGTAATTTTGGTTAAAAAGAAGGATGGAGGATGAAGGTTTTGTATTGATTATCGTGCTCTGAATAAGTTAACAGTGCCCGATAAGTATCCCATCCCAGTGATAGATGAGCTACTTGATGAGTTAGGTGGAGCTGAAATTTTTTTCAAACTGGATTTGAAATTCGGCTACAACCAAATCCAGATGAAGGAGGTGGACATTCCCAAAATGGCTTTTCGCACCCACGAAGGCCACTATGAATACTTGGTTATGCCGTTTGGGCTAACCAATGCTCCCTCCACATTTCAAGCCCTCATGAACCCGGTTCTTAGACCCTATTTGCAGAAATTTGCCCTGGTATTTTTTGATGACATTCTCATCTACTGCAAGGATCTGGAAAGTCATGTGGATCATCTCAGGAAGGTACTGCACACACTCAGGGAGCATAGACTATTTGCTAATAAAAAGAAGTGTTCCTTTGGCCAAGCACAGATAGTATTTAGGCCATATTGTGTCGGGGCAGGGTGTTTCGGCTGATCCTAGTAAAATTAAGGACATGCTAGACTGGCCCCAAACAAAAGATGTTAAAGGAATGAGGGGTTTCCTCGGATTGACTGGGTATTACCGAAAGTTTGTGAAGAACTATGGTAAGATCGCATGGCCCTTAACACAACAGCTCAAAAAAGACAGTTTTGATTGGAATAAAGAGGCTCAAGAAGCCTTTGATCATCTCAAGGCAGCTATGACTACAGTTCCAGTACTAGCAGTTCCAGATTTTGAAAGGTCTTTTATACTAGAAACTGATGCTTCCGGGAAAGGATTAGGGGTGGTTTTGATGCATGAAGGGAGACCCGTGGCATATATGAGCCAAACGCTTTCAGAACGGGCCCAAAATAAATCAGTGTATGAGCATGAATTGATGGTTGTGGTATTGGCTGTACAGAAATGGCGTCATTTTTTGATGGGACGGCATTTTGTGATCCATACAGAGCAGAGAAGCTTGAGGTTTTTGGCAGATGGACCTCCAAACTGCTAGGCTATGATTTTGAGATCAAATACAAACCTGGGATTGAGAACAAGGCCGCGGATGCCCTCTCAAGGAAACTCCATACGCAGCCTTGTCCACAATACAGTTCTATGAATGGGTTGATATCGATGTTGAGGTTCAACAAGACTTGGGGTTAGCTAGGAAAATTCAGGAATTGATAGCTGATCCACAAGCCCACCCAGGTTACAGGATATGTAAAGGGAGGCTCTACTATAAGGATAGGATGGTGGTCCCTTGAACCTCTTCAAGAGTCCCACTCATTTTGCAAGAATTCCATGATTTAGCTCTAGGGGGGCATTCAGGTTATTCCAAGACATACAAAAGAGTGTCAGGTCTGTTTTTCTGGGAGGGTATGAAGAAAATGATTCAGGAATATGTGCAGAAATGTGAGGTTTGTCAGAAGAATAAATACCAAGCTTTGAGTCCAGCTGGATTATTTCAACCTCTACCCATTCCTTCCCAAATCTGGTCAGACGTCTCCATGGATTTTATTGGAGGACTTCCAAAAGCGATGGTGGTGGATACCATCTTGGTGGTAGTGGATCAACTCACCAAATATGCACATTTCATATCCATAGCCCATCCACACACTGCTAAGGACATTGCTGAAATTTTTATGAAAGAGGTGGTGCGGCTCCATGGTTTTCCAGCCTCAATCATTTCAGACAGGGACATGGTTTTTCTCAGGTCATTTTGGACTGAACTCTTTCGACTTGCAAGCACCAAGTTGCGGTTTAGCTCTGCCTACCACCCCCAAACCAACGGACAAACCGAAGTTGTGAATTGATGCTTAGATACTTACCTTCGTTGTCTCACGGGTAGTCGGCCAAAACAGTGGCCCAAGTGGCTGAGTTGGGCAGAATTCTGGTATAATACCAACTACCACTCAGCCACCAAAATGACCCCATTCCAAGCCCTCTATGGAAGACAACCTCCACCTGTGATTCTTGGGGATGTGGGGGAGACATCCCTGGTGGAAGTGAGCCGAGTCACCGATGAAAGAAACCAGCTATTGCATGAAATGAAACAGTAGTTGGTAAAGGCACAGAATCGGATGAAACAACATGCTGACCAGCAACGAAGAGAGGTCGTATACAAGGTTGGAGACTCTGTTTACTTGAAAATCCAGCCGTACAAATTGAAAAGCGTAGCTAAGAGAGTTAATCAGAAGTTGAGCTCGAGATACTACGGTCCCTATGAAATCATTGAGCAAATTGGGCTAGTGGCATACAAGCTGAAATTACCGGATGGTAGCAAGGTGCTCCGTGTTTCATGTTTCGCTGTTAAAAAAATCTGTCACACCCAACTCTGTAGGCCAACCAATGCCCTCATTCTCATCATATGGTTGGGAGATCCAGGTTCAGCCAGAAGTGTTAGCTGGTAGACAGAATGCGCAGGGGATACTGGAAGTTCTAGTCAAACTGTAGCAGCTGCCCACTTGTGAAAATTCCTGGGAGTCCTTGGTGGCATTTCAAGAAAAATTCCCTGATTTTCACTTTGAGGACAATGTGGATTTCGAAGGGGGAAGAGTTGATACGGACCTAGACCTAGGGCCCAAGACCAAGGGCCCGAGATCACTAAGGTTTATGAGAGAGAGAGATTCAAAAAGAAAAGAACACCTGATGACTCAAATGGACAGGACACACCTGATCCCAACCTGCCTAACTAACTACTGAGGTGGCAAGAAAAAGAGTGAGGGGTGTGAGGGAATGTGCTGTAGCTGAGTGAATATATGATTACGGGAAAGATTGTATGGGGTGGGCTAGAATTGGATTGGACTTGAGAGAGAATTAGGCACTCTCTAATTTGCCTATCACCCAGTATCTTCTTCCTATCTTTTCTCTTATTTCCAGCACTGTAGTCTCAATTACAGGCTTGGATAGTAATAATACAGCACTGAATTTTCTAGTTTCTGTTCTTTAATTCCTGGTACGGGTACCTATCACCCCCACTACTGACCTTCAAAGGTGAGAAGTAATTAACGTTCGAATTAAGATCAAAGCTTCTACAATTGCCTTGATGAGCATCAGATACTCCGAAGTTGATCTTGTTCCTTTTTTCATATTGTGCAATTCTGATTGGAGTTGGCAACCTTTTGCCTTGGTTTGGGAGTTGAAGAATGTGTGTAGCCAAGCATGGGGGCAACCAACAACCCCTAGGTTGCATTGATTCTGACAGAAAAAGGAGAAGCCATGAGATTTGGTGTTGACTCTGCTGTTCCCAAGCAAGATAAACTGGATTCACACGGGCTTCTTGACGATCTGACTCGGAGAGAAAACACAACGGAATTTGTGGTCTTACAACAATTATAGTTATCAATTCCGGATAGTGGCCGACCCCCGAAACCGCTATAGCAGGAGTGGGATGACCGTTATTGCAATGTATATACACATAGGCTAAAAAATTAAATATACACATGTAAATACTAAAACATAACATATTACCCAAAATTGCAAACACAAACTCATAATTAATAATTATAAGTTATAATCTTCATGTCAATAATAACAAAAGTAAAAAAATTATCAAATATGAAAGGAGGTAGAGTGGAAATTATTTGACCTTGGTTCGAAAAACCATCAATACCCCCAAATATGACCATTAAATTGACAATACCCCCAAATATGACTGTTAAATGTCCACTTGAGGAGGGGTAAAAATGAGTTCTTAACACACTTTGTTGTAGTAGCTGCTAATCTATTGCCACTATTTCCCGCTATTTTGGCTGCTGTAGCAGCCACTATTGCCACTATTAGAAAACGCTACGCTATTCAAGCACCGTAGCGGCCAGAGGCTGATCCGCTCCGCTACGCGCTACGCCGTTATAGCGTGCTATTAACTACATAGGAAACAGTAGCACTCAAGCTGATGAGTCTTGATCACAGCTTCAACATGCTATTTTCATATTAGAAAATTCTTCTCCGTCGTTTTGCATGGATCACCACTGAAAAGGTTACTGGAGTAGAGATTGTCATTGCACCAGGCAGCAGAGGTGGGTCGAATTTGGACCCTGAATCGGATTCGATGGCAGATTCGGGGTTGGAAGTTGTTCTTCATGTTCTTAGGATGAAGCTTCATTTTCTTCTTCTTCTTGGTGGTGGTGTTGGGAGGAAGGGATTTGTTCTTCCTCGGATAATGAGGTTTCTTCTTCATCGCTATCAAGATTTTGTTCTTTCAGTGAGAGTGCACCTTAGGGTTAGTAACAGCGTAGTAGAGGGAGAGACATTGTACGAAAAAAGACAATATTTTAATTAATTGCTGCAGAGGGAAAAAGGGGCCTGCAGATCCTCAATAAATTAATATTTTTTATGCTTAATAAATTAAAAATATTATTAATTATTAATTATTAATTTGAATTTAAAAATAAATTTTATTTTTCAGCTGACATCTAATTACAAATAATTTTTTTTGGTACAAGTGGCTCAGATGTCGTGGCAAAATCGTTAGCCACATCATGACCTAACAAAGTCATCTAATGGAAGGGACTATTTTTCAAAATTTTAAAATGTTTGGGGACCAAATCATATGAAAAATAATTGTAGGGATCAAAACCAAAACTTACCTTATTTGCAGGAGCAAAAAGTTCATTAAGCCAATATATATAACATGGAATGATAAAAAAACTAACATATAGAAACAAATTATATGAAATGAAATTGATATACACCTAATATTTAATTGGTATGCACTGTTAGTGTAAATGTTTTTTACATTGTCAACCAATCAAAAATTGACATGTCATTAAAAATATTTGACTGTTATCCTAACTATCTTAAAAGTCATCCATACCATGATTTCTGATTACTTGATAGTGTAAAAAACTTTACACTAACAGTGCATACCAATTAAATTCATATAATTAACTTAACATAATATAAATTACTCAAATACATTCATAGTCAAATTAATACATACATTTGCTTCTTAGTTTCTGATATGAAATTGGACCTATGAAAAATTAGGCTTGGGCAATTTTTTTAATATATATAATATTTATAAATAAAAATATATAAATGTATAATGTCATGGTCTCCCCCTCCCTCCTCCCCTGCTAACCCGGGTCCTATCATCTTGTATCGGTTTTCATGCAATTGCCCTAATTGAAAACATCCTTGAGGGCCCGTTTGGTGGTCACGATAAGAGAGACAAGATAGGATAAGCTATCATATTTTGTTTGAAACTGTTGTTTGGTGAGCCAGCAGGATAGGATAAGTCAATCCTGTCACTTATCCTATCCTGTCAATCTAGTTAAAATTCTATCAAGAGGGGAAGGCTGGGTTAGAACTCAACAGGATAGGATAAGGTGATTTTTTTTTTCTGGTAACAAGTAGGATAGGGTGATTTAAAGTATAATAAAATATCAAAATATATAATATATAATATATAAAATAATTAAACTATAATAAAATAATAATTTAAAGTATAATAAAATTTACATGATTATCAAAAAAAGGTATAATAAAATATAAAATATTTAAAATAATAAAAATATTAATAATTAATTTTAAAATTTATTTTTATTTTATCACAATGCTAATTTTGTTATTTTATATTATTTTTAAAAACTATTAAATATAAAAAATTATTCTAATAATTTAACTATATGTAAAGTAAAAACAAAAAATGAATATTTAAAAATATAAAAATTAATTTTAGTTAGACAATATTTTAAAAATTTAAAACATCATATGTAATTTTATCACAAGGATAATTTTGTCTTTTTATATAAATTTAAATAATGAAAATTATATAAAAAAAGTAAATCTAACAAAAAATGAAAACATTCATAATAAAAAAGAAAAATTTTAAAATTCATACTTAAATTATAATGCTGTCCAGTTGGTTATCTGGTGGACACCAAACGTCGGATAGGATAACAACTTATCCTGCTCATATCCTATCCTACTCCTATCCTGTTCTCGTATCCTATCGGCCCTTATCCTATCCTGACCACCAAACGAGCCCTGAAAGTCCAAGACAAGTTTTATTAGGGCTGTTTTTTTCAATATAGACGTTACAAAATTTCTATATTGACAAGTATTATGTAATACGGTCAGCTAAAAAAAATAAAATTTTTGAATGTGTCAAGTTTTTTTTTTCCTGCATTAAAGTTTGTGATGTGTCATGTATCATTTTTCTGTGTTTGTTATTAAGGAAAAAATGAATGTGTACTCGACCCCACTTAGTGGGAAAAGACTTTCGTTTTTGTTGTTCGTTTGATTTGACTGTCAATCATTCATACCTTTTACAATTTACTCTCTTAACCATTCAGAAAGAGAAGTACGACAACTCATTGGAGGAGGTTCATAGGCCCTCTTACGTGGCGCTGTAAGTGGATTGGATTGCAACTTAAGCAGCTTCAATCTCAAGAACTTAAATATTGTAAAGAGCTTGCGGCATACAATTATACAAAGCAGCTTGATTTTGCACACATAACATTAGATGGCTTAGATATCAAATCAGTACCTATATCTGGTCGGATGCATAGGAATAAAGTTATGAAGAGGAACAAAAGGAAAAGAGTTGAAGAGGAGTATGATATGGCATCATACATGGCTAACCACAGTTTATTCTCCTACTATGGTATGACATTTCCTTGTTGGTTATAGTAGTTATTATTTCCTAGTGTGTTTCTCCTCTTTGTTTGATAATTTTATTTTATTTCGCTTCTGTCATTTTCTAGAGAAAACAGGTCGTACTATTGATGCTTGTTTGAAAGTTTTTGGTGGTGTTGCTATAGGTGAGTTGCGGTAATATACATGATACTGTTTTTGTTATTTATGTAACTTGCAAAAATCACCATTAAATTGTGAATCAAACAAGCACAAAGAATTACACACACAGGTTTTCCTCATGATTTTTTTTGTATTAATTATGTTGTAAATATTGTAAATCTTGTATTTTTTGTATTAGGCCCATTAGTCAGGCCCTTTAGGTTTAGCATCGCCTATATATTCTTATTAGTGTTTGTACTAATTAAGAGATCAATAATATTCAATATAATTTTCTACATGGTATCAGAGCTCCCGATCTTAGGGGTCTTGCTTCCGCAGAAAAAATCTAGCCGCCTTCATTGCGGCCCCTCTTAGCTGCCTTCATTGCAGTGTTTGGCACCGTCATTGTGCCCTTATCAATCGCAGGTGTTATCACCATTGTTTTTTTCGGTATTGTTCATCCGTACTGTTCACGTGATCGCTGTCATCGGGTACTGTTCAACGACCTGTGCACACGGTACCGTTCAGTGAACACTATTCATCGAGTACTGTTCAGCACCCGCATTATTCATGCGCACTGTTCATCGAGTACTGTTCATCACGAGCACTGTTTGACGAGTTACTGTTCACCATGGTACTATTCACGTGTGCTGTTCATCGGAATTTTCCCCCTCTTCTACGACAGAAATTAAAGCGCAATTCTGTCAGAATGACTTGGATCGTTTGTGGACCCTTCTTGACTCTCTTAGTAAGCCTTCTGGTTCTTGTTCTCTGGCAATGACTGGTAAGAGTTTTTGCTCCTGCTCCTTTACTGCCTCTGGTACTATCCCTAAGGATGCTTGGATTCTTGACTCTGGTGCCACTGATCATATGACCTTCGATTCCAAATTGTTCTCCTCTTATACCTCACATTCTAGTATTAATTCTATTACTGTTGCTGATGGTTCTCATACCCGTGTGGTTGGTTATGGAAATATTGAATGACAATCTTCTTTAAAACTAGAAAATGTGCTTCATGTTCCCAGACTTTCCAATAACTTGATCTCTATTCATAAACTTACTCGAGACCAAAACTGTGTAGTAACCTTCTTCCCTTCTCATTGTGTTTTTCAGGATGTTGCCACGGGGAGGACGATTGGAGTTGCTAAGGAACAGGGAGGGTTCTACTATCTGTCTGATGAAATGGTCAGAAGGTGCAGTCTTCTTGCTTACAATCTCAGTTTGAGTCTCACTCTCCTGCATCACAGGTCTGGCTTCAGCACAAGCGTCTTTGACATCCTCCGTTTCCTCTAATTAAGTCTCTGTTTCCGTCTTTGTTTTTACAACAATCTGTTGAGTCTTTCAAGTGTGACATTTGTCAGTTTGCTAAACATCATTGTGCTACTTTTCCTTCTAGTTATAAGAAAAGTGTTGAACCATTTGATCTTATACATTCTGATGTTTGGGGACCAGCCCCTATTTCTAATATTTCTGGTGCGAGATGGTTTGTTTCCTTTATTGATGATTGTACTCGAGTAACTTGGCTTTTCTTGATGAAGGATAAATCAGAAGTACCCCAACTTTTTTTTCGATTTTATCATATGGTGCAGACACAATTTGGGAAAGGCATTAAAAGATTCCGCTCGGACAATGGAAAAGAATATGCCAATCATAGCCTTTCCGGTTTTAATAATAAACAGGGCATCATCCATGAATTTACATGTGTTGACACCCGACAACAAAATGGGGTTGTAGAAAGGAAAAATTGCCACTTACTTGAAGTTGCTCGAGCCCTTCTCTTCCAAATGTCAGTGCCAAACTCATACTGGGGAGAAGCAGTACTGACAACTGCCTATCTGATTAATAGGATACTATCTCGTGTTCTAGGTAATGTTAGTCCTGTTCAGTTTATGATCTCATACTTTCCTTTTGTCCCTATCATGCAAAGTCTTGAGTCTTGAGTATTTGGATGTGTTGCCTTTGTTCATATTCATAAGCAGCATCGAACTAAGTTGGATTCTCGTGCAGTCAGGTGTGTCTTTCTGGGTTATGCACCTAACAAAAAAGGGTACAAATGCTATCATCCTTCCAGTCGTAAGTACTTTGTTTCTATGGATGTTACCTTCCATGAACATGTGTCATTCTTCACTTGCCCTCAGCTTCAGGGGGAGAGCAATAATTTGGAATCCGAGTCCGAGTTTCTCCTCCTTGGTCCTCATCTACCTAAGTTACCTATTCCTCGGTCACTTGTTCCTCAGTCAACTGTTCCTGAGTCACCTGCTCCTGAGTCACCTGTTTATGAGCCTCTTGTTTCTGAGTCACTTGTTTCTGCTCCTGTTTTTCCTTTGCCTTGTTTTACAGGAATCTGCACCTTCAGCACCAACGAAGAACAAAGCTAATGAGTTACCTGTGGTGTATCAGAGGAGAGTAAAACCCAACCTGGTCCAGAAACAACCTCAACTGTCCGAACCGGAGGTAAGTACTGAAAATAATCCACCCACTTCTGATTCTCAGTGTTTTGATAATCTTGACCCTGATCCAGATGACTTACTAATTGCTTTGAGAAAAGGGAAAAGGTCTTGTGCCAAATACCCTATTTCTCAATTTGTCTCCTCTAAACACCTTTCATTGCAAAGATCAGAGTTTTATTGCAGCGGTTGACTCTGTGAGAATCCCGGCATCTGTTCAAGAGGCACTAAATGATGCAAATTGGGTCCAAGCTATGGATGAGGAGATGAAAGCACTTGAAAGGAATGGAACTTGGGAAATTGTTGAGAGGCCAGGGGGCAAGAAACCAGTTGGTTGCAGGTGGATTTATACAGTCAAGCATAAATCAGATGGCACTCTTGATTGATACAAATCAAGACTAGTAGCAAAGGGATATACTCAGACCTATGGCATTGATTATGAGGAGACATTTGCTCCCGTGGCAAAGATGAATACTGTTCGTATTTTACTCTCTCTTGCTGCTCACTCAGGGTGGGACCTTCACCAGTTTATTGTTAAAAATGCGTTTTTGCATGGAGACTTAGAAGAGGAGGTGTATATGGAGATTCCTCCAGGATTTGGACCCACTAGTGGAACAAACAAAGTGTGTAGATTGAGGAAGGCTTTATATGGGCTTAAACAGTCTCCCCGGGCATGGTTTGGGAGATTCACAAAAGCAATGGTTTGCCTGGGTTACAAGCAAAGTCAAGGAGATCATACATTTTTTCTTCAAACATTCACAGGGAGGAAAGCTAATTGTACTTCTTGTTTATGTTGATGATATCATTATTGCAGGAGATGATTTGGTTGAAAGACAACTACTCAAGGAGAAATTATCTACAGAGTTTGAGATGAAGGACCTTGGGAAACTTAAGTATTTCTTGGGGATTGAGGTGGCCTACTCAAAACAAGGTATTTTAATTTCTCAAAAAAAGTATGTGCTTGATCTTTTGAAGGAAACAGGCAAACTTGGATGTAAACCAGCAGGTGTTCCCATAGAGCAAAATCACAAATTGAGCATCGAAGAGGAGAGTGCTAAAGTTGACAAGGTTCAATATCAAAGATTAGTGGGGAAGTTGATTTACTTGGCACACACTAGACCAGATTTAGCATATGCGGTTAGTGTTGTGAGTCAATTCATGCATGATCCGAGGGTGAGACACTTGCAGGTTGTAGAGCGTGTTCTGCAGTATCTCAAAGCCACTCCAGGGAGAGGACTCTTGTTCAAAAGAGGTGGAAGCCTAACTATGGAAGCCTATACCGATGCTGATTATGCAGGTTCAGTGAGTGATAGAAGGTCCACTTCAGGCTATTGTGCATTTTTGTGTGGGAACCTTGTCGCTTGGAGAAGAAGCAAAGTGTAGTGGCTCGATCAAGTGCTGAGGCAGAATTTAGAGCTATGGCACAGGGAATCTGTGAGCTATTGTGGATGAAGATTGTGCTTGATGACTTGAAGATAAAGTGTGAAGGGCCTATGAGGTTGCTTTGTGACAACAAATCGGCTATTAGTATTACTCATAATCCTGTTCAGCATGACAGGACAAAACACATTGAGATAGACCGACACTTTATCAAGGAGAAGCTGGATAGCGGACTGATAACTACAACTTACATTCCTTCTGGGCATCAGCTGGCAGATATGTTAACGAAAGGCTTACCAACAGAACGATTCGGTCAACTTACTTGCAAGCTGGGAATGATAGGTATCCATTCACCAGCTTGAGGGGGTTAAATATTGTAAACCTTGTATTTTTTGTATTAGGCCCATTAGTCAGGCCCTTTAGGTTTAGCATCGCCTATATATTCTTATTAGTGTTTGTACTCATCAAGAGATCAATAATATTCAATATAATTTTCTACAACTTATACGTATACCTTTCTTTTGGAAACAGGTTTTAGTCATTTGATTCCATGAGATTCTGAATTTCTAATCCTACTTTCTTTTGGAAACAGGTTTTAGTCATTTGATTCCATGAGATTCTGAATTTCTAATCCTACTTTCTGCTTATTGATATCAGGAGGTAACAATGATGATAATCAGGAGTTTGAGTTGAATGATATGTCGTCTTCTATAGATTATGAAAATAATGACAAATCTTTAGATGACATCATTCAAAAGATTGAAGCAGTACAATCACAAGTTCACAACTTGAAAACTCGAATTGACAAGGTTGTTAGTGAAAATCCAAGAAAGTTTTGTTCTGTAATTCATTTGAGATCGGATGGATTTAATCATTCTGATCTAAAGTCTGCTTCTTTGGCTGGTTATGCATTATCAAGGCGTGAAAGGTTATCTCCCATCATTGAAACCGCTGATGGGTCTGAGCTTGAGGATCCATGGGAAGATGTAAGTTTTCAATACAAAAGTAATTTTAAGTTTTATATTTTCTATTTTTCAATGATGACAAGTCTTGGGAGGTTGAGCCTTGGCTCAATGGTAAGGTTGTTGCCTTTTGACTTGGAGGTCACGGGTTCATATCCTGGAAAAGCCTCTCCACTTGTGGGGGTAGGCTGCATACATTTATCCTCACTAGGGAGCCTCGTGCACTGGGCTGCCAAAATATGTTTTAATTTTCAAGTTTTATATTTTCTATTTTTTCGTAGTATTTTTATGATAATTATGGGCAAGAGTATGTGGTTAAACTTGATACCGGCTTACCCTTGTAACAATAGAGTTTTCCACTGATTGCACCATACTCTTGGTTTTGGCAATTTCTAGTACCATTCATGCAAGTTTCTGTTAAGTCATCCTTGAAGGTAGTTGTTGACAAGGATTGAGATGCCACAGAATTTTTATAAACTTATGACTGTTCTGATTTTTTCTCATAGTTTTCAGTAATGCTTGATGGATGGAACTTGTATTATGTAATATGTAAACACTATTGTTGCTTGGAGTTGATCAATCATGTCAAAATTCATTTTTTCTGCACTAAAACTTATGGTTGTACTTGAAGGTTGATTTTCCATTTTAACTCTTGCATGAAGCATCAATTTGGCAAGATACATCATACGTGTCGATAGAATCATTGGTCAATGTGCCTAATAGATATGGCCAGTCATCTGTCTCATATCCTTGCATTTCCTTTTATTTGGCACATGTTACAGCTCGGAGTGGGCATCAGCATCTTAGGGTTCCAGCTGTTTGTGTAGGATAGAGTGGTAGGATTAGAGACGGCAAGGCTAGCATATCTATGATGTTTTGTATCAATGAAAGGAGCAAAGAGGATTAGAGACAGCAAGGGTAGCAATATCTGTGATGTTTTGTATCAATGAAAGGAGTATAGTTTAACGAGCTTGAGTAGAGTACATTTCAGATCTAATTGTGACATAACTCTCTGAAATTTAGAACTGAATTTACTGAGGTATCTTGTTACTATCAATGACAAAAGTGTTCACAAAGACAGAAATTTGATATCCAATTCATAACACGGCTAGAAAGTTGACATTGACAAACCCAATTTTTATTTTTTCAAATCAATGTCCTTGGTGGTGGTGGTAGTATATTTTTGGCTTAGTTGGACTTTTGGTCCCCGAGTATAGCTAATGTGTGATGTTGATCCTTAAACTTTTTTTTGCATCCGTTTTGTCCCTAACTTTTTTCTAACATTGCAACATTAGTCCTTCCGTCAAGTCATCAAACCATTAGGATTGAATTGTGTTGTTAGGTTTAAATTTGTAGCTATCTCATAGTCTTTCTAGTTAAAAACTCGAGTTTATTGATGTTGTGAAAATGAAGTGTCAAAAGTCCCTTTGGAATTTCATGACATTTGTTCAAATAGATCTTTTTTTTGAAAAAAATTTAATTAATAAACTATTTTAAAATTTCCAATTTTAAATTAAAAAATATTTTTTTTGATTTAAGAAATTGTTATTTTCATAAAAAAAAAGGCATGTGGCATGACGGGTGTTGGTCTGGTTGCCACTCAATACCAAAATTGCCGGTGTTAAGTCGACAAACTGACCGAAAGACTAATGTTGCAACATTAGAAAAAGCTGGGAAAGAAAAGGATGCCAAAAAAAAAAAGTTTGGGGACCAACATCACACATGGGCTATACTTTGGGACAAAAATGCAATTGAGCCAATATTTTTCTTGTGCATATTTGCACACGTCATAACTTTATGTATTTAATTTTAAAATTTGAAACTATTTCATAAATACTTGTGTTCGTATGTTCAGATAAATTTGTAATTGTGGATTCTCTTGAATTGTTGTATCCCTGCCATCCTGTCTTCTAGTTTTAAAAATGCTATATCCTCCTACTTGTGCTTTGTAATACTATCCCTTTATTTATATGTACTTTCTGGAAGCACTTTTTTTGGTATGAAATTGCAGTCTTCATGCTGTGCTTTGATGTGTATTTTTCTACAGTGCTGCAAGCCTACAATTATAATGAATTAAGCAATGCTAGCAACATATTCTATTATTGAGTGAATTTCTAGGATCCACTAAATCACATTTATCAACTTGCTATTATGTGAGTTCCACATCCACCCAATAATAATGAGTGTTAAAGAGAATATTGAAAAGTGTCTTGCTAGCATGTGTTGCTAGCATTTCTTATAAGATTCTTTGCTTTGCATTGAATTAAATCACATGCTCCGCCACAACCTCTTGTTACTTCAGTCTATGCGGGATAAATAGAAGGGAAGAGGGTTACTAAGGGCCTGTTTGGTTTGCTTATAGTTTTCTTTGAATTGTCTTTTCTCCATCATTCTCATTCAAAGAGCTATGAGATGGATCATCCTGCCGCTGTTGGCATTGAACCCTTGTTGTACCTCGGAACGCATTGCTGCAAGCAACTTAGTAATGTTACTGATAAGCACCTCCAAATCGTCGAATTTTTTAGAGGCCATGTGATTATGCACACACCTCAAATCTCCCTCCAATTGATTGACGGTCAACGAAAGCACCAATTGATAGGAATAGCCTCCTATCAGTGGTGAGTTCCTATTATTGATATAGAGAAAAAGGATACAAGAAGAAAAGAGTCTAGGCTCCCCAGGTCAGAAGAATCTCTAGACCCCAAGTCAAAGAAGGATTTCTAGACTCCAATTCACAACAACATTCCAGCATACCCTTTTCCTCATAACCCTCTCCCTATATAACCGATTTTGTTACATGGTTCCCACCCCTTTTACAATTTCTCTCTCCATAACTAACATGTTTCCTAATTAATTCCTATTTAGCATATTTCCTCCTTCCTGCTAGAGGTTACTTTGGGCATTTGGGCCTTCGGCTATAGACTTTGAGGGTCTTTGTGTGTTGTGGACTAACTTGCTGGGGCCGGTTCCTATTACAACCCGTTTGGATGATGGGCTGCAGAGCATGGTGAGATGTTAGGATCCAATTGTGAGGTATGAGACTTTGGTCCCACATCGGAATTGTGGGATTCCATTGTGGGGTTTTATATGGTCTTGGACTGTCCAAACTGAACAACTAGCTTATGTGGTGTGGTTCTCTTATGGTTCCTCATAGTGAGATAGAAAGCAATATGTATGGAACAACGAAGCGGGATTTTTCTTGTAACTACTTAGGTGGCGTTTGATATCTGGAATGTTTTATTCCAAGGCAAACTACATTCTTAGGAATGTGATTCTCGGGAATAAAGTTTTCTCACCTTCAAACATGAGAATAGAGTTATTCCAAGTTTATAACTATCATTCACTAATTTTATTCCCAAGAATCTTTTATGCCTTGGAATAACTTTTTAAAACTTGTACCAAACATGGAAAACTTTTATTCCCATACCTACATTCTCGGGAATATTTTTATAAAACTTATACCAAACGCTACCTTAGACACATGCAGCAGAGGAGAGAAAGTGATGGTGCCTTCTGTTGGAGTGAAAGCACGCCTGACCCCAATAACACTAAAGCTGTACAGGGATGGTGGAGCAGCTACACGACAGATAGTGGATATGATGCAAAGAATTTCTAATACATGCATATAGATGTTCAACACTCAAAAAATACTCAACTTCAAACATATTTATCATTAATACTCAAAACTCATTGCTTAAAGACAATCATAAATATTAATCTAAGGCATAACTTATAACAATGTCAATAACAACCAAAACATAATGAGACGGGGTAAAGCTGTGAAACAATCCAAAGTGAATCTGAAGGGAAGTGGGATATTGTAAGGAGGAAGTGGGGGAGAGTTAGGCAAGAATTCAGTAGAGGAGTTTGGATTTAGGAGGAAGCTAGCCCCTCGAAGAGTAACTTAGTTTCTGTAATTTCTGGGTTTGATTCTCAGCTTTCTGTAATAGAAGAGGAGGTTCCTATCACATTGTTTGAAGTTTAAATTAATAACTATAATTTTGAGCAACCAAGGTTGTATGTACTACTTGGAAGGAAAATTCTTATATATGTTGTAATTTTGCAATTTTGGCCTTCTCTAATAATGCAGACCAAGGATGGAGTTCTGGTACAAAATCCGGCTGCTAAGGATGAGTTACATGATTTTGAGAATGTTAGAAATCATCTTGTACAGAAAACCATTGAATCAGTTGAAGAGAATAAATCCTTTCTCCAGGCTCAAGTTTCAGAACCTGACTTGGCCACTGAGAACGCTGTGCATAATGTGCATTTTACATTGAAATCATGTTCTGCAATCAAGTCAAATATGCTGTGAACTGATAAATTTTCAAATATGCTGCAACCTGCTTCTATAGCACGGGGACATAAAAAAGGGGTTCCTCTGCGGATTATGTCATGTGTACTCATACATCACTGATTTGGTTCAATTGTACATGCTGTGCATATGGTATCATGCTCAATTCTTCTGGGGAAGCTTTTATTGTAATTTATTGGATTTATTGGATGATTCTTAGTCATGAAATACCATTTCTCGACATAGGTAGTTAGGTTGGACTTATGTACGTGAGTAATTGAATGAAGAGCCCTTGTCTTTTGCTGCTACCTTCACATATCCTTGACACAGTTTCTAAAGTATGATTTTTTGGGTACAGTTTGAAAAAGTATGATTTTTTCTTTCTTTTTTTGTTGAAGAGTACGATTTTGATCCTTCAAAGATTATAATTTCGCTGAATCTTTAAGATGTTCATTGTGCAATATGTAAAGTATTAGTAATAAGCAATATGTAAAGTATACATGATTTTTTTTTTTGGTAAACAAAATGGAATTATAAAGAGTACTAGGGATACTTTAACCCATATACATTGTAATAAAAAAGGCACAAACTAATGTAAATAAAAGACTACTCATATTATCAATATGGTGTGGCATAGTTGGTAGATAACTGGGTTCCTTAAGTATGTGATCAGGGGTTGGATTTTTGGCTCATGTGTATGGAATAACATCTATTGGGAGAGGTTAACCCCTTAAATAGATCCCAGTACCTCGAGAGATTAGTCTCTAGCTCTCGTCTGGAGGATACTTGGGTTCACCAAAAAAGACTACCCATATTCATTGTGCACATACAAGTATTAGTAATAAGCAATATGAAAAGTATACATAAATTTTTTTTTTGGGTAAACAAAATGGAATTATAAAAAGTACTAGGGTACTATAGTCCGGCTTTTTGATCAAACTAGCGACCTTTTAGAAATTATTTATCAGTTTGGGTTCCTTTTGAAACAAATTATCAGTGGGGGGTCCTTTTTGACATGATGACATATATATATTTTTTTGCCTGACAAGGGAAGGCGTCACTCTGACTGGCGCCTCCTTTTTTTAAAAAAAATAAAAAATTCAAAGGCGCCACTACTCCCGTTTTTTTTTATAAAAATAAGTCAAAGGCGGCACTGCCATTGGCGCCTCCCATTTTTTTTAAAAAAAAAAATGCGCCCCACCAAGTTACATGCATTTGACACATGAGTTGTCATCCTCGCACTCTTTGCTAGTTGCTTAAATTGATCATGAGAAACATCATGCACATTTATTAAGTAGAATTTCCTTTATGAATTGTGTTTGAAATTATCAAGTTTAATTGGAAAATAATAAATTTTCACTAAGGTTATACTCAAACTGGTTAGTGTGGTTTCATCTTTGACAAATTATAAGTAAATCAAGGTAATAGAAAAATCAACCTCGGCTAAACTTCCTGGGAAAAAACCAGTTTCAGTCATAGTCTCCATCTTTTTAATTATGTTTTTAATTATTAATTACTTAATTATTTTTTTATTAAATAATTGAGTTTTTATTACTCTAGATTTTAAGTGTTTTTTTAATATGGAGTTAATCAGGGGCACGTTTGACCTTGGTCCGGTAAAAAGATATGGCATCATCTAGCTCACAATCAGGGGCATGTTTGGTAGATCTCGGTCCGGTGGATACATCACTATTGAAAGGTAATAATAGGTCCCAATATCCATTAACTGCAAATATAGAGAGCATGTTGTGAACTTAAAGTGCATGTTGTGAACAGGTCCCAACATTGTTTACAGTAAATGAAGGACGTGGTGCCTGAGGGTAAGGAGCTAATGCCACATAAGATTCAGTTTTGCACTGTGGTTGACTCCCAGGCAGATATGAGGGTTACAATTCTCAACTAGTTGTCATGTACGTGATTAGGTTGTTTTGTTCTGTTGCTACTATCTAGTAGCCTATCAAACGGAGGTTTTGATGTATATAGTATCACTACAAGAAATTCAAGGATTTGCGACGGCCTCTTAGCGACAACCGCAGTGCCGTCGGTAAATTTGGAGTTTGCGACAGCTTAAACCGCCGGAAAATTTGGCGGTTCAATTTTTCCATATTTGCGACGGTCTTTAGTAAATCCGTCATAAACACTCGCACGGTTTTCAGCCAAAATTTTGGTGCCAAAATTTAGTGGATTTGCGACGGCCTTGACCGTCGCTAATAAGAACAAGGATTTTGCGACGGCCTAGCCATCGCTAAATGAAGGACCGGTTTCCAAGGTTTTAACATTTGTGATGGCCTTGACCGTCGCTAATAAGAAAAGGGATTTTGTGACTGCCTGGCTGTCGCTAAATGAAGGATCAGTTTCCAAGGTTTTAACGTTTGTGATGACCTTGGCCGTCGCTAATAAGAACATGGATTTTGTGACGGCCTAGCCGTCGGTAAAGGCCGTTTATATCAACTCAGCAGCTCTTCATCTCCAATTTGCTCCATTCGTTCCTCCTTTTTTATCACTATCAAACCAGTGACCGGCTGCCACCACCGTCCATCTCTCCCCTCCGTCAACCAGTGACCGGCCTGCCACCATCGTCCCCACTGCACGTCCCCTCACTGTCGACCGCCTGTGTCCGGCCGCCACTGTGAGTAGCCTCTCCTCCTTTCTTCTTGATGATTTTTTCTCCTCAGATTTGTTATTAACATTATTGTCTAAATCGTGTTGTGTTGTTCTGTTTTAAATTATTCAAAACCAACTTGCACTTTATTGTTTTTATTTGTGCTTTAAATTTCTTAGTTGATGTTGTGTTGTGTTTGTTGTAAATTGGGTTGTGCTGTTTTGTTTTTTGCTGTTGTTAGAATTGAAACTGGTCTGATTATGTGGTTTGTGAGAGGAGTGGTTCTCTTACTATGTGTTCATTTTCTTGCACACTAATAATAAAAGTGTGAACTTTGTTCTTTGATGGCAGACTTGGAAGAGAGGATAAAAGAGTTGGCAATGAACACAATGGAAGATGAAGAGTTTGGTGACACTTTTGCAGAAAGAGCAGAAATGATTAATTAAAAATATAATAATTCATATTTTAAATAATTAATTAATAAAAAATGAATTAATTAAATTATTTATTTAAAAAATATGTATTGTAATTTACGACGGCTTAGCCGTCACTAATGTCTGGTGATTTGGGACGGCCAAGCCGTCGTTAATTTCTGGTGATTTGCGACGGTCAAGCCATCACTAATGTCTGCTGATTTGTGACAGCCTGGCCATCGCAAATTTGCGACGGTCAATTATAAAAAGCCGTCAGAAATGGTTCGTGACGACCCTATATGCGACGGATTTGTGGCAGTTGCAAATCCGTCAGAAACACGTGTTTTGGGATTTGTGCGATTTGTGACGGCCTTTGGTCCTTGCTAAAACGAATTTTTCTTGTAGTGTATGTAAATTTTTCTATAAAAGCCAGTAGCCTACTATTTTTTGAAGGGTGACTTTGTTATGTGAGTGCTTATATCCAGGATTCACCTCCCTGTTAGTAGCCGATAACCTATTGCCTTTTGAAGGGTGACTTTGTTATGTGATTGCTTATATCCAGGATTCGCCTCCTTGTTAGTATTTTTTTTTTTTTTGGCTTTTGCCTGTACAGATCCAACTTATTGGAAGACTACTTCATTGATTTTTTTTTAAAATAGTAGTATATCACCTAATGAAAAATCTAACTTCTAACATCATCTAAAATTATTTTTAGTAAAATAATTATTAATATTTTTATAATTTAAAAAATGGAAAATGGGAAAAAAATGAAGAAAAAAATGAACGGTGAAGGCAAACCGTTTTTCACCACCGATTTTTGATCGATTTTACTGGATTTGGATCGGTCTGATTGGTTCTTAACCAGTTCTATACAATTCTAAAATCAGTTGCTTTTTTTATGAGTAAAATAATAATTAGTGATTATTTAATGGTGATTATTTATGAAGAGTAACAATGACGCTAATCACCAGTTTATACTGACAATCAATCAAAGATCATGGAATTGATGACTTTTAAGGTGGTTAGGATAAGAATCAAACATTTATAAATGTATATCAATTTCTGATTGGTTAACAGTATAAAAAAACTTTACACTGTCAGTGTATATCATTTAAATCCATAGAGATTTGAGTTGATCTACTTTTATAATTTTTAGTAGAAGTTAAATTAAAATACCCAAATTCAGTGAATAGAATTGGCAGTAGGTCAAATGAAGTCTTCTAGGGAAAAAACCAGTTTCAGGCATAATTTCCATCTTTTTTAATTATGTTTTTAATTATTAATTACTTAATTTTTTTTATTAAATAATTTCAAACACAATTCATAAAGGGAATTCTACTGAATAAATGTGCATTATGTTTCTCAGGATCAATTGAAGCAACAAGTAAAGAGTGAAAGGATGATAATTCATATGTCAAATGCATGTAACTTGGTGAGACACTTTTTTTTTTTAAAAAAAATGGGAGGCGCCACTGGCAGTGGCACCTTTGATTATTATTATTTTTTTAAAAAAAGGGAGGCGCTAGTTAGAGTGACGCCTTCCCTCTGTCAGGCAAAAAAAAAATAAAATAATATGTCATCGTGTCAAAAAGGACCCCTACTAATAATTTGTTTTTAAAAGGATCCCAAACTGATAAATAGTCTCTAAAAGGACACGAGTCAAAAAGCCACTATAATCCATATACATTGTAATAAAAAAAAAGGCACAAACTAATGTAAAGTATACATGATAATTTAGTATAACAGCTTTTTAAGATTACTTTTTATTTTGACTTGTTGGATTTCATGGTCAATTTATATTCTTTCTGGATACTCATTTGCATTGTAATTTGTCAACATACATTGCATTAGTAAATGATGAAAGAAAATTAGCCAATGTAGCATTGTTTGGGAGTTGTGACAGAGATCTCATTCTAGCCTCTTTATGTGCAAGGGCTGTGTTATTTAAAAGTAAATTAGAGGTCGTTTTGTTTTGGTTTTCATAAAAAAAGTTGTTTTTTCTTTATTAAAAAACTCACTTCTGATATCTATAAGCTTGTTTAGTTGGACTTTTTACTAAAAAGAAAAATTCGAAAAAAAAAAAACGGGGGCTGAAATTTAACTTCAAGAAGCTATATTTACAAGCTTATAAAAAAACCACACACACACATATATATAAATATATCACTGTTTTTTTTAAGTATAAACAAATGGGTCTAGATTTGCAAGTTGCAAAAAATGTCAGCAAATACATTTTGCCTAATAATCTTATGAAATTTTGATTGACACTGTTGGATTCCATCGCTAACATTCCCTCCTTTTTTATTCTTTGTGATCATATCAATATGCGTGTTTATATTATTCCCTTAGAAATTAGAATGTGAGAATGTGATTCTCGGCAGGTCACATAAACTCGCTTTGTGAAAGGTACCACTGCTTTATTATACATGCCTATTGGCAGTAAAGTTCATCTTTGTTCAATAATGTAGTTGACAATCATTGTGCATATATTGGGAAAAACATTAAACTTAATAATGCAAATTGCTTCTCATGCGCCTAAAAGGAGTTAGGATGCCACTTTCTTCAATAACATTTTTTTGGAGACCTTAACAGCGATGAGAGCTAAAATTGTAGCTGATGGAACAAAGACAACATCAGGAATGACTTTAATAACATTTAGATGGGGCAGAGTCTGTCCAGTTCTCTTAACAACCATGGCTGCTGGAGGTGCCACTATCCCAGTGATCATCATAGAGTCATCTACTTTGCTGAGATTAACATTCAGTTTCATGAACTCAGTGAAAATCTTCTTTCTTTCTTCTTCCTTGGCTTTGGTCCATCGTTCAAACAAATCCTGCTTGTGTTAGAAACATGTCAGTTAAATGAGGGATGTGTGCACAACACAATTGAAGGGAAGAGTTAGCTGACCTTCACTTCCTTCTGTGCTGGTGCATCATAATGCTTACCAGGCAAGGCCATGTTGATAGTGCTGTGAAAACAAAAATTAGTAACTGTCAGTAAAACAGATTTTATATGTGGTGATTGATGCTAATTGAGCATCTAATTGTAAAACTTGCATCAATTTAAGGCTCACTACTCAAACTTCAAACAAGAAAGTTTGGGGGTATTTAATTCTGTTTTCATGATAATCATGTTCTTGTAAGAATGGTGATAATGCTACATGGATGATTAAGGTGATCAGTTTTTAGTTATTGAATATGCAAATTGAT
Organism: Sophora flavescens; assembly: GCA_030762895.1. Classification (NCBI taxonomy): domain Eukaryota; kingdom Viridiplantae; phylum Streptophyta; class Magnoliopsida; order Fabales; family Fabaceae; genus Sophora; species Sophora flavescens. The sequence goes on from CM061068.1 coordinate 165,318,249, forward strand.
TTATGGAGCAATCACTTCTTCCTTCATAATGTTTGTGGTACAAAATGACTTATTTCCTTTTTTGCAGCAATCATGTCAATAACCATTCAATGAAAAATACAGCTTTAATAAATGAGTTAATTAAAATAATCCACATTTTTCAATGAAAAATGTTTTAAATGAATTTTTGAAAATTAATTTTCATATTCATACCATTTTCATAAGAGGTTTTAAAAAACTATAAAGTAATTTGTTTTCCCCCTTGCTTTCTTTTCTTTCTTTTTTAACAAGTAATAGTGACTGAAATCTCCATTGAAATCACGTGCTTACTTGAATATATCAAGAATGGCAGTGTGGAAGTCATCAAAGTTTTTGATATCTTTCTCAACAAATTGATTGTAGAGAGTTCCTATTACGATAGTCAACGTCTGGGATGCTAACCCATCTCCTGAGATTATAAATCAGAGTGCAAAGCCATATTGATTTAAGAGGAATAAATGTTTAAAAGAAAACATATAACTCAGCAAGAGAATACTAACAAATTAAATAAAATATAGATAATGAAAGAGAATTTGTGACCTGTTCCTCCCATGAAACTCATGAGCATCCCCATGATGTTTTGTATTTTGTGAATGATTGACCACAAAAGCTAGCAACTACCGTAAGGCCAATATATATTCCAAGATAGAACGAGGGACTAGGATGTAGTATATCTGTTTGTTTGGGGAAAGGAAGGTATTCTTTTCAAGATTTTACAATATTATTCTTTTCCTATTTCTCAATATGATTCTTGGCTTGGAACTAGCCTGTGGCTTAAACTTAAAGTAATGCATGATACAGAAACATGAAAAGATGCAATTCTGTGTGATTGCAATTTGCAGCGTGCATCAATCTATCTGCACTTTTGAATTTAGATGTGGGTCTAATGTGTACAGGATTAGTGTCTTTTCCTCTTCGGATCTCTGCATCTTTATAACTTTCTTGTCCAGCTTGATCATAATACAGTGGCCCTGTCTAACCCTTTTACTTTTGGAACTATAAGCACTTCTAGATGGCATTTGGTTTAGGGTGCGTTTGGGTAAACAACTTAATTAAGAGCTTATCACATAAGATCTTATCGCATGAGAGCTTATGCCATAAGTGCTTAAAGAAAGAAAAAGAAAGAAAGGGGCATGAGAGGATTCGAATAGTGAAAAACACGGAGAGGGTGTTTAGTGCATAAGCTCTTATGATAATTCCATAAGCTTCTCCCAGTGACTTATGAAAATAAGTCAAAAACTCCTTATGGGATGGCATAAGTTATTTTTATAAGCTCTGCCAAACACACTGCATAAGAGCTTATGTCATCAGATAAGTCAAAAGCAGCTTAAATAAGCTCTTCCAAACGCACCCTTAGTGAATGTTTTCTTGTCAATTAAACTAAATTTCTAGAAGTCACATTTTAGGGGATGTATCTTTCCCATCCTCAAGCGAATAAAGTTTTCAAGCTTAATTCACAAAATTTATTCTTAGACATTTTTTTGTTAATAACTACATTTTGATATTTTGTATAAAACATGACAAACTTTTATTATCATCCCATATTCTTAAAAATATCAAAATATACATATAAAACGTCACCCGTTCGACTCTTGGCCCCTATGTATGGATAAAAACTTGGTTGAGAGGGGACAACCATGTCCTCCAATGAAGATAAGTCATTGTTTACGATGATGGATACTTCGTCCCAATGACATTATTACAAAAAAAAAAAAATAAACACCAAGTTAGAATCTGCTTGTTTGCTGCAATATTGATACAGTGTTTCTTGTCTCCGGGCAAAGTAGTAATTCCTAGTTTCATTCGATTGTGATAGACTCACTATTAAGGAACTAGTCGAAATGGAAGTCATGTAAGTAAAGAGGTGAGGACATTTATGGCCAGTGGCAGTGGTGGAAACATTTACAGCTAGGTACCGCTAGTAGAGGTGGTAAAATGGACTGGGTCCGACAGGCCAACCCTTTAACCTATCATTTTGGCAGCTTTGATTGAGGTTCCCAACTAACGGTGGGAATAGGTTAAGTTGAGTTAGGTCCCAACATAACAATAACAGGGCTGGCCTGTGTTCCAATCTTAAGGTCAGAACTTGACCTATTAGCTTGATATATGCCAATTTTTAAGACCTATTATTTTGATTATGAAACTCTCAAGTATTCGAATTCTCAACAAAAGATCCGTCGCATACATGCCGCTTGCTACAGTCTTATCCATTGTTACTCAAGCACAAGGTAGGAGTTCAAAATATTGTAGCAGATGCCCTTCACTGACGTCATAATTTTCTTTCTTCTCTTCAAACGAAAGTTATCGGGTTTGAGATTATCACGGAGTTATATCAAGATGATCCTGGCTTTGGTAAAGTTTGGAGTACCACTAATCTGAAATCCCCCCAAGGATACAACAAACATGAAGGATTCTTGTTCAAAGGGAAGGCTTTATACATTCCTCAATGCTCACTACGAGAGGCAATTATTTGGGTGGTCCATGAAGGAGGATGAAGTTGATACAGAGGAACATAAAAAGGGGGTTGACTTATGTTTCTCAATAGATTTTTGAAAAAGTCTTTTCTCAAACCTATAAGCAAAACAATAAAAACAACACACAAACAGGAAAACGTTTTTGAAGAGTTAATAAACTCAGATTCAGAATCCCACAGTTAGTATAAATAAAAACTATAAAAGATAAGAGTTCAGAAGATTCACGCAAGTGTTTTATCCTAGTCCACTTTCTTCCAACCAAGAGTTACGTCCAGTCCATTCTACCTGAAGGATTTTCTCCACTATAATCCAATAGCTTTACAAGTATTCAACACCTCTTCAGACTACAAGTATTTTTTCTCTACTAAGCCTCTTGAGGCTCTAACTTTAACAAAGAGATTTAAATCTTTGATCTAAGAACTCACTATGTGTGAGGATTTGAAAGTTTAAGATCAACAAGATTTACAAGTAAACTTGTGTTACAATTTCAACAGAGTTTTTACACTATGATATCAAAGCTTGTGTTACTGCGTATATCTATATATTGAATCTCTGTCTCTTCATTTTCTCCTTGAAGTTCTTCAAGTATATATATAGCTGAAGTGCTTCTCTGTCTTGATCTTCTTCAACGGTCTTTAAATTGTATCCGTTTAGACCTAGCATTAAATGCTTGGATTCGTTGAGATTGATAACTTGATATGCTTCACTGAGAAGTGCTTTTGTTTAACAGAGGAATGCTCAAAGTAGAACTGTCACTTTTCTATTGTACCAAAGGTTGTTTTCTGACTTGCCATATTTGTACTTGACTTGATCTTTACAACAATGTATTTTGACAGAGTACAAAGGTTTATGGTTTTGATGGTACGAAGTTCTTTTATCCAAGAGATAAAAATTTTATACAAAAGAAGCATCAAGGTAAAAGACATATATTCTTTGAATTAAATAAACAATCATTTGAAATAAATACGTTTAAGCTTAGACTGGTTCACGTCTTAAAACTAGTGGACACGGAGGTCTTTGGACATGCAAGATTTACTTATCAGTGAGACGGGCTCGTATACTGATAATACGTCTAGATACTTTCCGCCTAGTCTAGAGAGATGGACGTGCTATACTTAAGAGCTCGTCTGTTGATGTGGCAGAAGCGTTCGTCTACTAAAGTGGTAGAAGCGCTCGTCTACTAAAGTGATAGAAACGCTCGTCCACTGAATTGACAGAAGCGCTCGTCTACTAATATGGTAGAGGCGCTCGTCCATACAAGTATTTGGACTTGCTAAGTCCTTGATGAGAAGTTTCGTCCAATGATGTGGTATATGAAGCTCGTCTACTAAGTTATTTTGTGTTTTAGTAACGCTTCTTCCTTAGTTAACTCTAAGACCTAGGCTATTCTTATTTTAACGATCTCGTCTATCATAAAATTAAAGACTCGGAATTTTACCAAGAGTTGTAGACTGGTCTAGAGGTTTGAAATAGAATCTGTAGATTCATACTTTAAATTTTAGTTTCTCTGACTCGCATGAAATCAAGTAAATAATCCTTATATACTTATAACAAACAAATTAGATCTTTAATAAATATTTTATCATATAAATTTAATCTTTTTTATTAACATCAAGATAATACAGTGCAGATGTAGAACAGACGGCAAAGGAATTCAAAAAGTTGCATGAGCAGGTTCGAGATTGAATTCAAAGTATAAGGCTCAGCGTGACAAACATTGCAGGCTGCACACTTTCAAAGAAGTTGACTTGATATGGATACACTGGCGAAAGGGACGATTTCCAAATCAATTAATTTTCAAGTAACCCATGATAATTGTGCAAAAGATCAATGACAGTGCCTACAGAGTAGAACTATTAGGCGCCTATGGAGTCACTGCAACCTTCATCAGTGTTGTCAATCTTGCACTGTCCACCATAAATGCACCCTCCACCCTCCAATAAATGAGGTCATGGGAACTAGAGCAATCTTAATGTTATTATCTTGTATACGTCACTTATTTTGAACCAGTTCTAGATTTTTCTTTTAATCAATCACTTGCTTTAAACGTCGTTCGATTTTTCCATTTGATAGCCTTACAAGAATAATATAAATAGGGCTTATCACAATGTGTTTTGGCATCAAGCATTAGTAAGTTTCCTTTTGAGCAACTGAGAGAGTACTCTCTTTTCTCTCTACTCCTCCTTCTGATTTTGAGCCAAGCATCAATCTCCTACTGTAGTCAATTTGACTTTCGTCCATTACACCAAAATAAAAAACCATTCTCCTTTTGCCTCTCCCATTTTTTTTCCTTTAGAAATTTAAATTATTTTCCTAACATTGATATTATCCAATGATCTGATAATTCCTTTTGACATTAAAACCTGCAAAGACATACATATATTTATATCGTAATAAATTATCCATTATACTATTATATAATGGACCCTACTTTTTTCCTTCCTTTCTCCGAATTCTTTTGGCTACACATAATATCTGTAAGTTACAACATATATGCTTTCCGCACTTACATAAATATCTTTTTACCTTATACTAGTCCTAATTTAACCAAACTCTATAGTCTATAGAGCTCTTTGGATCTTTAAGATGCACTTTTCTTTGACAGCGAAGCCTTTTCTGGGTAAAGTGAGGCACTTATGAAGCGTCAACGAAGAGACCTTGCAATATAAAATAATTATAATACAAGCCACATAAAGAATGTGCACCAGAGAGTAACCGAAACAGCAGCACAGGAATAAGTTGCTAACATAACAACTGAGCATTCACCCTCACCAGCTTCAAATAATTGAGTAATCGTACCTGGTACAGGCATAAAATAAGTATATTTCCAGCAGGGAAAGAGAAATGATTTTTGAAGGAAAAAAAAAAGACAATTTTCGACAATAAGTTGGATGATTAATACAGTTGAAATACATGAGTAATTATATGGATGGTTAATAGATATAACAAAGTGTTTCAACTCATTAACTATCCACTCAATATAATTAATCATATATTTAAACTACGTTAACGATCCAAATTGTTGTAAAAAATTATTGTCCAATTTTTGTGTTTAAATAACACATCAGTAAAGGAAAAATGGTTATTATTTCTCTGGCAACCGAAAGCGGACAGTTACGTGGATATGAAGTGAATCAAAATATTAGAAATGTAAGCAGGTTAAGTAAAATTTCTTTTCAACCTGTAAATTATGAACATCTGAGTAATAATGTCGTTGTTATAATAAGGATGAACGCATGCTCATATTGAAATTAAATTATGCATACTACTAGTGGGTTGATATGTGCAGACAAATTAAATAAGTGTATACGTGGGAAGATATGATAAATATTCAAAGTGCATGTTAGTATGTATTATTTATCCTTTTGATTCAATGTGAAAACAAGTTATTCAATCATCAACATAGTAATCAACTTTATTATATGACAGCAAACAACCAATATATACATTATTAAGTTTCATACACTACTTACTCATGGCTACTGCAGGTGGAAGGGCAAATTGAAGCAGTAAAAGAAACTGATACAATGGCTCAGGGTGGATGAAGCCGAAATGAATTGCACCTTTAACAATGCCTATACCTATTGCTGGCAAAGCAATAAATCTAACCACAGCAATGCCAACAATAAGTGGAAGCTGCTTTCCTAGTCCTTTTAAACCTGAAATGCACCAAATCTCTGTCATCACAATTCATTTTCAAATGTGAAACTACCAAAATGAATGACAAAATTGAGAAATTCATTTTTATTTTTTTATAAGCAAAACTGGTATGCAAGAGCATTACTATGGAGAGAATAATCCCAACTAGGTTGGTACCATAAACCCTAACAATCACGTGCAGCATACCAAAAATTCATTAATAAAATTGAGAAATTCTTGTTATTGATGATTACCCTTGAGAAGATTTGCCCCTACTAACAAGGTCATTGCTGGAATGGCTGCACCCCTGCAAATCAGGGAAAATAAATAAGAGTACATTCTAATAAAAGACCATTAATTTTCAAGTTAATAACCAAATGAGGCCGCAGAGGAATGAGGATACTTACCCCACCATGACTACAGAGTCTTGAACCACACGAAGAGGAGCATTGTCATCAACTAATAGTTTTCTAAATAGAGGGACTACACCAATTATTAAACCAACAATCTGCAAGCTCAGAAGAAAAAGAGGAAATGTCTTTATAAGGAAAGACTAACAAGGTTTCAACTTGCAACATATATTAACCTCATTGTCATTAGTACCACATGGCTAAGCTGGTTTTAGTCTAACACTTATAAACCAAGATAACAATGCCTCTCTTAAGCTTCGGAGTTAACAATTTAGGTTCTGATGCTTTGAATGTTTGAGATCCATCTAACATGTTTGAGATATCTACATAGTAAGTGGTGTGATGTGACTGAGTCAATTACTGTTAGACCAATGCTCATTCTAGGATAGAACATGACTATATCTAGTTATCTACATGTTGTAATTTTATTATTATAACTACCATGCCTCATTCCGTCTCTGTCAAAATAATGAATTGATGAAAAATAATAGGAAAACTACTGAGAAAAACAACAGAATTTTTGACATACCGCTCCCACCGTTGAAGGTGCAAATAGTACTTTCAGGTTGATCTTTTCAGCTATTATTTTCATTTGTTTCATAATCTTTTCCCTTTTTGGTACCTGCAAAACTCTTGAAAATGTAAGATCATGACTTCTATCAAATATTTTCTACATCATAACAAGAAGGGTGTGTTTCACTACTCATCTCAGATTGCATTCAATAGTATATGAGGATTAGTGATACAAAACTTGAGAGAACCACTCACGAGCTAGCTGGTTATAGAGCTCAAAACCATATAAACGCCACATCGAAATCCCATACTTCCGATATGGGACTCAAGTCACATGCAATTGGATCCTAAAAGTATGCCATTGTATTTCAATCCTATTATCTCTTGTACTTCTTCCCACTTGATAAAACATTGTGCACATAGGTAATGCATAAGCCATCAATATTTCTTTTTTATTCCATTCAACTCTAAGCTAAACAATATAAGATTTCAGTAAATTAGAAACTAGCATTTTGTGCTGACATAAGGTGATGGTTGATGCTGCATCAAGAGTCCACAGGCATCAGAAATTCATGACACACACACACACACACACATATATATATATATATATATATATATATATATATATATCAGAACTTATGTATAACCTTTACTTGGCCATCAGGCTCTGTGCATTCAATTTCAAGTTGCTTCATATGAACAATAGTATGTGATCTGTCATCAACAGTAGTCAATGCTCCTGTGGAACAGCTTGAAAGGTTTTCCGGATCAGTTCCTTTTCCAGACACTGGATTTTCTGCGGGATCATCAACTTTGACAACATCGGAAATCTTCGAAGAATATATGCGGACAATGTTGTACACATAAGACCAAATGTAAAAGGTTCCTATCTGAAAAACCAGAATACAATGAAAAGGTTTTAAAATATAACAGAAATGTATTGAAACAAAAATTTAGGGTCTTTTGGTTTGTTTCTTGTTTACTGTTTTTATTTCCTATTTTTATAAATAGTTACAAAAAAAAATAATTATAAAACTATGTATTGTTTTCATTTTATTTCTTGTTTTCAAAGATTCGTACAAGAAACACCGGAAACAACTTTTCATTTGTTTCCACGGTTTCCTGTATAACTATCTGGAAATAAGAAACAGAATGAAAGCAAAGCAACAATTTTATAATTATTTTTGTTGTAATTATTTCTAAAATTAAGGAAATGAAAACAGCGAAAAAGAAAAAAATCAAACAGGACTTTAAATTCCCACTTTTTTAAGTTAGTGTCATACTGCCATTGAAAGAGAAGCATATGCTAGTCCATTTCTATAGCAAACATCCACATCTCCAAAAGGATTGCTTCTTACTTTACAGACAGCTGGAACTATAATTAGAGGCAAATTTCCCAGATTTCCTGTAGACATCAATACCCATATATATGATCATAGACAGAAAAGGATTTTAATTTATATGATATATATGATAATATCCTTAATGAGAAAAATTAAATCTGTAAGTGACCCTACCAGCAGCACAACACCCCAACACAAGGCCTTGAAGATGATGAGGAATTCTAGTTATTTTAATAAGTAACCATCCAAGAGCTGTCCCAATCACAAATGTGAGAAGAACATTCAATGGCATGAACCACCTACATAATTCATGAAAGCATAACTGCTAAACCAGCTAAATAGATGAAGCAATTAATGTCAAGAGAAAAAAGAACAGAAAATGCAGAAGTGGCAAGAAACAAACTTACAACATAACCATGCTCCTTAAAGTTATGGTTTTAGCCAGACTGCCACAAACAAGAGCGGGAGCGAAGACAAAAAAAACCACCTATACCCAAAAAAAAAAACTTAAATATATATTTGGTATATGAAAATATAGTACTTTTAGTTTTGGTTTCTTTAATTTGGTTTTTTGGTTTTGTTCCTAAATTTTGTTGTTTCAGTCGCCCATGTCAGACGAGAGTAATATAATAAATAAGAATGATTCTTATCATTAGAGCATTAATAACATGACATTCAGTTGTAACCATTGATATTTTTAGAAGCGATCAGTTCTTACAGAAATACTGAAATTTTTAAAAGTTACACAAATGGAATATAGAATTACTTAGAGTGATATAAAGTAAAATATATAGTAATGTAACCTATAATATTGTAGAGCCAATAAAAAGAGGCAAATCCGATGAGTTGCACCATGACATTTTCGGTCCTCCCTTTAAAATCTAGAGGATTGATCCACTTGCATTGTGAGTCGTTTATATATTATTAAAATAAAGCAATGACTGAGATGAAAGAAGGGAAATCGGATAAGTGGGTAACGTTATTGCCATGAATAGTCTGCTTCTTGGTTTACTCTGTTACATGAGTAAGTTGAGTAGAAATAATGATCAGGAACCACCATTTCTATTTCCTGCCTCCATATATAATAATAGGAAGCATCGAAGAGTGAGAGAAAAAGAAAGAGAGAAAATTCTGAAATTTTAATTCTGTTTTTCTTGATTGAAAGAGATGATTATAGATGGCTTCATATAGCTTTTGTGTACAATTAGCTACAGCTACTATTGGAGTCTAACTGTCATAATTGAATGATACTGACTCGGCTCATTCATTTATGTGCATACCTTTTTTTTTTTTTTTGATAAACCAAAATATTATTTAAGGGAGTACTTTGGGTATCCCAATCCATTTACATGAGGAGCATCATCTAATGTAAATTAAAGACTATCCTAAAAGAATGATAGTATTATCTTTGCAAAAGATTAAAGCCCAACACCTAATAAAGGAAAAGAAACTAATATTAAAGAAACCCAATATCTATGCGAATTATATAAGTTACCAAACCCCAAAGAAACCACCTTGAGCTTGGCTTGGTAAGAGGAGAGTGGCTTGGTAAGAGAATCAGCTAGCTGATCATCACTAGGCACATGAATAACTTGGAGAGCCTATGAGAGAACCTTCTGATGAACAAAATGGATATCAAGCTCCATGTTTTTAGTGCGGGCAAGCAAGATGGTATTATGTGCTAGAGCAACAACACTAAGATTGCCACAGAACAGTTTTGGAGCATAGAAAGGAATCCCAAGTTTATTGAGAAGAGACTAAGTCTAGAGTGTCTCAGCAATAGTGTTGGTCATGCTTTTGTATTCGGCTTCCGTGCTTGATTTGGCAACAAGATGTTGTTTCTTTGAGCACCAGGAAACCAGATTCGACCTAAAGAAGATGCATGAACCAGAAGTTGATCTTCTGTCATCCGGATCACTTGCCCAATCAATATCACAATAGGCATGAATTGTGAAGGGGACAGAGGATATAGCAGGTTATAAGAGAAGACCATAGTGCATGGAACCTTTGAGATTCCTAAGTATTCGCTTGACGACTTGCCAATGAGTGTCCAAAGGATTGGCCATGAACTGACAGACCTTATTAATGCTAAAAGCTATGTTAGGTCTAGTGAGAGTCGCATACTGTAGAGCCCCAACTATGGATCAATAGAGGTGGGGATTAGATAGAGTAGTGTTGGTGCCAAACTTAGTGAGTTTGCAATTACTAATCATAAGAGAGGAGATTCCTTTAGCTTCTAACACATTAGCTTTTGCCAAAAGGTCCAGGATGTACATGGTTTGTGTGAGTAGTAGATTAACATTAGAGAGGTGTTTTACCTCAATTCCAAGGAAGTAATCAAAATTCCCAAGTTCCATATGTGCAAAATTGATATTAAGCTTTTGAATAAGGTCTTGAACCATAGATGATGAGGAACTCGTGATGATTATGTAATCAACATAAGCCAAAACATAGAGAGAGATAGATCCTTTGGAATAAATGAAGAGTGAGGGGTCACACCTGCTGATTTGAAACCCAAAAAAGAGCAAAGTAGTGGCTAGGCGCTCATACGAGGCCCTAGGTGCCTAGTTTAGGCCATAAAGAGCCTTGTGCAACTTGCACACTAGTTTTGTATCAGTGTCCTCAAATCCTGGAGGCTGAACCATATAGACCTCCTCACTTAGCACCCCATTTAAGAAAGCATTATTCACATCAATTTGTTTGATTTCCCAGTTATGTGTGAGAGGAAGGGTGAGAATGATGCGTCTGGTGACATGCTTAACCGCAAGAGAGAAGGTTTCATGGAAGTCAAAACCATGTTGCTGGTGAAACCCCTTTTCAACCAGTCGTGCTTTAAACTTGTTAGCTGTGCCATCAGGGTTTTCCTTGATTTGGAAGACCAATTTACAGTCAATAGCAGCCCTATTCGGATGGAGATGAACTAGTGACCAAATTTTGTTCTTTAGGAGCGCATTGTGCTCATCCTTCATGGCTACAAGCCATTGAGGACTTGATAAAGCCTCTTTTAAAAAATTGGGCTCAACATGACTTAGGAAGACACAGGGTTGGGAATGACCAGTTTTTGACCTGGTAAACATTGGATGAGTGTTTGTAGGTTGGATGGGGGAAGGAGGGGAAGAGGAGGGACTGGATAGAGAGGTAGACTGTGATGGAGCAACATTCTAAGCCGAGGAAGGAATCGAGGACATATAGGAAGCAGAGGAAGGTGAAGAAATGGGAGAATGTTGTGTTGGAGCCACATTCTTAGCAGAGGAAGGTACAAAGGACATAGGAGAAGCAGTGGAAGGTGAAGAAATAGGAGAATTAGGAGGATGCACCGTGAGATGTAACACCCCATTTTCTCGATTCTTGTTTAAGGAAGGGATTAGGCATATTTAAGGGCTTGATCTGATTCCTTCGGTGTTGATGAGCTTATGTTTCAATTTTGAAGTCAATCGGACTTCAAACGAGCTCAGAACGCGACTAAACGTGCGAATTAGAGTTTGATGATTTGGCTGGTCAACATGGTCCACGCTCGAGCGTTAGAAAAGCCACGCTTGAGCGTGGGACGTGCTGAAAGGATTAACACGAGGCTGGCTGAACGACGCGTGGACGAGACGTGGAGAGGCAGACAACCACGCTCAAGTGTGGGAGAGGTCATGCTCGAGCGTGGGATATTTTACGCTCGAGCGTGCGCAGTACTGAAAGCACTCCTTGTTTCTTTTAAAACGTGAAAATTGGGGAAAAAACATAAGTTACGAACTCAGAGCTCGTGGGAGAGAGATAAGAGAGAGGTTAGAGAGAGAAAATAAGGCCAAGGAAAATCCGTCTGTCCGATTTAAAAAGGGTGTTTTTCCTGTATTTCCTGGAGAGGCTATGGTTGATTTTGAAAGAAGAAGAAAAATAAAACGGGTTCCCCATATCACCATATCCTATGAGATTAAGAAAACACTTTGAAAATTTCCAACAATACGTTGGATGTCTGAATAAAACAAATCCAAAACACCACACAGTTTCAAGATCGAATACATGCTAGACAAACAAAAATAATTTACTGGTCCTATAAAATTTCAATATTGACCTACAACTCAAACTCAACAACAGATAAACTCCCCTTTCTGCAGCATTACCAACATATAAACAATCGAAAAAACAAGACTAGGCTAAGAAAAAATAGAAATTCAACTAAGAAAATCAATTTCGTCATCATCGTTTTTGTCGTTCTCTTTATCCCTCAATAGCCTTCGTTCAGGTTAACCCATTAGGTTCCTCAGTTCATCCATTGTTGCCTGAACGATTCACAACACTCCTCACCTCCCTAACATCTTCACTAAGTTCCATTCCCTAACATCGCTCAACCTCACGTGTTGTTGTGGCAACCTCAACACGCTTCTCCATGTTTCCAATTATGTGCCTACCACTATCCTCGACCCATCGTGAGGAAGGGAGTGGTGGATAGTGTTGATGTGGAGTGTTTGATGCTTTAGCAGCCGTGGGTGCTTGACAACAAAGGGTGGGAAATCTGGGTGTCGATGCAAAGTATTTGATGGCAGGTCTAGGTGCATGCAGCGTGATCAGTCACGACAGTGGGTTGTTGGTTGCCTGGTTGTGCACAACCATCGTTGTCACGGTGGTGGGTCAGGAGGAGGACAGATTTTGCAAATGTCATGGTGGTGTCTCTTCCACGATTTGATTGTTCCTCGTTAATGAGCTAGATCTATCTATTCTTGTTAACAAAGACATCACTATGCTAGTTTACGACAACGCCGTCATACCCTTTTCCATCAACTCCCCCATTCTTTGTTTGGTAGTGTCATATGTGGTGATGACGATGGAAAAGTCACAGTCGGGTCTTCACTCTCTATGTTGCGTTTGTTTTTTTTTCCTACGATCGGATATCCGATTGTGATCGGTAATATGGCCTGGAGGATCGATCCTCAATTCTCATTTTGGAGGACCTTAGACTTATCCTTTGAATTGATAGGATCTCATGTGAATTGAAATGGAAAAAATATAAGAATGCAAATTATGGAGAAAATGAAGCAATTTGTACAGGGTTAGGGGTATTTGCAAGTTGGTTTTGATCGATTTTGAACCAAAAAGTCATCTGATCCAAAAATAAAAATAAGTTGTGGTTCAGTTTGGATTAGATTGATTCCTATATCAAATATGAACCAATCTAATCCGATTAAATGTGGTTTGTATTAGACTGGATGATTCGATTTTTAACAATATAATAACTAAAAAATAAGTCTAAATAACATTAATGGATAACATATATCATACTAAAAATTAAAACGTTACAAGCTAACACATATCAATTTTATGTTTAGACCATAAATAAAAAGTAAAAAAAATAACATCACATCAAACTAATAAGTATTATTAAGAAAAAACCTATAATGTAAAAAGTAGTATACATACATACATACATACACACACACACATATATATATATATATATATATATATATTAAATTTTATATATGCGGTTTGATTTGGTTTCAAAATAAGAATCCGAAAATCGATATGATTTGATCGGTTTTCGCAAAGCAAGGTAAAAAAATTCAATAAACATCAATTTTGTATGGTTTTCAAATTTTTGCGGTCGTTTTTCGGTTTTCTTTTGGGTTGGTTTGGAAATCAACATAGCTAGTGCAGGGACCCATGTGAAACATTTTCACTCCAATTGAATTAGGAAAGCCACAATGTCTTTGGGCAAATGAAATACACAAGATGTGGCATGGATTTTGGTGAGCCAGGGCACTCCATTGAACAAATGTACCGGGATGCGACACGAATACAAGTAGGCCGCGGCTTGAGGCGTAAGTGGCACTGTGCATTTTTGCTACCATAATCTGCTAGGGTTTTGTTTGAGTTTTATTTTATACGTGATAACCTGAGAATTACCTTTATAAATAAGATAACTTATGTTCCCAATAAAGGAGGACACAATTAGGAGAAATTGGTGCAACATCAAGGATTAGGATTCGCTCTTGTTTCTCATCTTTCTTTTTGTTCTTCGACCATGAGTTTTATTTCCTTAATGTTTGATATTCTTTTATTCATCTTGAACTAAACATCCTTTTTCTAGGGTCATGATGTAATCTTGCTGTGACAGTTTGGTAATTTTTTCTTAATTTTCTTCATCCCTATTTTTGAATTTTATTCTTTATTCTTAATGATTCTAATTAACTAGTTGTTAATTAGATGATTTGCTAATCATATTGAGACCAAAATGATATATATTTGTCTAGGGTATTTATATAAAACCATGAGTTAAATATGGATAGATCTTTATTATACCATATGCTATGTGCAACTTTTATAAAGAACCATAGCTCTGAATGAATTGTCAATTAATTAGAAATATAGTCAGTTTTTAATATGTTAACATTTTCTATAGTGCTTGAAAAAGATAATTGAATAAACTAGGATTCTTCGTTGGCAAAAAGGGTTGTTAGAAAATTAAGAGGTAGTCATAATTGAACCAAATTGAAGCAGTGATGGTGAAATATGATCCCTAGAGCTTTTATTAGTTGATTGTCTACATTTATTATTTCTTTGACTCATTAAATTTGGTTGCCTAAATAATAATGCTTGGCCAGTGGAAGCCACGCCCCGCGAACAGTGATTAATCCTTCGTTGGCAGCATTGGGATACACTATGTTTAGACCCAAAAAAATATATTCAATCCTCGTGGGAACGATGTCTTTTCTCATCACTTTATTACTTGTCAACAATACGTGCACTTGTTTGTGAAAATCCGCAACATTTACTTGTATAGTTAACCAATGAGGAACCTTAACATACCCCTTCACGCCCAAAGGTGGATATATAGAGCGTGAAATTTACAATACTGGACACATGAGGGTGGTCCAACATCAAATAGGTTTATATATATATATATATATATATATATATATATATATATATATATATATATATTATAAATTATTGGCGCCAAACAAAAACCACAACAAAAAAAGAAAGCAAAAGAAAAAGAGGTCTCCATCCCATCCCCCTTTTCCCCCCTCCACTCTCCCCCCCCCCCCCCCCCCCCTCACCCTCCCCCTGTCCCCCCTACCTCTCCTCCTTTTCCTCATTTCTCCTCCTCCTCTTCTTTTTTTTCCCCACATTATTTCTAAATTTTATACTTTAAGGGAGGGGGGTATTACAAAAAGAACTTTGGAAGAGAGAGAGAAGATAAAATTAAAAATAAAATTTTTTTATTTATTTTAAAAAATAAATACCAACGGCGTTGGGTTGGTATTAGAATAAGTAGATCTAAATTAACCCTAAATAATAGCAGAAGTGGAGGGTTGTCCAAGTCATTATGAATAGTTCGTTACTCATACTCAACCACTTAATATGATACATTTCTACCACTTAACAAAATAATATAGCTAACTGTTTACCACAAGAGCAATATTAAATGTCATTAGTAAATCGAAAAATTTAAATGGACAAATTGAAAAAATTAAGGACAGTAATAAGCATAATAAAACATTATAAACAAAAGATGTGTGTAATACATATTTATTTTCCCATCAATTTGGAAATGGATAGATGGGAAACGGAGAAGATCTTTTTCTAGCTCAGACACCCTTAAAAAAATGAAGACAAAAGATCGAGCTAAACTCCCTCCAAAAACAAAGTGCCTAAACTCGGTCCTTTCCCCAAAAGAAAAAATGAATACCATGGGAGTGTCTGAGCTCATCTCCTCCCTAAATAAAATAAAATCCGCACGAATGTTCGAGCTTAGCTCCTCCCCAAGAAATAAAATAGAAATCACGAGAGCATCCAAGCTCATCTCATCTCGAAATAAAATAAAATCCGCGGGAGTGTTATAGCTTAGCTCCTCCCCAAGAAATAAAATGAAGTCCACGGGAGTGTCTGAGACCAGCTCCTCCCAAAGGAAACAAGAAAATATCAGGAGTGTTCGAGCTTAAGCTCTTATCCAAAATAAAAAATAAAAAATATAGGAAGATTAAGGATTACCGAGCTCCCATAAGAAGAAGTTGAGCGCAAGCCCTTCTCAAAATCAAGTCGAGATAAAGTCCATCAAATCGGGTAAAATCCATTTTCTAGAGTCCACCTCACTGACTCATATAAAATCAAAGCTAAGCTAGAGCCCATCTCGTTCGCTCTTATCAAAGTAGAGCTAGAGCTCATCTCGCCCGCTCTTATAAAATCAAATCGGCTAAACCCTTCTTCAAAGGACGAAGTAGAAGCCGAGCTAGAGTCTATCTCACTCGCCTCTTAAACTTCAAATCGAGATTAGACATTGTCACGACCAAAAAATATATGAAAATCCAAGTTGCCAAATCATGCAATGGTAAAAGAATACAAAGGAAAGGTACCAACAATTAAAAAGGAATCCTTTGGATACTACAAAAGGGAAATTAAAACAAAAGTCCAAACGTCTTGAAAAAAATGAAGAAGTGAAGACAAAGGGATAAAGAGCTCAAGCCCTTCCCGAAAGGAAATGAAGACCACGAGGCCGAGCTCAAGCACCTTTAGAAAGTATAAAGACGAGGTCAAGTTCAAGCTCCCTCAAAATATGTATAAAAACGAGGTCGAGTTCAAGCCCCTCAGCAAACATAAAGATGAGGTGGAGCTCAAGTTCCCTTAGAAAACGTGAAGACTAAGTTGATTTCGAGCTCCCTTAGAAAACATAGACAAGGTCTAGTTCCTCCAAAACACGAAAGTGGTTGAACTTAGAAGATGAAAATAACCAAACTAAAAGCTCTCCTTGAAAAAATTATAGAAAGAAGTCGAGCTTTAACCCTTCCCAAAAAACAAGTAGAGATGAAAACCCCTCTCCATAGAAAAATGAGTCGATCTCAAGCCACGGCAAGGCTCTTATTCAAAAAATAAGAGGTGAGTTAGAGTCTAGCAAAGTAAGAAGGACCTAAAGTAGAAATCAAAATATTGAAATACAGAATGCGAGGATTTGATAAAAGAATAACAACATACATGGCATACCCTGAAACCCTCAACGATCATAAAACTACTGCAGATACAAATCACTCTGACCTAGTATTCACACGAATACCCAAAAGCCAAGTCAAAGCTGACTTGCCTCAAATCAAGCCAAAGCTCCACAATTCAAAACGGAAACCATGTGTTCCCCTGTTGAATACATCAATACGATAAATTAGGCATAATGACATATAAGCTCCTTCGCTTTCCAAACTCAGAGCTGTTGATGCAAAACTCTTCCTCACACACACTGTGTATCAATCTTGATACTTGCTGCTAACACTTCGAAGGAAAGGATCAGGGAAGAAAACAGAATAGCAGACAGAAGTGTTATGCTAATGTGTGAGTATGCATCATAGCCAAAATTTTATTCATTTGCTATATTTATATACAAGTCATAAGTCCCACCTTGGCTGGGATAGTTCCTAACTACTTTCTCCACTTTTTCTTCTAACAAACTAACTGACTTAACAACAATAACTATCATTCTAACTAACTGAATTACACCAATACACCCCCTAATTCAGATTAGTCATAAGCTGCACTCCTAGCATACTTCTCAATTCTGCAAACCTTGCATTCTTCAGGGGCTTAGTAAGTATGTCAGCAACCTGTATTTCTGTACTGCAGTGTTGTACCATTAGTTTACCCTTGCTGACTTGATCACGAAGGAAGTGATACTTGGTTTCTATGTGTTTGCTCCTGCCATGAGCAATTGGATGTTTTGCCAAGTCAATAGCTGACTTGTTGTCGATTAGAAGCTTCACTGGATTGGCTTCTCTCAACTTCAACTCTTCTAGTAATGTTTCCAGCCATAGAGCTTGACAAGCACCTATTGAGGCTGCAACATATTCAGCCTCACAGGATGATAAGGCAACAACAGTTTGCTTCTTTGAACACCAACTTACTGGCTTGTCTCCAATCATAAACACATAGCCTGTGGTGCTTTTCCTATCATCTTTGTCACCACACCAATCAGAGTCACAATAGCCAAATAATTCAGCTGCACTTCCACTTGAACTGTTAGGATAAAGAATGCCAAATCCAAGAGTTCCTTTGTTATATCTAAGGACCCTCTTGACTGCATTGAAATGAGAGATCTTTGGATGCTCCATATATCTACTAATCATGCCAACACTATAGGCTAAGTCAGGCCTTGTGTTGCACAAGTATCTTAAGGATCCTACCATTTGCTTGTAAAGAGTAGGATCCACTGCTTCATCAGTACCATCCTTCTGCAGCTTGATTCCAGCCTCTGCAGGTGTGCTTGCAGGATTACAATCGAGCATGCTAAACCTCTTTAAAACATCTTCAGCATATTTCCTTTGGCTCATGAAGATACCCTTGCTTGTATGAGTAAACTCAATGCCAAGGAAGTAGGATAGCACCCCCAAATCACTCATTTCAAATTCCCTCATGATTCTGTTTTTGAACTCAGCAACATCAACTTCACTGCTTCCTGTTACCAGCAAATCATCAACATACAAGCATACTATAAGTGTGTTTGTTGTAGAGGCATGCCTGACATACACACCATGTTCTGTGGTGCATTTTACAAATCTCAGTTGCTTCAAAAAACTATCGATTCTCATATTCCAGGCTCTTGGGGCCTGTTTCAGGCCATATAGAGCCTTCTTCAACTTGTAAACTTTATCTTCATGCCCTTTTACAATGTAGCCAGGGGGCTGAGAAACATAGACTTCCTCTTCTAGTGGGCCATTTAAAAAGGCAGATTTTACATCAAGTTGGTGCAGTGACCAACCTTTGAAGCTTGCCAATGCAACCACTAGTCTTATTGTTTCAATTAAACAACAGTGCAAAAACTTCATAGAAATCCAAACCAGGTTTCTGTAGAAAACCTTTAGCAACTAACCTGGCCTTATGCTTGGCAATATCACCATTAGGCTTCACTTTTGTTTTGTAAACCCATTTTACATCAATAGGCTTTTTCTGTTTTGGCAAGGTCACCAATTCCCAGGTCTCATTCTTTTCAATTGATCTGATTTCCTCCAACATGGCATTTCTCCAACTTGAACTTTCCATAGCCTGCTCAAAACTGACAGGCTCAGCTTCAGCTAATAGTGCAAAGTGCACTAGCTCACCTTCTGTTGTAATTGAAGAGTCTGGAAGCAGCTCATACTCATTGAATCTTGGTGGTGCATGCCTTTCTCTTTGTGACCTTCTGATCTGAGTTTCTGCAGCAGCTTCCACATCTTCTTGATCATCTTCACATCGCATCGAAATGCTTTGTTAGCATTACTATCAACCCGCCCCCGCCTCCCAATTCCAGTTTTTCTTTTCATCAATCACAACATCACTACTGATCACAATTTTCTTCTTCTTAGGGTCAAACAACTTATAAGATCCAGTTGAATGATAACCTAAGAGGATCATCTGTTCAGCTCTATCATCAAGCTTCTTTCTAAGTTGTTCAGGTACATGCCTATAGCATAATGAGCCAAAAACTCGAAAGTGACTTACATTGGGCATGTTACCTGACCATGCTTCCTCAGGTGTCATGCCTTGCAGCCTCTTGGTTGGACTTCTATCCAAGATATAGGCTGCGCTTGCAATCGCTTCACCCCAAAAATAGGCAGGCATTTTCTTTGCCTTCAACATGCTTCTTGTCATATCAAGAAGAGTTCTGTTTCTCCTTTCTACAGTTCCATTATGTTGAGGTGTATATGGAGCTATCACCTCATGTATGATTCCCTCTTGATCACAGAATTTCTGAAATTCATGTGAGACATACTCACCTCCTCCATCATCTCCCTCAACACCTTGATTGCCTTCCCACTTTGCTTTTCAACCATTAATTTGAACTTTTGAAAGACACTTAACACATCATTCTTCCTTTTAATGAGATACAACCACATTTTCTTTGTAAACTCATCAATAAAGGAAACAAAATAGTTATTGCCACCAAGAGAGGTTACCTCAAAGGGACCACACGCATCTGAGGAAATGACAGCAAGTTTCTCATTTGCCCTGGTTGGAATTTCAGATTTGTAAGATTTCCTTGTCTGCTTGGATTCACAACATTCAGCACACACTTCCTTTGGCTGCACGATGGTGGGAAGGCCTTTAACCATGTTCTTGCTCTTTAACAGGCCAAGACTTCTGAAATTCAGATGTCCAAACCTGTGATGCCACAGCCAAGTTTCACTACTGCACTCACTGGCTAGACACTGATCTTTCAGAGATTTGAACACTAATCTTGAAAGTCCTATTTTTTGACAAAGGAGCTTTCAGGACTAATCTTCCTTTATTATTAAACACTTTCAACCGATCATGCTCCATTTTCATTGAGTAGCCTCTTTCCATGGATGACCAAGGCTTAGTAGATTCTTCTTCATGTTGGGAACATACGAGAACATCGGCAATGGCAAGATGTTGACCATTCTTCTCGCTGGATCATTACTCTCCCCATTCCTTCAAAGATTACAATGCTATTGTCTCAAATCTAACCTTGCTCTTCACATTCTCATCAAGGTTTGTGAACCATTCCTTATGGCCAGACATATGATTAGAACATCCTGTATCAAGATACCATAACTCAGATTTTGCATTTTCTGAGTTAGTGGTAGCCATCAAGAGGACTTCATCCGAATCAGAATCTTCCTCATGAGCCATTTGTGCCTCTTCACACTTTCTTGGCACCTTCTTGCCTCTGCACTCACTTGCATAGTGACCAAATTTCTCGACGATTGTAGCATTGCACATCCTTTCTTGGAACTCTTCTTTTATCATTGTTTCTCGCTCCCTTCATATTTCTTGGAGCCTTCATCATTGTGATTCTCCGCTTCAGTCTTTGCTGCCTTGGACCTTTTCTTGATGCTTCCATTTGTTGTTTTTCCACTTTCCTTTACCCTTGTAGTTCTTTCCCCCATCTCCTCCTTTCTATTTGGACTGAGCTTGAAGAGCTTGCTCAGTCTTCACAGGATTTCTTTCATTGAGCCTTAGCTCTCGGGCTTCAAGGGATGACTGAAGTTCTTCAATTCTCATAGTAGCAAGATCTTTGGATTCTTCCAATACAATAACCACTTGATCAAATCTAGTGGTTAGTGTTCTCAACACTTTCTCAATTATCATTACAGTTGATAGAGTCTCACCACAAGATTTCATTTGGTTTGTAAGTGCTATCAATCTGGTAAAGTACTCACCTACACTTTCTTGCTCAGTCATCTCTGCAGCTCATCATACGCCTTCTTAGGGCCTGCAACTTAACTTTCTTTAACTTGTCAGCACCCTCATAGAACCGAGTCAAGTTGTCCCATGCTTGCTTTGCGGTTCTCACGATGAAATCTTCTCCCGATTATCGGAATCCATGCATTCTTCGAATCAAGAAGAGGGCTTTAGCATCCTTTTTCAAACTTACTTGATGGGCGCTTCTTTGTTCATCGATGGGATTTCTCGGCGCTTCCTATATCCATCATTCACAATTTCAAGAACTTCTTGAAACCGAAAAAGAACTTTCATTTGTGCCTTCCATCTGTCATAGTTCTTCGAGGTCAAGGTTGGGAGATTCAAGGGAAGATTTCCATTAGATGCCATGCTGTTCTTTGTGGAACCAGGATCAAGAAACACAGCTTTGATACCACTGTTGATGCAAAACTCTTCCTCACACACACTGTGTATCAATCTTGATACTTGCTGCTAACACTTCGAAGGAAAGGATCAGGGAAGAAAACAGAATAGCAGACAGAAGTGTTATGCTAATGTGTGAGTATGCATCATAGCCAAAATTTTATTCATTTGCTATATTTATATACAAGTCATAAGTCCCACCTTGGCTGGGATAGTTCCTAACTACTTTCTCCACTTTTTCTTCTAACAAACTAACTGACTTAACAACAATAACTATCATTCTAACTAACTGAATTACACCAATAAGAGCTTGGGGGCTCCTAAAACCCCTACTCTATACTTTTACAAATGATAGAGATAAACTAATGTTAACACCCGACCTCCATGACAACAATGGAGCACACAACATTATGCCCTCTTGAATACAAAGACAAATTAGTAACTTGAAAGTACGAAACCTAAATGTCAGAACAACGAGCAATTTCGCATAAGATCTCAAGGGGACGAGCACTCAATAACACGGAGGTAGAAATACAATAAGCGTACGACAAAGTATAGGTTAAAAAAAGCTAATTCACACACCAAATGACTACAATAAAGTTCCAACAACTCGAATATCCAAACCCCATATCAAATTAGAAAAAAAATTGAGACTATCGAAACCGAGACCAAGCATGCCCGAAAACAATTGACAATACTCAGGAAGGAAGACTACCAAGTAAAAAGCAATGCAAGCCTCTTCGTCAAGCTCAGATCGAAGCTTGAGGGGTTCTTGTTCCCACACCGATGGGACCCAATCCAATCCGTCCAAAACTAGGAAAGACCTGAAACCAGTCTCGAGATCTCATCCACGCCACTGTCTGGTCCTTGCAACCAAGATATCAAACGACCTCACTTGTAGAAAAGTCACTAAACAGAACCTAATAGAAACCTCTTGGCTGAACACGGCTCGAAGCTTGGGGGCTCCTGTTTCTACTAGATTTGGTTAAGGTTCAATAAGCATCAAGACCCAATGAGCCCAAGATTCCAAGCTCCTAGCCAGACATCTCAGGCCCCGACCTCTTAGTCCAAGACCTTGGCCCCCATGTTATTAAACCCAAGCTCAGTCACTCACCTAGAAGTACGAAGACCTTTACCTAGTAGGAAAGGAGCTCCAAGACCATGAAGAAAAGGGTACCTTCTAGAAGAGGAAATGTAGGCAGCACCCACAACAAGTAACGCCCACGAATCTTGATAACAAAATGGCCCCACCTCAATTGAATCACGCCTTACATGCTTCCCCATGGCCTATAAAACTGCTCTCAAAGATATCAAGCTAGCGGGGATGGGTGTGTGGTGGTTGGATGATTTCGGTTTTTGATCATTTCTGTTTGCTGGATGGAATTGTGGTAGGTTTGGGGATATTCTTATAGAGGAATTTTATGAACTCGCTGTTCTTGGTACAAGGTCTTATTCATTGTCAAATGATGTGGAAGCTGGTTATCAAAGTGGCTGGAATGATGGGGCTAAAGCTGGTTATTTGCTACTGTTAGTTTTAAAAAATCTTGACATTGTCTCACTGCATTTTTTGTGTGTACAGTTTCGGGGTTTAATTTGTTGGATGAACATTCTATGTATTGGTGATAATTTTTTGTGGTGTGCCTTTGTGATTGGATATTGTGTTCTATTTAAAGATGCAGTATTAAATTTACATTGACATGATTTTTTTTTGTTCCTCTTATATATGGATTAGAGTAATCCTGATACTCTAAGTTTATCAACAAAACAAAAAAAAAACTATCGGGGCTTCTCATACACACAATAGAGTAGACTAGGGTATTCGTACATATACTCTAGGCAATGTCAAATGTGTTGTTCCCCATTGCTGAACTCATACATATATACGTTAATAAAATATCTCATTCCGCCATGCCGGAATAATTACATTCATCAATAACTTAAGGTTCTATACATCTACCTTTGCTCTCAATTTATTAATCTAATGACATTATAAACAAAAAATTCATAGATATCGTATTCAAACCAAAATTGTAAATATTGTTACACAAGCGTCAGCATTAATGAGAAGGCTAGTGAATTTGTAACTTTGGAGCAAGATATGATATTTGGGGTGAAATAGGAAACGAAAACTATGAGACTTACAGCATTCATGTGGTTATGTAACTTTGGAGCAAGATATACTATATTTGGAGTTAAATAAGGAAAGAAATCGATGAGACTTACAGTATTCATGTGTTTGCTGGCATTCTCCCCTAGTATGTCAAAGCGATCAAGTGCTAGGAATGTCCCAACACCAGTAATCAATAGTACCTTCAGAACTGGCATTAATGCAACAATGAAAAGCACCCAGAAGTCCATATTGTGCGTTCCTTCTTTTTTGTTATAAAAATACTAATACCTCTCTTCTCCCAGTACTCCAAACCAAAACCTGATATGTGAAACATGTTTCAAAATTCCAATAAACATCAAATGAATTTTTTTATAAGCAAAATTGTATTGATGAAGGGTACAAGGGATACATTAACCCTTATACAAGACCAATAGAAAAAAAAGGATAGAACCAATGTAACCAAAATACTGGACATCAAATGGATTTAGTGAAAATGATTATTTTGTTTTTTTTCCCTTTTAAAGCTATTTAAATAAAATAAGCTTGGTCATTATGATTCGTTTTGCCCATGAAAGATTGGATCCTTAGCACACTGGATGTATTATAAGTGTATTATCAAGCACTTCTGAATTCTGATAGAATCAACTGAAAATCAAATTAAAGAAAAGAAGAAAATTTTGTCCTAGCTGTTTAATTACGTGAATCCTAAAATACTGCTACTTATGCATATAATGTTCCACCAAAAAATAGCATAATTTATAAATTAAAGCATACACTGACATTTATGGACAAGCAACTGTGCATATATATATATATATATATATATATATATATATATATATATATATATATATATATATATATATATATATATATATATATGGGGATGCATCTAGTGAGAGCATCTTTTTTATATAAAAGTAAGAGGAGTAAATCTGAGTCATACAACAATACATGGATGGTTATGATTAAAATTTATTTCATTATTTTAAAATGTCACATGATCACTTAAAAAAATCACATGACTTTGTGGTTTAATCTTGACCGTTTAAAGTTTGATCAAATTGTTATGATATAATCATGTCACTCTCACATAAATAAGACATTCTCACTTGATATGTCCCGACCCATATATATATATATATGTGTGTCATAATATCTAGTGAGACGACTTTTCTTATATGAGAGTGAGAATGACGAATATTTGATCTCATGACTATGATTCACCCCTCTCACTCTCATATAAGAAGAGCCCTCTCACTTGATATGCCCCGGGGAGGGAGTCATAAGGTGGTTAGATGGTTTGGAGTATTGGACAAAAGTATTGAGAACTATAAGGTGCAGGGTTTGAATCTCACATTCTACTGATATAACAAGCTAATAAACTAACATTTGTTTATAAAAAAACTCAATATTAGAGAAATAAGTACACGAATATGAACCAATTCAAGATATACATAACAGACATATAAATCATGGATTTAATTTTAGAATAAAAACAAGAGCATCATATCTATGTGTGTGTGTAAAATGTGTGCAAATGTGTGTTAATTTACTCAAAATCAGACACAATTCCCTACATAAATATGTGTATAAGCAAGAAAGAAATTAAGAACTGAATTTAGCTAATAGAAATGTAAGAGCAGCAGAAGAATAAACACTCTTCTTATTTACCTGATGCTAAGTTGTTGGCTTCTAAGAAGGTGGGGCTGCGTTTTGCTTATTTAAAATGGTTTGGTGGCTGCATTGGGTTTTAGTACTCGTACTTGTAGTGTGGGTGAGCATGGAGAAATATATGCATATATATAACCCACTCTCCCAAAAGTGAATGACGAAATCAAATTGAGCACCAAACTTATATAAGGTCAAAATAGCCTACTTGAGTTCGAATCCTAGCATTATGAATACAGCAACCTTAAAATTTTTGAGGTAGAATTTTGTCGTCTTTGTGGTTCTACCCGACTCGAGGGATTAATCTCCACATTTGTACGTGGAGATATCCTAGTAAACCAAAAAAAAAAAACATAAAAAAAAACTTTAAAGAGTATAATAATACACACGCCGATTAACCATAGATATATGGTGTGAGACAACTTAAAAGAATTATATGACTTCAAAATTGTTCATTATCAATTTTTCTTCGGTGGAATCATCAGTGTGATGGGATAAGACAGGGAGAAGATGACAAGCGTAGAAGAGGAAAGCATATAGAATGGCATTTTTGTTGGCGTTTGCGAGCACGCATTTATTTGTTAATGGAGTTACTATTTAGACAACATTTGATTTTTTTATATATATAATATTTGAGAGGAGTATGTTATTACGAGAGATGAGAGGAGTAAATTCGGACCTTTGGATTAGATTATACATGAATGATCAAGATTAGAACATAAAGTTATGTGACCATTTTAAGTGATCACATGACTATCAACTAACTTTTAATCCTGATCATCCATGTATGATTTAATGACCCAGATTTGTTCCTCCCATTCTCACAACAAGACACCCATCTCACTTGAGTTGCCAATCAATCGTAAATCATGGAGTTCACTTTTAATATAGTTAGGATATGAATAAAAATTTTATAATAATATATCAATTTCTAATTGATTAACCGTATAAATTTTTTTACACATGAATACAAATTAAAGAATATCTTTCTCACTAAGTGTTGCACTCTTTTTCATCTTCTATTCTTTAATTTTTTACCGCACACGTTACATCAAGATTGTCTTTTTATCTTTCTCCTTTCTTTCCACTATCCGTCAATTCCCATTCACCACCACTCAAATCCTTCCCCTTGTCAAACTACTCTTTTTTTTTCCAAGTACGAATTTTTCCTTTCTAGTCCAGCTCTCTTTATACACAAATGTTATTTGTACGATCAAATTAGATAATTTTTGGGACAATTTTTCATTAATGGTTAATATAGTTTAAAATTATAGTTAATGATACGTTTAACTTGGTTAATTGTTACATATATAATAAATTGGTAACTCATTAATCATTAAATGAATCGATCGCATTAATCATTAATGAGTATATTAGTAGAAGGTTAATGCAATTCGATAGATGATTAATAAGATACTTATTTATCACATGTTTATCTATTAATCAAGTTCAATAAATCATTAACCATATTTTTGAATTGTATTATCCGTTAACAAAAAATTGTCCCATTTGATTATATAAATAACACATATGCTCTTTATATTGCGAGTATTCCCTGTTACTGCACCGTATTTTTTATTTTTGTGTTCGATGATCTTCTCTCTTTTTTTCAAAAGCTATGTTCATCCAGAAACTAATTTCTTTCCAAACATAAAGATCATAAAAGTCGATGTTGTATATCTACTAATAAACCATTTTTCCTTTACATGTCCGCTAATATCATGATTAACTATCTACCTATGTTTATTTTTGTAACTATCTTCTTATCTCTTATCATTAAGTGCTTGTTTGTTTAAGATTTTGCGCATCCAAAATTTGATTATAGGTGAAGTAAAAATGATTTTGGGATTTGAGGGTATTTGTTTATCAAATTGTATCCAAAATATCTATTTTAGGTTAGGTACAATTGATTTCAAGAGAAATAAGAATTTCTAACTTTTCAGTTTAATAGAATTGATTATAAGTGTATGGTCTACAAAATTCTTTATATTTACACCTTCAAAGTGATTTTATTTTATCATCCAAACAAAATCAATTCTTCTAAACTCACTTTTAAAATATCATTACCAAACACAAATCAATTTTTTTAATATCAATTCCTTAAAATGAATTCTTTTAAAATAAATTCTATCAAATTCAAAACAAACTGACTGTAACAATTTTTCTTTTAAAGTTGGTAGAAATATTTTTATAAAATATTTTTATTATAGAGTTAAAGTTTCGGAACGTTTACCAACATGTAGTTGGTTCGAGTGGTAATGGGGTCGAGTCTCTTAAGCAAGTGGAGAAAACCTAGCTACGAGGAGACAATATTTAAATATCATCCAAGCCCCCCTATGGAAATTAGTCACTAATGGTGAATATTTAGTATCAATTATAAATATGTTTTAACCATTTGAACTTTGGATTTTATTTTTCCTACATCATTTATTATTATTATTCCCACCTCTCCCTAATTTCTTCCCCAAAACACCCTTCTCTCCCTGCCCCATCCCTCACCCCTTCCCCTTTCCCTTCCCTTCCCTTTCTTCTTTCTTTTTCTCCCCCCACCCCACCCCACCCCACCCCACCCCAACACTTCCTCTACAAGCATGATACTAGCTACCATATTCAGTTCACTGTAACAAGTATCATCCCAAAATGAAATTAAACAACCAGCAAAATATATCCATTGACACAACTAACTTGGGCCTATCCACACCATAGAACGATTGCATGAAATTAAACAAATTATTACCAACCTTCAGGGGCGAAGGGAAGGGGGACAAAGGGTTGTCATGACCCCCTCCTATATATATATATATATATATATATATATATATATATATATATATATATATATATATATATATATATATATATATATATATATATATATATATATATATTATGTAAGTAGTGTGCAAAAACATCACAATGGAATTGGTCATCCCAACTAGGTTGGCACCACCAAATCCAACAATCATCTGCAACACACTACGCTATTATTGAAATATAAGAACAAAAAAGAACTGAAAACATGGGAGGACGTAAAACCAAAACCCATGGAGAAACAAAATCAAGAAAATCTGTAACTAGGAAAACCTTGCCTATTACGAATAAAATCCTCTCTAACAAAGGAAGGGATCGTGTCCCACCAATGAAAACCCGGGTGAATACCATGATTAGCTAATTTATCCACACAAGAGTTCCCTTCCCTATAGATGTGAGTGACTTGAAGGGAAAAACCTTTAGCTATCTCCAAGCAATTCCTCCATCTTGATTGCAGCCTCCAAGGAACAGTTTCCAAATGATTAAAAGCCCTGACGACAAGCACTGAGTCCGTTTCAATCCATAGATTTAACCACCCTCTGCTGGTTGCGATTTCTATCGCATGCATTGCAGCAGTGAGTTCGGCAACAAGAGAGGTGGAAACACCTCAATGGCAAGAGAAGCAGCCAAGGGCAGCTGCATTGAAGCCTCTAAATATACCTCCACATGCCGAGGGTCCTGGACAGCCGTGCGCTGCCCCATCTATATTACACTTGGTCCAATAGGTTGGAGGAGAAAGCCAGACCACTTCCTTAATTTTTGGACCTTTGTTTGGATGACCATCAATGTTGAATTGCTTAAGAATTGTAAACTCCTCCATTGTATTGTACATTGTACCTCTGGAAAGCTTGCCCGAATAACTTACAGCAGAAGTTACCAAAGCCTCAGCAGACTGTAACCTTAGAGCTTTATTATTAAACCTGCAACTGTTTCTAGCAGTCCAAACCACCCAAATCACATTGATCAAAGCAGCTAGAAGCACCTCCTTCAATTGAGAACTCAACCTTTTCTTGATTTCAAATAAAGCTTCCATAGAAGAATGATCAATTGGGAGAGACAGCTTAGAACTCAACCAATTCCACATTGCCGAAGCAAACTTGCAGGACAGAAAGAGATGAGAGGATGACTCCTCTGCTTGACAACAGAGGCTGCACATCGAAGCCATAATGCTGCCTCTCCTCTTGATATTGTCATCAGTTGGCATCTTATGGTGAAAAATTCTCCAAACCAAGAAAGACCTTGAAGGAGAAATAGCCTTAGACTAAATCTGTTTGTAACAAGGGACTGAATTGCTAATAGGCTTTACAAACAAATAGGCCTCTTTGAAGGAAAGCAGTCCAGAAACTGAGTTATCCCACACAAATTTGTCCTCACTAGGTCTCACAGGGATGCGAACTTGCTGGATTCTGTCAATGACGCATGCGAAATGGGTCTGCAAGCAAGCTGGAATGTTCCAGCACCTGTTAACCATAAAGTCATTGACTGTTGCAAACAAAGGCTGATGCCAATCCTCCTGAATATTCATAAGACTAACCAAAGGCTCCTCTAACCACTTATCTATCCAAAAATTAACACATTAACCATCTCCAATTAACCAGGAAGAGTTGTCAAGAACAATACTAATCCACTTTCTTATAGCAGGCCATAAAGAGGAGTTTACATGATGAGAAACAGGCTTAGAGTTCCTAAGGAACCTGGCTTTGAGAAACCTTGCCCACTGCTCAGAAGAGGAAAACATATCCCAACATAATTTTAGAGTTGATGCTTCATTAATGGATCTAATTCCAATACCACCATCGATTATAGGGGAGTAAACTGACTCCCAAGATACAGTAACAAACTTCCTTTTATGGATATCCCCAGACCATATGAAATTTAGGATCTAGTTGTCCAATTGTTTTAACAAGGAAACTGGCCACATGTAAACATGAAAACTGTATGCGAGCATGCCTTGAATCACAGAATTGATTCTGTCCACAATAGACTGGAGAAAAACAGGTTTTGGTTTACCCTTGAATAAGGGAACGCCAAGGTAACTGAAGGGAAGAGAACCAGCCGAAAAACCAAGAAGGGAACTCATGTCTGCCACTCTTCTTTGAGACATTGATCCTGCATAAAATTTGCACTTCTCTAGGCTAAGAACCTGACCAGAAGCTTGCCCATAATCTTCAAATAACTGCATAAGGTTTCTTAAATTTGTTTTTGACCCTTTACAGAAAACCATGATGTCATCTGCATATAGGATGTGACTAGGAGTGGCAAGGTCTCTAGGACTAGACATATGTTGCAATCTGCCAGTGTGCATAAGCCTAGATATTCCTCTTCTAAGAACTTCCTCGGCAAGGCAAAAGATAAGAGGAGAGAGGGGATCTCCTTGTCTTACTCCTCTTCTGCTAGTGAAGAAACCAATTGAATTCCTATTGACTGAGATAGAGAGGTGAGCAGAGTGAAGAATGGAACTGATCCAGGAACAAAATTGACTAGCAAAGCCAAAAGAAGAGAGGACTTTCAGAAGAAAACTCCAATCCAAAGTGTCAAAGGCCTTCTTTATGTCAAACTTTAAAGCCATGTTGCCACCAAAATGTTTGTTATGCAACATGTTAACTGCTTCCGATGCTATGAACACACAATCTGCAATGTGCCTGCTTCTGATAAATCCTCTCTGTTCAGCAGAAATGATTTTAGGCACAATGATTGCAAGTCTGTCTGCTAGGACTTTGGTTATCACCTTAAATTGAAAATTAGCAAGAGCTATTGGCCTGAAATTCTCAATCCTATCTGCACCAACGAACTTAGGGACCAACACAAGCCTGTTAGAATTAAGCTTTGGCAAAATCCATCCCTCTTTAAAGAATTTCAAAACTGAGTTATGGACGTCGGTTCCAACAATGTCCCAGAAGGTATGATAGAAACTTCCCCCAAAACCATCCGGACCAGGGGAACTATTTCTATCCAAAGCAAAGACATCATTCTTAACTTCATCCAAAGTAGGAATATTAGTCAGCATGATGTTGTCAGAGAAGGAAACCAGAGAGGGGATCACTGACTCAATGATACCATTATCAACACATGAATTATCCGAAGCATATAAATCTTTATAGAAGGCTAACACATGGTTCTCAATATCCAAATTATCATGAAGAACAAGATTATCAACTTTAAGAACAGACATTGGACTAGTAGCATTTCTAATCTTGGTTACCTTGTGGAAAAAACCCGTATTCCTATCTCCTTCTGAGTACCAACTAATCCTAGCCTTTTCCTTCCAAAAGGTTTCTTGGAAAGAAAGGGCCTGATTGAGCTCCATTTGGGCCGCAAGCTCATCAGAGTGTAACAGCTAGGAGAAGCCTTCAGAATCAACTTTGGCCTGTATAGAATCCAGCTTTGCCATAGCTTCTTCTACTTTGAGGTGAACATTGCCAAAAACTTGCTTATTCCACACTTTTAACTCTTCTTTCAAGCACTTGAGCTTTTGGGCCAAGACGTACATAGGACAACCCCAGATAGTCCTTTTCCAAACTTCAGTAACCTAGCTTCTGGAATCCTCATGATCAGTCCACATACTATGAAATTTGAAAGGAGAAGGATGGGATGCAAGACCTTTTTTCATAATTAGAAGGATTGGGAAGTGATCTGACTGATTCCTAGCCAAAGTGCAGCATGCCACACTCTCCCAAGCAGAAAACCAAGAATCATTACACACAGCTCTATCTAATCTCAGTTCTGTGTGGTCATTGACTCCTCGCATGTTAGACCAAGTAAATGCTGCTCCTTGTGTAGGTATGTGAGTTAAGATGCAAGAGTCTGACCAGGCTTGAAATTCCTCACATGAGACAGCATAAGGAAGCCTTCCTCCCCTCTTTTCATGAGCCCCTAAGACATTAAAATATCCTATAAAGCACCAAGGTCCCTGGTTAGCTTGCTGTAGAGAAGCTAATTCCATCCAAAGATTTCTTCTCCCAATATGAGATGTTGATGCATAAACAACAGTTATGAAAAGTCTTTGGGAATTGTGAATTATGGAGAAGGAAATGTGTTGCTGAGAGCATGCCAGAATAGATGGTGACAGATTAAAGGCACACAATCCCCAAAGGTTTGGTAATAGAGGATCCCTATTTTTCGTAGAGAAAACCTTAAGGTTTAATCTACTCCAAAACCTGACAGGAAAATTGTCCAAAGATACCTTAGGCTCGGACACAAAAACCAAATCAGGTTTGTGATCAATACAGTACTTGGATAAAACCACTCTAGTGCCAGGATTGCCAATACCCCTAGCATTCCAATACAGAATTTTCATTAAAATTCCAATGAAACAGAATCTACCCCATAGTGGGATTGGTACTGAGACATTCTTTGAGCTTGCCTTCAGGCTCTTCTTTGCTTCTTCTTCTGAGATCTAGACTGAACTTTTGTGTAGGGCTCATCTAAATTTTATGCTTGCATATGACCTGAAGACACTTCCTGATCCTCAACAACATCACCCCAGAGTCTCCCTACAATTTGGAGATCTCGAGCTACTACTTCATTAACCACAGTTGGCTGCTGACACCTCTTCGAAGAAACCGAATTGGGAACAAAATTCATACTAGCAACAAGCTGCTCATTGGAGGATGGAGTCTGCAAAATTGAGTTAGGAACAACTGTATCCAACGCGTTATTCGTGGATGAGGATTTCGAGACAGAAACTTGATTGGAAACATAATCACCAGATTCAGTTCTATTAGGAACAGAATTAGTAACAAAAGAAGACTTCTCATCAGAAGTTGCAGAATCAACTGATGCTGACTGAACTGGATCAGTGCTAACCACAACATCTCTTGCATCATCTATATGGGCTGCCTCATCGAAAATAACTTCAATTGAATCAGAGTCTTCCTCTGATTGGTTATGGAGAACCCTTTCAGCTAACCTCTCTTGTTCAAGTAAACTTAATTGTTATAGCACATGAGCCGACTTTTGTGAGAGATGTAAACCATCATCTAACATGATTTTCCCTTTATCAACATTCTCTGCAGACTTTTCTATCAGTTTAAAACTAGAACCTGTAGGTTCTTTAGCCACGACTTTCCCTTTATCAGCATTCTCATCAGGGCCTTCTATTGCTGTTTTATCCACCTGATTCCTATCAACTTTGCTTATTTCCACATATTTGGTAACAGTTTTCCTGGTGGCCTTTTGTTTCTGAATCGGAGCCCGATTTTAGAGATCAACCGCTTGCTCATTTTGATTTTTCTTACAGTTGGATAAAGAATGGCCAATCACTTTGCAATTGGAGCAAAAGAATGGTAAAGAATCATACTCAATACAAACATAAAAAGCAAAGTCTTTTCTTTCAACCCTAAGTTTTTCATGCAGCTTCTTGGGCAGGTCATTGTCAACAAGGACTCGTGCAAAGTGACCCAATGTTCTATTCTTGGTAGCATCATATAAAGATAATGGAGTGCCAATTCCTCTTGCAATTGAATACAAGATTTTTGGTCTCCAATATTCCAGCAGAATCTCATAAATTCTGATCCAGCATTGCATGTGCGTTTGCTTCACATGGAAAGGATTGAAATCTGGTGTCCAAGGAGAAAGTCTCAACAAACCAGGTGCAAGATTCCATGATCCAGCAGCCAAAACTCTGTGCATGTCCTCAATGGAGGAGAAAGAAAATTCAAATAAACCTCTGCCTATTGGAGTCAAAGTCCATTGCGCTAAAGGCCTCCAAAGACTCGATAACTTGACTTTCAAGTCATTGACCTTTATTGGAGAGTCTCCTTTAGATAAAAGAATTCTACCATGAAGGTTGTTCTTGGACGACTCCAGACTAGCAATATACTCTTCTTCAAGAATTGTGATTGCCATTTCATCTCCTTTGAGACAAGGAGTCGGCAATTGGCTTATGGGGATGACAGATGCATTATTGAGCGCTTGAACAAAAGATTTCTTTTGAGGAGGCAGGTTCGCGAGAGAAGAAGAGGGAGGATGAGGAGGGGAGGGAGGGAGGGGGGAACCAGTGGAGCAAAGGACTCCGGGAACATGCATTGCCATGGTGGAACGTCGATGGTGCAGTAACCCTAGAACCTCATGCGGAATAAACCCTAGCAGCGCTTCATCCAACGGACTTTGAAACGCTCTTAGAATGATAAGATAGATACAATTGTTTACATTAAGATAATAAGACCCTAGAATCATAAGATAGATACAATTGTTTACATTAAAAAAAATAAATTAATAAAAATAGACCACATATGATAATAGATGATTTTTACTCTATGAAATGTCGTCGTGCATAATTGAAGAAGTGAAGGACTTAGATATATTTTAAAGTTGGCTATAAATCTATTTGAGTAATTTATATTATATTAAGTTGTTATCAAATTTGTTTCATATAATTTGTTTTTATATATTAATTATTTTTTATGGATTAAAGTAGTATACGATGTCGGTGTAAAAAGTTTTACACTGACATCCACTAACATTTTAACATGTGTGCCTTTATTTTAATAACTATGAGATAGAAATAACAATTATGCTAATTTGTCAAGATATTAGTGGATGTTTGTATAAAAAAAATTTACACTGACAATGTATAAAAATGAAACTCATTTTGTAATGCTATTTCATGTTATGTAAATTAGATCTTTGCCCCCGTAGTTGAAATTTTCTGGCTCCGCCCCTACCAACCTTCATCACCAACCGCTCGAACTGCTTCTCGGCCGCCACGTCCAGCCACGACAGTGACGCGGGTCCTCCACCAATATGATAATCAACTGGTTTATCTAGGTTTATAGTTGGAAAGACCCTGATTTGTGTGCCAATTGTTCGAGTTTAATCTCGTTTTACCCAAATGTGACTTTATTTGTCCTTGAGCAATTGTGTGAGTCTTTTTGTTAATTTTTAGGAATTTTAGATAAGTTTTGAGTCAAATAAAGCATCTAATGCTATTTTAAGTTTCATGTTAAAAGTGAAGCTAGAAAAAATTGGAAAAATTGAAGAAAACAAGAAAAATACAAGTTTTGAGTGTCTCGCCCCGTGAGACAGAGGCCTGAAAAAGAAGGATTCTGAAGGCTCTCTGGGTGCCCTGCAAGCCAGATAAGGCAATTCTGAGGCATCCTGCGAAGCAAAGGAGGAAAAAGTGAAGATTCCCTGTCTCACCCCGTGAGACAGGGTTCGACCCGCGAGAAATGTTAAACCAGCCTGGGCCAAATTCAAATATTCGCCCCTTGAGCGTGCGCAGAATTAGTTTTGTATTTAAAGCTTGTAAATTGATCTATATTGTACCCTAATCCTAGTTTTCTAAGAGTTGCGTCTCACTGAGTAATTTTCTAAGTTTTTTTGATATATTCTCTTGGATTATTGGTGATCATGAATGCTATGAGGAACTAATCATCTTTTCTAAGGAATCGACGAAGCCACACATGACGACATAGTGAATTTGTGATGTTTTCTATTCCCTTCTCCTAATTCTTTCTTCTTAATTCTGACTTGTATTGCGTTAATAAAAAATGCTCGTGATTAGCTAGCCAAGCGTGATGAGTCTGACCGGAGATTCATGCTTTAGGGTTTGAATTAAGAACACAAGTTGAGTATTGATAGAAATATAATAGGAGACTTGTGCAATCGATACAGGGAACCAAGAACTTGATGAATCTTTGCATGTTAATTTGATTAGTGTGTTAAGGTGTTTTCTTTTGTGCTCGAACGAGATATTAGAATAATTTAGGGTTCTATGTAACAGCCTGATTTTTAATTATGTTGTTTAACCGGTTAAAATATAAATAATTATATTTTAATCTTAGAGTTAAAAATGATTTAAAAATAATAAAAAAATCATATTTATAGTCTATCTTATGGTAGAAGGTTACGGTGAAATTTTGGGTTTAAAACTCAAACGGAAACCGACCTGCGTTTTTACTGACAGTATAATTTTATACCGACAGAAAACCCTAATTTGACCCGAAACTAAAATTTGTAGATTTTTATATTATGTCCGTGAGGAATCCTACTTTCCAAATTTTTGATCAGAAATAAAATATTTTGTTTTTTCGGACGAATTTTGGTAAAAGTTCGCACGGAAAACAGTCGGTGTTTTCACTGACAGTAAGATTTTAATGATCAAAAAACCTAATTTTGAATGGTGAAGGAAATGGTTTATGTTAAAAACATATTTCCAATGGGTTTGATTATTTTGAAAATTTTCGATCGAAAAACAAACAGAAACCCTAATTGGTAAACCGACAAGGTCGAAAACGAAACTGCAGAGACCCGTCAAGAGATCTGGACAACGAGTCCTACATGATGACACATGGAGGATGAGTCGCCAATCATATATGAGCATTAAATGCTAGTAATCTTGACTTTTAGGTAAAATGACCAAAACACCCCCAAGCTTTCGCGGTTATTAACAAGACACATCTAACCACTCTTAACCACTCATTTTACATGGTTGTAAACCTCCCACATCTCCTCAATTTCGTGCAGCCATATATACTAAACTGTACCTATTTCATTTTGCTTTCGTTTCATCATTTTCCTCTCAAAAACCGAAATCGGGTAAAAAACTGAGCTGCATACGGGATTTCCGGGAACCGCTAATAGATTTGATCGATGAGTCATGGATAACTCAGTAGATGTGGCCCAAAATAGTCACACCACTCAAATAATATGTGCCACATTAATTTTAACCCTAGTTAGTAACATAACCCTAGTTAAGTTAACTATTAACTATGGTTAAGCTTATATTAATTAAATATTCACGAAACTCATTAAACCAATTCCTTACAACCAAACAATGCCTAAATCTAAGCCTATATAACCATCCAAACTGTGGCCTCCCCCCTCTTTTCAATCATCTTCTTCATTTTCTTCATGTTCTTCACTAAAAACACTTAAACTCCATTTTCAATCTTCAAAAGCTCCAAGTGCTTTCAAGTGAAACTTGCCAAGATCATAATCTATTCTTCCTCCATCTTATTAACTTAGGTAACATGGTCATCTCCTTCCACTCTTAAGCTTTTGTTCTTCATATTTCATGAGTTTCCATTTCTAGATCTAGAACTTATAATAATTCTAGAAAATTGTAGAAAAATCATAAAATTGTTAAACCAACTTCTATGATCTAGATATGATCCCTACTTTCATTATCCAAAAGAATGTGATCAAAGTCATTCTCCTTCCCTATTAACCATTAATGACTGAACCTATGTAGGAAAATAGGTTTGGTGTTTTGTTGTTTGTTTTGAAAGTAAGTACTTGATTTAAGTTCTATAATACTTGTATAGCATAAATCCAAGAGCTTAGGTTCAACAAAAATCCCTAGCTTAAATTCCTATACAAGACCGAAACCCTCATAAAAATGGGTTTGAGGATTTTGTTCTTCTTTTTGAAAACTAAAGCTTGATTTGAGTTCTTTTGTATTTATATGATATAATTCCAAGAGTTTGAACTCAAAAGAATTTTATAACATACTTTGCACATTGAGGCCGAAACCTTACCTTAAGAGGTTGAATGATTTTTGGTTCATATTTTCAATTTATAGCAATTTATCTAAGCTACCTAGGACCTAAGTAATTAGTATCCAAAAGCTTAGGTTGAGAAAAGAACTCTAACCCTCATTTGATTTAAGTGGCCGAACCTAACATAAAGTGGACCTAGTTGGATTAGTTTGATTAATTGTTGTTATGCGTTGTTTGGTTGAAGGAGAAACTGTTAAGCTATGGTGTGATAACGAGGAGCGACGAATTCGGGATTCCGGTGATAACTCAGATGGGGGAAAGAATCAACCTATCACCGGAATCGATAAGTAGTAGATTATATGATAATTGTGTAGGGCGACCTAAACTCTACTAGATAATTGTTGGTTTGGGTGTGAGGATAATGGTGACTTAGAGGTGCCTAGCCTAAACTAATTATTTTAAAGAGGAAGTGTGACATAGAATATGTGTTAAGGCTTTGATGGAAGGTTAAGGCACTAGGATGTTATTAATGTGGGTTGGTGAGATTCATATAGATGTATTGTTATTCACAGTCGTGTGAGTGGAACACACGAGGTTAGGATATCCTATTTTGGGATATCGGATATTGCGGGTGAGTACCCTACGGATGTGGATGTCGAGGTAGACTACCGTAATACTCTTTTAGTTCTTGACGTGTTCGAAGGTTCTTGGCACTGGACCATTCTGGACTGATACTCCTTGACGCGTTCGTATATTCTTGGCACTGGA
This sequence comes from Sophora flavescens, assembly GCA_030762895.1. Taxonomy (NCBI): domain Eukaryota; kingdom Viridiplantae; phylum Streptophyta; class Magnoliopsida; order Fabales; family Fabaceae; genus Sophora; species Sophora flavescens. The sequence continues at coordinate 165,357,000 of CM061068.1, forward strand.
CCATTAGAGACTAATACTTGTTTAGTCTTTGATGCGTTCGAAAGTTATTGGTACTGGACCGTTCTGGACTACTGACTAACGTGATAGGAATAGAGATGGCCACGTCAGTATAGAAGTTTAGTTGTATGAGATTAGGGTAGAGGATGATACATTAAGTAGATGATGATTTGTTAGTTATGTATGTTGATTGTCTGTGACATTTATTGTGTGATATACTATGACTCTTTTCCGCTTTTGATGATAAAACTATTTCTTATCCCCTATATTTTCTGTACATGGTATTTTATTTATTATGGAAATTGTACGAGAAGATCCTGCAGATGAGCGGAATGTGGAAGAGTGGATGGAACTCCCTATGAACCGGAAGCTGGAGGTCGAGCTGTGATCCATGGAGATAGAGTATAGATAGTATGGCCAGTGTGTCTTTTGGAAGTATTTTATGTGTTTCCGCTAAGTATAACTTTCTTTTAAGTATATGCCTGTGAGGGATCCTACTGAGAGGATACCCTCAACAGTGTTTTGTATTAAGTGTATAAGACATATGTGTGTATGTATGATATATTTATGTAATGATATGTTAAACTATAAGAAGTTGTATGTTTAATTAACTTAATTTTAATTTTTTACGTGTGTTCACGTTAAGCACGCGATTAAGGAATTAATTAAGAAGACTTTAATCTGATAAAACACCGGGGCACAACGGGGTGTCTCATTCTAGGTTGGCATGAAACTGAATTAGGAATAGGAAAATAATCACATCGGATCTAGGCTTGATTATGTAGGTGAAATCGTGACCTTGGATTCTCCCAACCCATTCTTAATTCTTGTAATTGTTTGCAATTTGTTTTTTTCATCTTGTTTTAATTAGATAATTGAATTGATATCTCACTTGTTCTTAACAAGTTCTCTTTCCATTGACTTTGTCAAACTTGGTTATCTATTTAAATTTAGATAAATTGGTCAACCCAATCCCAGAGTTCGATACTCGGCATTACTTTCCGTTTTATTATTACTTGCTTCGATCCGGTACACTTGCCGGAGCCCATCACAATACGCTGACCTTCACCGACAGTGGTTACACGTCTGCCATCAGTTGTAGCTTCTCGCCTGGTTCAACCACAACAAGGACAGGATGTCGGATGGTCGGGCGATTGTGACGGCACCGACGAAGGCAAATGGTGACCCAGGATACTGTATGTAAACAGCGAGTGCTTTTTTCGGTGGGAGGGTGAAGTTGTTGAGGAGGAAGATGCAGATTTCGCGAAGGTGGAGATGTCCATGGGGAAGCTGTGGTTCAGGAAACCTCATCCCAAGATTTGACCTCTTCTGAAAGTCATGAATATTCATCACACACATCATATTACACTTGCAAATTCCCATTCCTCGGGTAATGAACACAATAACTGGGTGATGGATGGTGGGGGTGGGGGTCGGGGTGGGGGTGGGGAGGAGGGGAAGGAAAAGAGTATTTCGGTGAAGAAATTGGAAGAAAGAGGTGAAAATAATAGTAAAAGAGGTGGAAAGACTACCGTCCTTGAACTTTTGAGTTTGATTGATTTTAAATCAATTTATACGTTCTGATATTCTTTACTATCGTTATAGTTGAACTTTCATATGCCATGCAATTAACGCATTCAATGTTGGAAACTTAACATACCAACAATCAATTGAAGTAAAATGAATTAATCCAATAGATTTGTTTTTTGTTTTTGTTTGTTGTGAACAAAGGGGCTAAAGCCCAATAATCCAATAGATTTCATGTTAACACTTCTCGCATTTATAAAATGTGGTTTGGTTAGTATAAAAAAGGGAAGATATTGTCTTACATTGTATGCATATTCTAAGTCTCAAAAAAATTCTTTTTGAGCAATAGAATATTAGGAAATATGGTATCCTTTGAAGGAGAAAGAAATTGAGAAAAGTTGAAATTGTTACTTTTATTGAATGAGAAAAGTTGAATTACATTGAGTCAACCATGTGGCTTATGTATAAGGATACATGTTACTATGGACGCATAGATGTTATTATTGTTGTTGTTGTTGTTGATATTATTATTATTATTGCTAATGACGTTAGTATTATTATTAATATAATTGATAATTTAATTATTTATATTGTTATAACATTTTTATAAATGTGTATGTATGTATGTATGTATTATTACATATGATAACATGTTTACCTACGTTGTTATGATAATGATACAAATATCTGTGTTAATATATAATTATATTTATATTAATGTGTGACCATGTATGTATTTTGTAATTACCTACCAATTTATAATTATATATATATATATATATATATATATATATATATATATGTGTGTGTGTGTGTGTGTGTGTGTGTGTGTGTGTGTGTATTAATATATGATTATTTGCATTAATATGAGATGGTGTCTATTAATGTGTGACCTTGAATGAATGTATGATTTTGTATGTGATTATATATTAATATATAATATGTGATTTTATTAATAATATGTGATCTTATGTATTAATAAATGATTCTGAATGATAGTACGATATATTGTATGATTTATTATTTAAACCGGGATAGAGTGAATCTTAGACTTTAGTTCCTAAATCAATTAAATTTAATAGGAGTCCTTATACAGATAGGAGAACCCTTTCCTTAGTCATCTTTTAAGATCTTATCATAATCTTCTAAGGATCCAATCTAGAAATAACCATCATATCTATCTCTATACTTTTATCGCACTTTTGACCATGTTAGAGTCCGATTTAGGATTTGTTCATGAAACATGAATTTGTAGATCTTTTTCTAAACTTTCTAACGCCACCTAGAACGCCTCAAATAAACACCGCCAGCTCACGTTACGACCAAAATAGTAGCGTAGGGTGTTGGTGGGCGCCTGACGCCTCGATGCAATAATTATTTTACATGTTTAACCCGTTGGTCTTGATCCTTGCGACCCATTTCGACTCTAATCAGTGAGGAATGACTTTAGTACATAATCCTAAGACTAAACCCTCACTTTTCCCTCCTAAACACATTCCTAATCTTGCTGGAGAAACCCTAAGTGCTTGAGGTGAGATCTCTGCCGTCTCCAAGTTCGTGATCGATTCATAACTGCTCTTGCCTTTGGAACCACTGCTAGAATTTGAATTCCCTATAACGTTCCTCTTCTCTTTTTATGTTCTTTAGAGATTAATCTCAAGATAAGTCATACCTCTTGTCCGCTTTTTCGATTCTATCTTGGGTTTGGGAGGTTGTGGTCCTCTTTATGAACTCTTTGTTATTTGTAATGGTAGGAACCAGCAAATGAGACTTGGATTCAAAACTTTCATCCCTTCGAGGCTTGAGAATTTGATTGAGTTATGGGAAGAAGGAATTAGTATGAACATATAGGTTCTGGGGCAGCGTAAGATGAGGGTTAACTTATGACCCTTTTGTGTGCTATATGCTTTAATCGATGTACAATTGCTTGATTGTTATTATTGATATTTGAATAAATATATTTGTCTACATGGTTTGTATGATTTTGGTATGATGTATGTGAAATATTGATGATGATTGATTATATTCCATAATTAAGTGTGTTAGTGTTTCAATATTGTGGAATGATGAACTGTTGTTGTTAAACTATGTTAATTAAAGATATAGAGACATTAGTGTTGAACCTAAGATTAGAGTTTGATTAATTATTGTTCATAAGACATGAAGATAATAGAGAGGATTGTGATTAATGCTTGGTGAAATAGTCAAGGAACATCTAGGAAGGATTTCTGAATGCTTTAGGAAGATTTATGAGATTACTAGAATGAAGAATATTGCTGCAAGATTGAGCACGTTTGTGCTCAGTATGTTCGACCGTGCTCCAATAAGCATGGTTGTGCTTCAAGCAACAATGACGTGCTTCCTGCATGTATTTCGTGTTTGTGTAATTTGGGTGGCTTCACCCAGATTCCCCTCATAAAGAAATGAGATAGCAACTGAGATAAAACCAAGAGAGATAGTCCAAGTATACAATTAATATTATAAACCTTAACGAAGACGCTTGATGATAAAACCGTTAATGTTGGTTAAGATGATAAGGACGAGTTATGGCAGATAGATGTTAATCATCTTTGATGCTTATTGGTCAAAGTTGACAAACCATTATTAATCATATTGAAGGAGGTGGTTGTTCATGATTGATTGTATGACAGCATTGCATGCGTTCATTACATGGAGTTGTTACTTGGGAAGTTACGATGATAGGGGGTTCACCCGAGAGTATGGCAAACTGGCTATCCGCAATGATTCATCCAAGAGTTAGGTGGATCGAGCGCATCTATGGTGATTCATCTGAGATTAAGGTGAATCAGCTATCCAATGGGTTCATCCGAGAGTTTGGTGAACTATCGGCGTTGGTGCTTAATAGACAATGTGGATATGTAACTCCAAAATCGTCTTCATGAGTTAGTAATGGATCCACATTGCATATGGAGTGGTGGAGTAGTACTGTATTGCATAGCTTGTTTTATTTAATGTGATATGACGTAATATGATATGCTATAATCTGTTATATTGTGATATATTATGTGTTGTGTGATCATCTTGCTAGAGGGTGTCACAACGGCTGTATCTCGTAGATCTGAGAAGTCTTTGACATTCTTTTGTGCATCTTTGATCTTTTTTTTGTCGTCTTCATGACTCTCGTTCTAAAAACAAATGAATTTTGTCATAATGAACATTGGAAAAAATGAATCTTTATATAAATGAGTCGATTTGGTGGAATTAACATTAATCAAAAGTCGCTCCAAAATTGGGGCTCTATAGGCCTCCAAATATCATTGCCTATTTTAGGCAAAAACTTAACCACCGTCGAGGATAGAAGCAAGAAATTATTATGAATGCTTAACCACCGATACGGGCAAAAGCAAGAAAGAATTATCAATGCTTAACCTTTATATTTTGGCACTGTCACAAAGAACAAAAAGAAGGAAGTTTGCTTCATAGACCAAAAAGCACCACGTGAACTCCAAGCTCCTCAGCCGATCGAAAGACGGCAAAAATGTTCCGAAAATCACAGAGCCCGTCATCTTGAATCTAAGAAATAAAAGACTGTTGACTAATAACAATCATAAAATCCTATCCATCCAGCAATAATTTTCCGTCCATTCTCTTGAATACGCCACATTTCATCCAAGGCAAGAACTACTAGCTTGGAAGATATTTTTATGGAAGAATGAGGATAATAGCAATCAATAGGATTAACAAGTCACTAGCAATCAGCAGAGGAGTGTCCCAGTTGTGAAAGATTTGAAGAAGGAAAGAAAATGCTTGGACGACAGAAAGTGAATGAAAGAATCAAAGAGAAAATCTTGATCGAATATGTAACTGGGTCATGATCAACATCTTCAGGGGTGCTAGTTGGAGTATACATTGCTATTGCCGATGGCAGAGTTTCAATTACTAAGGAAGAATGGGTGTGGGTTTAATGTTCTGAAAAGTAGATATGGTGAGTTAGATGGGAGTAACCTACCTTAAGTTGGAAGTGTAGGGAGGGATAATTCGTCGTGTTGGTGGAGAGATTTGAATCCATGTCGTCCTTGGATTGGTTTAGGGAGGGGCTTAGTAAGAGAATTGGTAAAGGGGACAAAAAAATTTTGGGAAGAGTCATGGCTGGGTTATAAGAGCCTCCAAGTCTAGTTTCCTAGGCTGTTCCAAATATCGGAGAAAAACAATATGAGTATAGAAAGGTGTGGGGAGTGGGTAGGCTCTCTCAAGTGCAGGAGAGATATGTTTGTATGGGAATCGGAATTGTTGGATGATCTTATGGCTCTACTGCATCCATTCAGTTTGGTGAAAAAGAAAAATGATGAATGGGCATGGGGTTTGGATTCTTCGGATACCTACTCCACAAAATCATCTTATAACTACTTGGATAATCAGTTCAACTTGGCTACTAACTCTGATGGATTAAATTCAAATGCTTACAACCAACTCTGGCTTTGCAAATTAAGCACCCACAAAAGTCCTTGCTTTCAGATGGAGGCTGTTCTTGGAGAGGTTACCAACAAAATTGAACCTAGTACATAGAGGGGTAGAGTTGTCCAATGTGGAGCAGTACTGTGTTTTATATGAGCAGCACATTGAAACTGATTGACATCTTCTATTCAATTTTAAGCTGGCTCATGCGTTGTGGTCTTAAATTTATTTCTGTTCCATCGAGGTCAGTTCAAAGAAAAGTTAAAAAGATTACAGGTATGACTATTTGGCTTGCTATTGTTTTGACTATATGGCTGGAAAGAAACGAAGAGGTGTTCAATTATAATGCTAGACCTTGTCAAAAGCAGATCGTGGAGTTGGTTTAGCTCTTCTATAGATGGTATGGTTATGTTCGCTGAATGGTGTGTTTGTTCCTTGGAGTGTAAAATTTAAAAAAATGGCTTAGATGGTTTATTGTTTTTGGGTTTAAGGGCTCTGTTTTTTAAGCTTTCTCACATGGTGCCACATTTGTATTCGTGTACCTTTGCTCTGGGGTAGTGGGTTTGTTAGGTTCGATATTGCTTAAGGTAGCTCTTTAGGAGTGGAGGCTTTTTGGCTGGGATGTCCTGTTTCTGGGGAGTTTCTCTAGAAGTTGGGGTATAATTTTATTCTGACAATTTCGAAAAATAGGAGAATTGTTATATTGTTAGGCCTTGGATGTATCTTTTTTGTAATTTCGGGCCTTCATGTACATGTAGGGGTGCCTCTGGTACTCAATCTTAAACATATATACCTTCTTTTTTCATAAAAAAACAAAATAAAATTCACTGCATCTGCCATATCGACATGTGCCCAATTCTTGATGCCAGAGGCAAAAGCCAATTCCTTGGTACTTGTTAGTAGAAGCATTCATGTGAACTATCTTTTGTTGTGGGGCTAGCGAAGTAATAGAGGCAGATAAGCGAAAACGAGAAATTTGCATGTAACGAAGCAAGATTGGGGAAGAAGATGGGGAAATTGGAAATCAACTTTTGGGTTTTCTCGGGTAAGTAAAATTGGAAAAAAGAAGAAGAAATAAATGAAAAAGAAAGAAAGAAAGAAGAGCAAAGCGTAAGTAGCAGAAAAGAAATTGAGAAAAACTGAAACTCTAACTTTTATTGAACGAGAAAAGTTGAATTGCATTGAGCCAATCATATAATTTAGGTAGGTGATAAGAAACTCACCAACTTATAATTAATACTAACTCTCTCTAATATAAAAAGGTGGTGGAAATCCATTTCTATTTTTGCTCAAAAATAAGAAACTTAAATTAGTATTAACTGAGTTGTTGACTTGTTGTATTCATCGAGTGGACTTGCCAGGACTTGTTGATAAGATGTCTCTCATAACGGTGCAAATCGCCTTACTAAAGAAAACAAATTACTATTACCTTATTTCATTGTAATTTTTACTGTTTTTATTTTTATCATATTTTATTAACTTGTTGTTGTAATTTTCGAACAAAATTCATACTTCGTCAATATTTTTATCTGGTCATGATACACAAATTTTAAATGAGTGTACTAATTTTTTAAAACATAAAATTGTGTACTAAATTTTATAATGATGACTTATTGAAAGTTTTAATAGGTAACTTACTAAAACGTTATTTCAGATAATGTGTTTTTTATTTGTTTGAAAGAAAATTAATAATTGCTTAAATATTAATTGATGTTCATAATATATATGTTATTATACCTTCGAACTTAATAAATTTGATAGGTTTGTGATTATTTTTATTTATTTATTTATTTATGTATTCTTAATATCTAGTGATTTTATTTTTCAAATTGAATTGGATAACAAATAATGAAAAAAAAAGTCATTTGGAGATAATTATTAGATTCTGAAATTGGGTTAATAGACTTGTTAAATATAAATTTAGAGACAAGATGTTGTTTATGTTGTAAATGTAATTCATAATGTATAAAGTGGCGGTTAGAGTGTTAGTTAGAGTTTGTTACTAGTGTTATGTGAAAGTTAGTTGTAATGAGCATTATATAAGTAAGTGCATGATTGTAAGTGAAAGCGTGATGAATAATACAGTGTGAAATTCGGTGAAATACTTCCAATTCTTCCGTGTGTGTGTGTGGGAGTGTAGAGTCTTTGAACTCCAACAATTTGGTATCAGAGCGAGACGATCTTGACCTGTTAGGTGAAATGGGGTGTTCTGCATCGAAGTGTTAATCTGTGTGAAAGAGTTTGCTCCAAACAAATGGCAAATTCGAGTGTCAGCATTCTTGGAAATCTTCCCGTTCTTGACAGCAAGAACTGGGCCAATAGGTGTGTACAACCAAAGACTATTTTTGGTTTTCAAGAAGTACTTGAGATAGTGATTGAGGGGTTTCTAGAATTGGGGAAAAATCTCACCGAGGAGCAGAAGAATGCGCATAAGGAAGCCAAGAAGAAGGACTACATGGCGATGTACTTGTTGCATCAATGTGTGGATTCAGCTCATTTCGAAAAGTTCTCCTCTGCAGCCAATGCAAAGATTGCTTGGGAAATCTGTAGCGCCCCGATTTCTGTGTCTTTCTATAGCAGTAAATACATGTGTTTATATATTTATTTTTAGTAAAATCCAGAGAGTGATTTTAAATAAACTAAAATCATTTTCTTGTGTTCTATTACCGTAGGAAGTCACGGTTAAATTTTCGGTTGAAAATTCAAACGAAAGCCGATCTGCATTTTCACTGCCGGTACAAGTTTACTGAGCATAAAACCTAATTTTGACCCATGAACGAAATGGTTGGCGGTTTTGTTGTGTTTTGTATAATATTGGGAATTTTTGAAAATCCTTGTTCTGGGTCAAAATATAATATTTATTCCGGACGAAGTACGATCAGGAACTTGAACCGGATACACAATGAAGCAGAATAGGAGACATGAAAGGATTGAAGTGACTTGTTGGAAAAGTAGGCATGGTGGTAGAAGCCTTTTGTCACATCCATAAAAAAGTGACATCATTACATTTTTTCAGATTTTACTATTTTATAATCAAATAAGCTATTTTTTCTCCTTTTTACCAACCAAACATGGCATGACCCAAAACTTGGTCATCAAGCTCTCTCTCTCTCTCTCTCTCTCTCTCTCTCTCTCTCTCTCTCTCTCTCTCTCTCTCTCTCTCTCTATATATATATATATATATATATATATATTCACACTCCATTTCACCTCATTCATCTTCTTCTTCATCATCCTACTATTTCAAGTTTATATACTTAAAGTTTTCATTTTTACTAATTGTCACGCTAAGTTCTTCATACTTTTTCATCCTAGCTTCAAGGGTAACACTCCCATACTCTTTTATTTCAGGTTCTACATTTATTTCATGAGTTTACTCTATGTTTTCCATTGATGTTCTTAAAGCTCTTTTTAACTTCTAAAATCTCTAGAAAATTGTAGAAAAAACCATTTGAGCTGAAACCAATTTCTATGAACTCATAACCATCTCTATATTCACTATCTATGAGCTTGCATCAAACAAAAATTTTTAGCCTATTTATCCAAGGATGGCCGAACCTATGTGGTTTTGGACCTAGGGAGTTTTGTTTCAACATTTGTAATATGATCGTGAATTTAAACCTCTTAGTATCTTTTGATGCCAAATCTAAGAGCTTTCATCAAACAAAAAATTTCTCTCCCTATTTTCCTAGCAAGGCCGAAACCCTAAGCTAGTGGCTTAGTGGGATTTTTGTTCAATCTTTGTAAAGTGATCATTGTTTATGAACTCCTAACACTTAAGGATCATTAATCCATGAGTTGTATAAATTTTGAAAATCTCTAACCCTATGTTTGTGTCATGGCCGAATTTGGGACTAAGGTAGATGATGATGTTTTAGTTGTTTTTGACTTGTGTTATGTGTTTGAAATTCTTATACTTCCGTCGTGAAGCGAGTACGGAGGATCGTAGTAACCTACACCAAGCTAGAAGAACTAATACCTCAATCTCAGGTAAGAGGGGAAAGCCTGAGGGATGTTTCCAATAACCGAATGCATGATTGTTGTGATGAACTGAGATGTCTTATATGATTGGTGATGTACTGAGTTGTCTAATATGATTGAACTGCTTGCTTTAAATATCTAAGCTTGATGATTTACTTGATTATGATTTACGATTTGGATATATGGCATGAACTGTTTTATTTGTTATGTTGTTGATGAGAATATTATTCTGCTGTTGATTGATGTCTAAGAAGCCTGACCTCTGTCAGTGCACCATTAATTATTGAGATAAAAGTCTCAAAATACTCACGAGGAAACCTTGAATATAACTGTGTTTATCAGAGCGCTTCTTTGTTAAAAGGAATGAAGTTGAGATTTGAAATAGAAAAGAAAATATATTTTAGTATATTACCAATTTCGGAAAAAATGAAATGGAAAGTATTCTGGGAACTAAGTGGAAAATATTTTAAAGCTTGAGAACAACCTTTCTTCCATTCAAATAATTTTAGTATAAGTGAAAATAATTTTAAGAAGTATGTTTTATGAATGAAAACCTCTGAAAATGATTGGTATTATTTTAGAAAAGAATTTGAAAGGATTTGACAACGTTATAAAGTTAGTTTGGAAGGGAAGAGGAATTTTAAAGGGAAAAATGGAATTCTTTATGACTTAATGTTTTACAAATGCATTTCCAATGAAAAGATTTTGGTAAAATACTTTTGAAAATATTTCGGAAAGCTTGGACAAGTCCCGAGGTTTCATTTTGTATTCGTATTTCACTGAACGAAAAGGAATAAATATGTTGAAAGATGAATCTGGTGTGCGAGACGTCGAATACTAGAGTTCTATAATTTATACGTAGATCTTGGACATTGATAATGAACACAAAGAAAACATTGAGAACAATTGTTATACATGCATTTTAGGCAGACGTGCCTCAAGTTGATAAGAGTGATGCCTTAATGATCAGGTATTCACAATATAATGTATCACTGCATCCTGGGATGGGACAGTGTGTTATTAAATCCATGATCATGAAATACTGCATCTTGGGATGGGACATTATGCTATGGATGTTTAGTCACTTAACATGATGCCAAAGTGGTGGCGATTTGAGTTTGATCAACTCTTAGTACGACGAAGGGATCTCATGAGATTAAGTTTAGAGCCTGAATATTGAAGTGTCATGCATATTTTCATCGAAATTGACCGTGCGGGCATGAGACCCTTTGACATTATACATGTTTAATTCTGATAAATTATTTGGAAATATATGATATATTCTTATGTGATGTATGCATCATGAATATGGTTATTGTGTCCAATCCATATATTGGTATATCACTCTTGCATGTTTTCTTGTTGTTCCTTCTCCCTATGGTATTGTTGTGTATGTATATAGATATAGATATATATATATATATATATATATATATATATATATATATATATATTCGGGTTTATATGGATCCCGACTCGCCTCTGGTACCGACGGGAATGAGGACACTAACTTTTGATAATGTGGGAGATCCGGGGGCGTGGAACATACTCCCCGGATCCCATGCGGTCATCTATCGCGGGCCGGTTAGTGAACTGAAAGGAAACTGGGAAGAGGGACCACATCAGCGAGTGCAGACAGTAGGAATGTTACGGGTGTCACTACCACCCCCTTGGTACTATCTACAAGTGTTGGCGCAGAGGGGACAGCTTCACGAGCACCCACCCTTAGGAGTGCCACTTCCGGGAGTTGAGTCAGCTTCACCTATTGAAGAGGATCCCGAGGAAGATCCCGAGGAGTACCCTGAAGGCGAGCCAGAAGATCACCTCCTTTACGACGACGACATTGACGATGTGCCGGAGTATGTTCCTGACGACGATCCTGATTTTGATGATTCTGACTCCCCCATTGAGGGCGGAGAAGTGGTGGATGCATCGCCGGGGAACTCCTCAGGGAACGGGAGTGTTCAGACTAGCATTTTTTATGGCTATTAGTTGTAGACCAGCTTAGGGGTGTCCTTTTTGGGAATAGTGTATCCTGGTTCGAATGTATTTGGATTCATAGAGCCACGGTATTTTGATATGTGGTTCCGGACCTTCACTCGTTTTGCTTTATCTTGCTTACAGCTTTTCCCTTTTATGTTTAGTGTTCATCTACTCTTTTAAGAATATATATATATATATATATATATATATATATATATATAATCACCATTTTGAGAATATTTAATTATTAAGAGAATGTTATTTTCCGAAAGTAACCAGCATTTTAATCAGTTTTATTTTTCCGCAATCGGTAACCATGTGACTCCCAAGTTGGGGTGTTACAAAATCTTGGAGAAGTATCATGCTGGTGGGGATAACCTCAAGAAGATAGGTTACAAACCTTAAGGGTACTATATGAGTTAACGCATATTGAGGGACTTGAGAAAGTTTCAGACTATTTTACAAGGGTGTTGAGCATTACAAATCAGATGAAAGGCTGTGGGGAGACACTCACTGATCAAATGATCATTGAAAAGGTAATGTGCACCATATCCCCAAGATTTGACTACATAGTAGTTGCTATATAAGAATCCAAAAACATGGAGACCATGAAGATTGAAGAGCTGCAAGTCTTTTTAAAGGCACATGAGTTGAGGATGAATAAAAGAACGCCTGAGAGATCTACAGATCAAGCACACCAAGCAAAAGTATCAAAACACTAGAATGGTGATAACAAGAAAGGCTGGAAAGGAAAGGACAAATTGAAGGGCAACAAAGATGATGGCAATAGGAGTTCATTCAATAACAAAGAGCAATCCTATTCTGATAATGATCAGTGTGAATTATCTCAATGAAGGAGTTCTGGTGCTGATAACAATAGAAGTGGCAAGAACATATTTGATAAAAGGAAGATTAAGTGCTACAACTGTAAAAATATGGGCACTTTGCAGATGAATGTAGGGGAGAGAAGAGGGTACATAAGAAAGATTGTGAAGATGAGGCACACCTGGCTCAAGATGACTCAAATGATGAGCCTGTGATGCTGATGGCAACCACAAACAATGCTTCTAGTGAAATGGAATCTTGGTACTTGTGATATTCAAATCATATGACTTGTCACAGAAAATGGTTGACTGATTTTGATGATACAAAAACAGCAAAATCAGGTTTGTTGACAATAGAACAGTGGAATGTTAAATTTTTAATGTGTATAATATGTGGATTAGCATTAATTAGTTATTAAATTATAATTAAATTATTAATATATCAGTTATAAAATTAATTCTTAATTACGTAACCAATTGGTGAAATTATTGTTGGGTATTTACTAAAGAGTGACCCTATGATGGACTGGGTCATTCTAATGTTAACCCGTTGAGAGGTCCCTACTCTCTGCTGGTAGGTTATAAGAATAGCCTCCCCATTAGGCATTCTAATGCATGAGAAACACAAAACCAAAACCAACCGTAAAAGAGAGGAGTAACCCTCTCACCTTCTCCAACATTCTGATCACTGTTCATCTCCTTCTCACCCTTTGATTTGCTGTGATGGATTCTGCGAATCTCCAAGGTATGAAATTCTTCTTCTCTTTCCTTTGATTAACATGAATCACATGCTATGATTTGTATCTGTATGGTATTTAGAATTATAGTTTTTCCTTCAATTGGTATCAGAGCCAAGGATAGATACATGTTATAGCTATTCTGAAAATTATATGAATCCTAATTTATGTTTTTCAATCAAGATGCAAAATCTTTTTTGGGATTTTCATATCATGTTATATCAATATTGTAAAAAATTTTGCTTGCCCAGAATTTTTTTTCCCTTCAGCAACTTTCGTTTTTCATGCCTTGTTCTTCAAAATTCGAAACTATGATTCTGACCAATGATTTCGAAAATTGTTTGAGGGCTTTTCTTCCCACATGTTATTCGAGTAACATACTCGAAAATCGTTGGATTTCATCAAATAAAACGTGAGAAATCGATGCCTTTTCGTTTCCCTTTTGCGTGAAACTGGTTCGATCGCCCCGCGAGTTTTGCTCGCCTCGCGATTCTGGGCTTCAGCATCTGTGGAATTCCAGATTCGCCTCGCGAGATTATTCTCGCCTCGCGAACCTGAAAGCCAGAAGAACAGTGAAATTGTCATCCTCTCTGGGTCGCCCCGCGACTACGCTTCTCGCCTCGCGACCCCGAAGGCTGACTGTTCTAGGAAAATGAAAGGTTTCTGGGTCGCCTCGTGAACACTTGACTCGCCTCGCGAGTACCCGTGAGAAGACCAAACGTTGCTGACTTTTCACAAGATTCGCCTCGCGAGATACCTCTCGCCTCGCGAATATTTTATATGGTTAAAACCGAAAAAAATATTGTATTTTTTAATACTGTATTCTAAGGTTTTGATCTAAAATTTTGTGATTGTTCTCTACTTTTTTGTGACACTTTGATATGTTATACTCTCCTTGATCATGTGTCATATAGATGGAATTAATTTTAGAGCCTTATGTGAATTAAGTTGTGTGTTCTATGCTGCATTTGTTATACAATTTAATTATTCTAATGTATAATTGTAGCATTACTGTTGATATTTTGTATAGTTATGTACTCACCTATCGTGGGTATAATTATACAAAATTTGTGTTGTTAAACAACTAATTACTCTAATGTATAATTGTAGCATGACTATTGATATTTTGTATAGTTATGAACTCACCTATCGTGGGTATAATTATACAAAATTTGTGTTGTTAAATAATTGATTATTCTAATGTGTTATATTTGTATTATATTAATAATAATTATACCCTATCGGTGTACTATTATTAATGTAATTCGTTATTATACATCGTACTATTGTCTTAAGCTTATGTCAATTATGGTTTCAAGTACCCTATCGGTATTAGAAATTTTGGTGATGTAAGTTTTGTACATTGTATTATTCTTCTTATTGTATTTCTTGTTTATTATGATTCGGGACCCTTAGGCGGAATTATAATGAATAAGAAATTTGTATTATGGGCAAGATCGGCTTAACATATATATGGAATCATATTACCCTTCAATTCTTAATGATTCCTTATTCTCTGTTTATGTCAGTCTCCTTCCCAAATTCTGTCAAAACTCTAAATGGGACAAACTATGAGGACTGGAAAGAGTCTCTAGATCTCTACTTAACTATTGCTGACTTGGATCTGGCCTTAAGGGAAGACAAGCCAGTTGCTCTCACAAATGAGTCTACTGCAGCACAGAGGATTGCTTATGAGAAATGGGAATACTCTAATAGAGTGTGCCTGAAAGTGATGAAGTATACTATGGAAAAATCCATCAGGCAGAGTATCTTAGAGACCGATAATGCTAAAGAATATCAGAAAGCTGTTGGGGAGAAATTTATGACTTTTGAGAAGGCTCTAACATGCTTTGAATCCAATGTCATTGATGTTCCTCCAAATACTTGGTGGTTAGATTCAGGTGCAACCATTCATGTTGTGAATTCCTTGCAAGGGTTCACAAGCCTGAGGAAACCAAGTGATGCTGAGTCTAAGATTATTATGGGAGATGGAGCTGGAGTTTCTGTTATTGACATTGGAATTGTTTCTTTACTTTTGCCTTCTGGACATAATTTGCTTTTAAGAGATGCTGTGTATGCACCTTCTATGAGAAGGAACTTGATTTCTGTTTCTGCTTTGGATAAATGTGGTTACACCTTTAAGTTTGGTAGTGGAAAACTGATTGTTTATTCAGATTCTATTTCCGTTGGTTCAGGAGTTTTAAGTGATGGCCGTTATATGTTAGATCTACATGACATGTCTGTCAATTCTGCTGTTGGAAACAAACGCATTAGGATTAATGAACATTCTTCTATGTTATGGCATCGACGTTTGGGGCATATTTCTAGGCCCCGTATTGAGAGGCTAGTCAAGGAAGGTATTCTCCATGATCTAGACTTCTCCGATTTTGATACATGTGTTGATTGCATCAAGGGCAAATTTACTGCTAAGGTTAGGAATAAAGCAGCAAATAGGTGTGATGATGTGCTACAGTTGATTCACACCAACCTGTGTGGACCTATTACACCTACTGCCATGGGTGGATATGGGTATTTCATTACCTTTATAGATGATTTCTCGAGATATGGATGGATAGATCTTCTTCAAGAAAAGTCTAGTTCCCTAGATGCTTTCAAATCCTTTAAAGTCTCTTTGTTGAGTTGAAAACAGTAGGAAGATAAAATGTGTAAGATCCGACAGAGGTGGATAATTCTATGGTAGATATAATGAGACGGGTAGAAACCCGGGACCTTTTGCCGATTTCTTGAGGAATGCGGTATTGAAGCTCAATACACTATGCCTGGTACTCCCGAGCAAAATGGAATTGCAGAGAGCGTAACCGCACACTTATGGAGATGGTAAGATGTATGTTGAGCCATTCATCATTGCCGACTTTCTTTGGGGAGATGCCTTAAAAACTGCTGTCTATATTCTAAATCAAGTACCCAAAGAAAGTCTGTACCAAAAACTCCATATGAGCTCATGAGTGGAAAGAAGTCGAGTTTGAAACATTTTCATGTATGGGGTTGTAAGGCGTGGTTAGACCTTATAATCCTCAGTCTAAGAAGCTTGATCTTAAGACTGTTAGTGGCTTCTTTATTGGCTATTGTGTGGGTTCCAGAGGTAGCAGATTCTATTGTCCATCTCATTCTATGCGAGTCGTCGAATCTGATCGAGCCGTTTTCTTTGAGGATGACTTGAATAGTGGGAGTGATATACCACGACCAGTTACTCTTAGAAAAGATCGCACCATTGTTCCTATACCAGCTGTTCCTTTTCCTACAGAAGTTATGATTCCAGCTAATGATGTTGATTAGAATCTTCAACATGAAGATGGTGTGGCAGCACCACTTGTAGATGAACAGGAACATGATCTTATTGTTGATGAAATTCCACTGAGACGATCTCAAAGAGTGCGCAGACCTTCCATACCAGATGATTATATTGTATATCTTCAGGAACATGAGTTTGACCTCAATGATGATGATGATCCTATTACCTTTAAGGAGGCAATTTCTAGCTCTCATGCTTCTGATTGGCTGAATGCTATGCATGATGAGTTGTCTTCTATGTCTCATAATGGTGTTTGGAGTCTAGAGGAATTACCAATTGGTTGTAAACCTGTTGGATGCAAATGGGTTTTCAAAACCAAACGTACTCCAGATGGTAAAGTTGAAAGGTACAAAGCCAGACTAGTAGCTAAAGGCTATAACCAAAGAGAAGGCATTGACTATAAGGAGACTTTCTCACCAGTCTCTACAAAAGATTCATTTCGAGTTGTCATGGCCTTGGTAGCTCATTTTGATCTAGAACTTCACCAGATGGATGTGAAGACGGCATTTCTGAATGGAGACCTTACTGAAGATGTTTACATGGTTCAGCCTGAAGGTTTTGCTGAAACAGGGAAAGAGCACTTGGTTTACAAGCTGAATAAGTCTATTTATGGACTGAAAACAGGCCTCCGGACAATGGTATTTGAAGTTTGATCAGGTTGTCACTTCTCTTGGCTTCAAAGAAAATGCCTCGGATCGGTGCGTTTACTTGAAGACTTGTGAGGGTGAATTCATCATTCTCGTTCTATATGTTGATGATATACTTCTTGCTAGCGATTGTGTTAAAATCCCGACCGAGACAAAACTCATGTTGAGTAGCCACTTTGATATGAAAGACCTTGGTGATGCTTCGTTGTTTTAGGCATCCAGATTTATCGTGATAGGTCACGTGGTGTTCTTGGATTGTCTCAAAAAGGATATATTGAAAAGGTCCTCAAAAGGTTTAATATGCATTCTTGCTCCCCATGTGCTCTTTGTTCAAAAGGGTGAAGAAAAATTCTCTAAATCTCAATGTCCTCAAAATGATGTAGAAATAAATGAAATGAAAAAGGTCCCATATGCTTCCATTGTTGGCGCTTTAATGTATGCTCAAGTTTGTACTCGTCCCGACATTGCTTTTGCTTGTAAATGCTTTAGGGAGATACTTGAGCAACCCAGGTTTGGGTCATTGGAAAGCCGTAAAAAGGTCATGAGATATTTGCGGGGAACCAAAGATTATATGTTGACCTATAAGAAGTCCGATCAACTTCAGGTCACCGGTTATTCCGATTCGATTTCGCAGGTTGCCCTGACGACCAAAAAATCTACTTACGGCTTTATCTTTATGATGGCGGGAGGAGCTATTTCTTGGAAAAGCGTCAAACAGACGCTTACAGCTACTTCTACCATGGAAGCAGAGTATGTTGCTTGCTATGAGGCTACTTGTCAAGCCATGTGGCTGAAAAATTTGATTTCTGGCTTTCATGTTGTTGAAAGCATATCTAGGCCACTTGTGATATATTGTGACAATACTGCTGCTGTGAACTTCTCTCATTACAATAGAAGCTCTTCTCGCACTAAGCATTTTGATGTGAAATATTTGTTCGTTAGAGAGAAGATTCAGGAGTTTCAGACTCGTATTGAACATATTGATACAGGAAACATGCTTGCTGATCCACTAACCAAAGGCTTAACTGTTGGAATATTCCGGAATCATGTAATTCATATGGGCTTAGTTAAGTCTTTTGATGTATTGGATTAGTGGGAGTCTGAAACCATTATTTGCCCATTATCTTTTTTATGAGATATGTAAATTGACGTCATTCTTGTTTTCATATCTCTTATAGCATTTTAAGATGCTTGGACCATTTTTTTGAATTGCATATTTCTCTTTATTAATTATATGCAATTTTATATTCATCAATCTTTATGTGAAATATGAGTCTTTAGCATGTATGATTTACTTCCCTATCGGATACTATTTCTGCATTGTTAAAGCTTATATTTCTTATACTGCTGGTTAACGTATGCTTTGATCGTAACTGGTATTTCTATTTAATAATTGATTAATGCTATCCAAGTGGGAGAATGTTAAATTTTTAATGTGTATAATATGTGGATTAGCATTAATTAGTTATTAAATTATAATTAAATTATTAATATATCAGTTATAAAATTAATTCTTAATTACGTAACCAATTGGTGAAATTATTGTTGGGTATTTACTAAAGAGTGACCCTATGATGGGCTGGGTCATTCTAATGTTAACCCGTTGAGAGGTCCCTACTCTCTGCTGGTAGGTTATAAGAATAGCCTCCCCATTAGGCATTCTAACAGACAGAAACACAAAACCAAAACCAACCAGAAAGAGAGGAGTAACCCTCTCACCTTCTCCAACATTCTGATCACTGTTCATCTCCTTCTCACCCTTTGATTTGCTGTGATGGATTCTGCGAATCTCCAAGGTATGAAATTCTTCTTCTCTTTCCTTTGATTAACATGAATCACATGCTATGATTTGTATCTGTATGGTATTTAGAATTATAGTTTTTCCTTCATGGAAGCCAAAGGAGTTGGGAATGTGGTAATCAAAAGATCAGATGGGAGGTTTGTAGTGGTAGAGAGTGTTCTGTATGTGCCAGAACTGAGGTGTAACCTTTTGAGTCCTGGTCAACTAGTTGAAAATGGTTTCATGGTGATTATGCATCAAGATTGTTTGGAATTGTTTGATTCTTGCCAGAGGAGAATACTGAAAGCTCCCCTATCCAAGAACAGAACATTCCAGGTAAATATCAAAGCAGCTGAGGTACAATGCTTAGTTGCTGCAACAACAGATGATGATAGCTGGCTATGGCATGCAAGACTTGGATACTTGAATTTCAAGAATCTTCAAGATCTAGCAGTAAAATAGATGGCGACAGGCTACCCAAAATCAACCTGCCAGAGAAGGTGTGTGACAAATGTCTTGTGAGAAAACAACCAATAAATTCCTTCAAGACACATCTGCCAATGAGAGCCAATGATTTTCTAAATGTTGTGCATTCAGATGTGTGTGGCTCCTTTGAAGTATTGTCCTTTGGAGGTAACAAATATTTTGTGTCCTTTGTTGATGAATTTATTAGAATGCTTTGGTTATATCTAATCCAAGCAAAGAATGTTTCGAAAGTTCAAAATGATGGTTGAGAAACAAAGTGCAAGATCAATAAAGGTGCTAAGGACAGTTGGAGGAGGAGAGTACACCTCAAATGAATTTGAGGAATTCTGTGTTAATCATGGAATCCTACATGAGGATACTGCTCCTTACACACCGCAACATAATGGACTAGCCGAAAGAAGGAACATGACAGTGCTGAATATGGCTAGAAGCATGATGAAGGAAAAGGGACTGCCACACTCATTTTGGGGAGAAGCTGTATCCACTGCCACCTACATATTGAACAAATATCCAACTAAGAAGCTAGAGTCTCAAGTTTCGGAAGAAGTGTGGCCCAGCAAGAAGCCAACAATAAAGCATCTCAGAATATTTGGTTCACTATCTTTCAAGCATGTCCCTGATGAGAAGAGGAAAAAGCTACAAGATAAGAGTGAAGCTGTGATTCTAGCAGGATATCATCCTACAGGTGCATACAGGCTGTATAACCCTCTCACTCAGAAAGTGGCAAT
Source organism: Sophora flavescens (assembly GCA_030762895.1). NCBI lineage: Eukaryota > Viridiplantae > Streptophyta > Magnoliopsida > Fabales > Fabaceae > Sophora > Sophora flavescens. The sequence goes on from CM061068.1 coordinate 165,377,419, forward strand.
CAACAGAGATGTGGTAATTGATGAATCAAGAGCATGGGATTGGAAGAATCGGTGTAGCACTTCCAGTCCAACTATTTCAGTACTGCTTGACTATAATCAGGCCAGTGGAGAGGAGTCTGTCATAAATGGAACACACAATCAGAGACCACAGAGAGCAAGGCAAATACCTGCTAGGTTTGCTGACTCTGAACTATACACTCACAGTGCAGTAACAAGTAACAACTAAGGAAGACATGGTGCACTTTTTCTTGCTTGCAGATGTAGAGCCAATCAATTTTGAAGATGCAATAAAGGAGGAGGTTTGGTAAACAACTATAAAAGGAGATAAAGGCAATTAAGAAGAATCATACATGGGAGCTAGTCAATCTACCTTCCAACAAGCAACCAATTGTTGTCAAGTGGATATACAAGGTGAAATTGAAGCTAGATGGGTCAGTCTTCAAATATAAAGCCAGATTAGTGGCAAAAGGGTTTCTACAGAAAGCTGGTGTTGATTACTTAGAGGTGTTTGCTCCAGTTGCTAGGCTTGAAACCATAAGATTGGTCACAACACTAGCAAGCAGTAGGGGATGGACATTGTTTCAGCTTGACGTAAAATCAACTTTTCTAAATGGGCCACCTGAGGAAGAGGTGTGTGTGTCACAGCCACCTGGATTCATCATTGAAGGAAGCAGAAACAAAGTATATCGATTAAAGAAAGCCCTATATGGCTTAAAGAAGGCACCAAGGGCATGGAATAAGAGGATAAGCTCTTTTCTTCTGCAGTAAGGCTTCATCAAATGTGCTGTTGAACATGGTGTGTACACAAGGGTGAGGACTGAATCCACTATTTTACTGCTTTGCTTGTATGTGGATGATCTCTTGGTAACAGGTAATAATCTTAAGGAAATAGAGGAATTCAAAGCAACTATGCAATCTGAATTCGATATGACTGATCTGGGTGTGTTATCCTATTTCTTGGGAATGGAGTTTGTGGTTACCAAGAAAGGAATACTGCTTCATTAGAAGAAGTATACTCTAGATGTATTGAAGATGTTCAATATGAGTAGCTGCAATTCAGCATCTACACCAGTGGAGCCCAACTTGAAGCTGCAGAAATGTGATGATGAAGCCACAGTCGATGGAACTTTGTTCAAACAGATTGTGGGATCTCTGAGGTACTTAAGTAACAGTAGGCCCGATATCACCTTTGGAGTTGGATTAGTCAGTCGATTCATGGATGATCCTAGGCTTTCCCATTTGGTAGCTGCTAAAAGAATTCTGAGATATCTGAAAGGATCAATAGATTGTGGTGTGTTATTTCCTAAGGGACAAAACAACAGCAAGATGAATTGCTTGGATACTCTGATTGGTGTGGAGATCATGTTGAGTACTACTGGATATCTGTTTAAGTTCCTTGGTGCACCAATCTCATGACTAGTAGTGGCTTTGTCCAGCTGTGAGGCCGAACATATTGCAGCATCCTATGCTGCTTGCCTAGTATTATGGCTTGATTCCCTGGCTCAGAAAATTAAAACTGATGTTCAAAGGCCTATACAACTGCTCATTGATAATAGATCAGCTATCAACCTTGCAAAGAATCCAGTCTCACATGGAAGAAGTAAGCACATAGAGACTAGATTCCATTTTCTTCATGATCAGGTGAACAAAGGGAAGCTAGGAGTGGTGTTTTGCAGATTTGAAAATCAGATTGTTGATGTACTGAATAAACCATTGAAGGTGGATAGATTCCTTCAGCTAGGGTGTATGCTAGGTGTTGTTTCATTGAGTGATTCTGAATTATACGGGGTGTGTTGTAAATGTAATTTAGAATGTATAAAGTGGCAGTTAGAGTGTGTGTTAGTGTTTGTTACTAGTGTTATGTGAAAGTTAGTTGTAATGAGCACTATATAAGTGAGTGCATGATTGTAAGTGAAAGCGTGATGAATAATACAATGTGAAATTCAGTGAAATACTTCCAATTCTTCTGTGTGTGTGAGTGTAGAGTCTTTGAACTCCAACAGTTTCATCAAGATATTGAGTTACATATAGAATTTGACCTTCAACAAGAAAATTAAGAATAAAATAGTAAAAATTAAGAATAATTTAAAGGGTATGTTGTCTATGAAGTATTCAGATTCGTAATTATCAAGTGAAGCTGAACCCCTAATGCTTTTATTTTTGTATATGTCATCTTAGTGTGTTGTTTTATTTGCCTATAGAAAAATCCTTTTAATTCATACTTATTTTACTTTAGAACTTTTATTTAATTTTTATTATTCAACTTTATAAGTTTTTTTTATTAAATCAGTTCATCCGTTACTCATGTGAAATTCAGTGAATAAAAAATGTTAAGTTCAATCCTGTCAAAGACAATACTCAAGTCACGTAATGTCAAGTCACTTTATTGGATAATGGACCCTACCTATAAAAAAATGGATAATGGACCCTTTCTTTAATTTAATCTTTTTTTTAAAAAATAATAAAATCAAATGTCTTGCAGTTTAAGAGGCAGCAAAATAGGGTAGACTCGATATACCCGATAAAATGTAAGGTCTAGGCTATAAATTTTGAGCTCGAATTAAATCTAAACTTTTTTAGCCCGATCCGATGAAGCTCGTGTCATATTCGGGTTCAAACCAAGCTAGCCCGGTTAGATTCAAACAGCTGGGTTAGAAGAATTGATTTTCAAAAAACCGATATTAAAAAAATCGATTTGTTTTTGGTAATGATATTTTAAAAGTGAGTTTAGAAGAATTGATTTTACTTAGATGATAAAGTAGAATTACTTTTGAAATGTAAATAAAAAGATTTTTGGGATTCCCACACCTAGAATCTATACAGATAAGGTAGGAACTCTTGGCTATCTTAAAACGAATTCTACCAAATGATAACTCGTTTGTTTATAGAGTTTTAATGCTAGTTTGATAATGATTTTGAGTACAAATGTTGAATTTAAGCCTCATTTTGGACCGACTTTGTCTTTGTTGTTGTTAAGTTAGGTTTTGAGTCTTTTGATTTATTTTATGACTTTTTAATTAGGAATTTGATTCAATGAAGTAGTAATTGTGTCTGTTTGATTTCAGGTGTTGTGCTGGAATCATGGAGAAAAGTAAAGCTTGGAAGCAAGGAAGCAAAGCAAGAAGAAAAATGGCTGGATGTCACTTTAGGAGCCATTTGCCCCGCGAATCACCATTCTTTATGTTGGCCCCGAAACTTAAGTTTCACCATGCGAATCCCTATTCACCTCGTGAATTTGGCGCAATCAAATAGTATATAAGCAACTTTTTTTTTTGTACAGAATTAGGGTTCCACACTCCTTGTTTTTGACGGAGTGTTTCCCTCTGTAAAAGACCAACATTGCCTAATATAGGTGAAACCACATTGTTCATTAAGAAAGAAATTAAAGGTTATGGAGAATGAGTTACTCAAGAATGAATACTCTAATTTAATATACTGGGATTGATACAACAAGAAAATATGACAAGTTTTAAATAAATTGTCATGGAGAAAATTTATTATCGATTGAGGAATAAATATATCTTATAGATAAGACCAGAGGAAATTATAATTAATGACCTCTTTTCATGTTTAACCTAATTACACTCGGCGTATTTTTTTATTCAGAAACAATACTCACCTCCCCTTAAGAGAGGTTAGTATAATATCAATCAACTTCTCAGACTCCTTTTAGGGTTGGTAAGTATAATGATAATTAAATCTTAAAAGGGATGAGTGTAAACTTTAAATAAAAGAAGTGACAAATATAATTAAGCTAAATCCGAAAAGATAAATCCCATGTAAATAATGAAAAAAGAGAAACAAAATTCTCAAAACCCAAAATCTCTTCGAATCGCTTCTCCTTCATCCTATGTGGATATCCGTACGAGGGGTTGATCCTTTGACAACTTAAATTTTCATTTCACCTTTGAGAGCAATAGAAGCTTCTTTTAAAATAAATAAATAAAAGTGAAAAGAAAGTGTATATACTATATACTAATACTATAGCCACATAAATTAGAATGGAAAAGAAAATAAAGTAAAATTACCCTTCTTTTGATTTTTGAGTTCCCCTCCCGCTTTACTTTTTCTCTGCATCTTCCTCTGCCTTTCTTTCAGCCATCTTCATTCTCTCTTTTCCAATACTCTGATGCTGCTTTCTATCAATACAGTCGCCTTCTTCCACCAAAATGATTTATATCCTTGCTATTTATAGATTCAATTTCAATCATGTGCGTGCATTGTATATACTCTGATAATAATGCAGACAACCATTTATTTTCTTTATTTTATTTTTTTGATAAAAAGAGACAACCATTTATTTTTTATATCTACAACTTTTATATAATATTATAAATTCCATAATTATTTTAAAAAAAAGTTTAAAAGTAAAGAAGTCATTTCAAGATCAGAATATATTACAAGTTTTCAATAAAAATTGACGGTTATATTTATATATGACCTACTTACCAAAAAAACTAAACTTACCAAAAAAATATATGACCTACCGAAAAATATATAATTATTAGCAGAATTTAGACCAAATACATATTTATTGAGACTATATTGTATCCTACCAATGGAATCAATCCTTTTTTTTAAACAACCAATGGAATCAATCCTTATTAACATTATAAATTTTAATCTAATAATACGAATTTATATTTCATGTGTTAATTTTAATGGGGAAATTTCTTTCACATGTTTAAACCAAAAAGGAAAAAATTCTTTCACATATTTCATTATTCATAGACTTGATGGATTCATTTGAACTATTAATAAATATATTATTGTTAGACCAAATAATTTATTAATAATTGAAAGGTATTAGCTAGTTTAATTGATAAAATACTATAATGAGGATATTCTTGAGGCAACATCTTCAGTCTTTCGAATAATCGTGGAGGCACAACTCCAATGCGATCTTAGCTGATTTACTTATTTTTAAATTTTTTAATCAATTAATTAATTGTTGGATTTTGTAAAGGAACAAAACTTAATCTAAACTTTGGAGGATTGTAAAATTATCCTATTCTTGAATCAAATTTCGCCTTAACCCAATTGTGACGCATGAACAAATTAATATTTAGTATCATATTTGTTCAGTTGTGTTGTGTGCATTGGTGTGTGTGTGTGAATAGATACAGTCTGTAAGTTAAGTTAAGATTTAGGGTTGTTTGTTTTAGATTTTGATAGAATTGATTTTGGAAGAATTGATTTTGAAAAAATTAAGATTAAAAAATTGATTTATGTTTGGTAACAATATTTTAAAAGTAGGTTTTGAAGAATTGATTTTGTTTGGATGATAAAGTAAAATCACTTTTGAGGTGTAAATATGTAAAAATTTGTGGGTCCTACATCTAGAATCAATTATTTTCAATGGAAAAACTAGAAATTTTTGCTTTCACAAAACTCAGTTTTGACCCACCAAGAATCAATTATTTTCAATTGAGTTTCATACCCAAACACATGAAATTACTATAACAACTGGATTTGAGAACTCAAACGGAGTTTTGTTACCTCCCAACTATCAAACAAAAGTGACACTTAAAAGGAATTGAGTCAAATTATCTATATAAAAAAATTGTCTAATATAATAATAACAACATCTAAGTCTTTTTTTATTAAGTAAATTTATATACATGAATCAAATGACATAATAGTGTCATATCATGCATCATGAGAAATAATAGTCATCTAATAATAAAATATCATAAAATGCTTATAAAAAATTAAAAATGCGGAACTATCAAAATATTATTACTCTTTTGATAATTTCATGTAATGATATTAAACTACTTAAGGATTTTTGGTATAATAATTTTAGACTATAAAATATTTTTTACTTATATCACCTCACCTTTTTGCTAATTTTATTACTTTATTCTTACTTTATTTCGTACATACTTCCGGTCTAATATTATCAGATAAGTTAACATGAAATATATAGCGATTTGGATTTTATGTCATGATTCTAGTTCCAACCCTACAAAATTACCTTTTGTTTTTCCTTAAAAAAACACCTACACAATTATTTTTGAGAAATACTAGCAACATATTTTTATTAACATATATTTTTTAACATACTCCTTTCTATTGATTGAAATTTATGTGAATCCTACAAAATTAAGTGGGATCCACATAAATTAATGAGACCTACATAGGATGAAGTGTGTTGAAAAATACATGTTAGATAACATGTTTGTAGCACATCTCATGATATTTTGTTTTTTCCTTTTTGGTAGGCGCGAGGAGCAATCTGACGGTGGTTGGAATATGACAAAAAACAATTAAAACTCGGCAGTGAAGTGACGATGAATTGCAAGCTGTGGTGCGGGAGTAGTGAGTGATGTGCAGCGGTGATGTTGGAGCGTGTTTGGTGGTGAGTCGTTTAGTGCCCGGGGCCATCTTCGGGGCACATTAAATCGGGTTTAGAAGTTCAGTTTCTTTCAAAGAGGTTTTTTTTCCGATCGTAATTAGGGTCTTTAGCATCTAGAGTATCCTACAAGTTTAGATCATTTGATTCAGTTATCAGATTAATCTTTGTTCGGATGCTTAGCCACATGCTTACAGTTAAGGTCCTTCGTCCCTCCACAAATATATATTCTATGAAAATCGGAAGAACGAACACATGATTTTCCCCACAAACTCAACTTACACAAATCAACTGAGTTACGTTCGTTGGGGTATCTTTCAAAGAGTTTTATCGCAATATAATTTTTTTTTAAACGAAACTTCATACAGTATTAATGTAAAAATTTTATAGTATATATTTTATATATGATTTTTAAGATAATTAATATAAAAGTCTAAGTATTTTTTTTTTCATAATTATCAATTTATATTACTGCTCAATTCAAACCTTGACCCAACCAAGCTTACCTCCACGAAATCTGACTACATGGAGTCACCTGGAGTCCACCGACCAAGGAGAGGAGATCAAGGGCGAGAATCACACAACATTGAGGAGGCGCCATTCGAGCAAGCCAGAAATCACAACCATTACTCCGAACTACCGCAACGGGAGTGGTTACCAGCTAAATCTCACTAAGTCACTACATCAGTTATAATGTATCATACCGTTTTCACATCTAGATCTTTATAAGTATAGGTCCTTATTGAAAAACAACAACATACCATAAATAAAACCTAAGCTGGTCACACCTATAAAACAGACATAATAGAAGTAGAGAAACATCAGCATGCTCCGAACTAAGGGAACTTCCTCCTATAGTCGTCAGATCCCTTGAGTGGTTCATCTGGACTCCCCAACATAGGACACAACAAAGAAAATCCAAATACAACAATGCAAGAGTGAGAAACCAATATATGGATTTAACTCGATAACAACATGCACGACACAAAAGAAAACATATAAACATATTCATTTCCATAAATAAACATGTAGTCTATCACTGGGTTACATACCTGATCATAGTCTTTTAAAAATAATGCATGAGCACTTCAATATTCAGGCTCTAATTTAATACCTAATCTTCGAAGACCCCAACACCAAATAAATGAGTTGATCACGCTCGATTGCCAGGTATTTTAGGCACAACGTGACATGGAATACCATATGACACCATACATAACAACGTAGCACGTAATACCTTATCTATCAAGGCACCGTACATAACAACGTTGCACGGAATACCTTATTTATTAATGCACAGTACATAACAACGTAGCACGAAATACCCTATCTTTAAGGCATCATACATAGGACATGGCATGAATACCCTATCATTAAGGCATCATACATAGAATGTGGGCACGTCTGCCAGTGCATGCATGTAGCATGTAACACCCGGGTGCTGACAAGGGCGGGGAGTGGTCGCCGTTGCAAGAAGGCACGTACAAGGAGCGACTCCTGGCAGGCTTCTAGGCGGAGGGGCACATGAATGAATCGATTACACACCCGAATGAGAGGGATCCTGAGACTGTGTAGGTATGGGATTATACAGTTGAGGATGACTTAAAAGAATTGATTGGTACTACCCATATCAATAAGATGCATATTCTTTTTGGTAGCCCATCACTTAAGAAATCCACAGTTAAGCGTGCTTGACTTGGAGCAATTATGGGATGTGTGACCTCTTGGGAAGTATTCCCAGGAAGCGTGTGAGTGAGGACAAAGCACGCTGAAAAGACCCGTGTTGGTTTGTGGGGACAGTCGTCAATCCATAGAGCAGCCAGGGATGTTACAAATGGTACAATCCATAGAGCAGACAGGGATGTTACAAATGGTATCAGAGCGGCACTTTTCTCAGTACGGTGTGGTTCGGGGACGAACAAAGCGGAAGCTGGTGGGCATGTAACACCCGGGTGCCGATGAGGGCGGGGAGTGGTCGCCGGTGCAAGAAGGCACAGACAAGGAACGGCTCCTGGCAGGCTTCTAGGCGGAGGGGCACATGAATGAACCGATTACACACCCGAATGAGAGGGATCTTGAGACTGTGTAGGAATGAGACTATACAGTTGAGGATGACTTAAAAGAATTGATTGGTACCACCCATATCAATAAGATGCATCCTCTTTTCGGTAGCCCATCACTTAAGAACTCCACAGTTAAGCGTGCTTGACTTGGAGCAATTCTGGGATGGGTGACCTCCTGGAAAGTTTTTCCAGGAAGCGTGTGAGTGAGGACAAAGCACGCTGAAAAGACCCGTGTTAGTTTGTGGGGACAATCGTCAATCCATAGAGCAGCCAGGGATGTTACAAATGATACAATCCATAGAGCATCCAGGGATGTTACAAATGGTATCAGAGCGGCACCTCTCTCAGTACGGTGTGGTGTAGGTATGGGACTATACAGTTGAGGATGGCTTAAAAGAATTGATTGGTACTACCCATATCAATAAGATGCATCTTCTTTTTGGTAGCCCATCACTTAAGAACTGGGAAGTTTTCCCAGGAAGCGTGTGAGTGAGGACAAAGCACGCTGAAAAGACCAGTGTTGGTTTGTGGGGACAGTCGTCAATCCATAGAGCAGCCAGGGATGTTACATAAAACATTTTATTCTCATCACTTTTCTTTGTTTCATTCTTCTTTTGTCGAACCTCAAGATGGCTTACGACTGTTCATAATTTTTAACGTGATAGATTTCTCAACATTAACACAGGACACGAAGTCCGAATGTTCAATCACAAAACCCTAGACCTTGCAATCAGTCTTAGGTTCGTGGTGACAGAAAACAATATTCACTATTAACAACGTTCATCACAACGTGCAACAACGTAACACGGATCAAAGATCTTCGTGCTTTTATTTAAGAACGCCGGTATCACAACGTCTCAGATACTAGGTTTACTTTTTAACGTTAACATTGTTTTCATTCGGTGAAACACAAAATCAAAACAAAACTTCCGAAACTTATCCAAGTTGTCGGAAATAACTCGTTGTATAAAACTATTTTACAGAGAATACATTTACGTTGGAAATTCGTTTTACAAAATCATCAAAATCACTTGAAATTCATTTTCTTTCATAAAATCAATATTTTGAACTTGAAAATATTGCTTTGATACAAATTCTCTGTTTTAACTAATATTACCGTTTTTAGTAATTCTACCGTAAATATTATCGGAATTATCCGACGTTTGACGTTTTAAAAACGTTTTAAGTCCAATTATGATTTTTCTAGTAAAATAATTTTTCCAACACCACAATAAAATTATTTTTGAAATTTATTTTCTAAAAATAACATTTTCTAATATTTAGAAATTTCTTACATATAAACTAGCAGTGCAAAAATGTTTTCACGGTTATGTCCTCACTATGACTCATAAAACACTCTTATGCTTTTAAATCATTAAAATAATAATATTTCCCAACATTTTCTCAAATGCTATTTTCCATCAATATTATATTCCAATATTTCTCCATTAAACATTGAATATAATTTTTTTAAAGCTTCTTAAAGCTTTTATCTATTTAATTGATTGTGCACTGACCATTGTCAGACTTCTCAAATCTCAAACAACATTCAATAACAACATTATAGCAATATTCCCAGGCAGATCATGCATCAAATCACTATAATATATAATTGCAGATAAACACTTAATGCAGATAAATAACCCATATATAAACAAGACAACTTCAATCAAATTAATCAAGCACCACAGATAAATATATAGACCAACCACAGATAGCACGTAGCCATCGGATAAATCCCTCAGGCAATCCCCACTTACCTCTCGAAGAGCTTAAACTTCCGATTAAGACTTTGACACGAATCCGAAAACCGTCAACGCACGTACACGATACGATTCTTTATCCTTCAATGAACCACAATCAACCAATCAAAATCAAACAAATACAATCACCTAAATCCTAAGGTTAGGTCACGGCCTCAATAGGGTTTTGTGACTAAAATTTCTAAAAATGCTTAAGTCTTTGGATTTATGATCCTTTAATACTTAAGTCTTAAGACAAGTGATTAACATAAATGATTGAATCAAAACTTCCAAGTTCCTCAATGTATAAATTTGGCCAAGGCACAAAAACATGGCATGAGATTTTGGTTTGACATAATAACTTGGATTCAATATCATTACACACTAAAAGGATGAAATACAAGATCATTTTCTAAAAATTGAACAAAAGTTCCTCCACCCACTTTTTGATAGGTTCGGCCTCTTTAGGAAATGTGAGGAGGAAAATTTTGTTTGATTCAAACTCTTGGATTTATAATATAGACATGAATACAAGATCATAGAAATTAGTTTCACATTTTTAGGAATTTTCTATGATTTTCTATGAATTTTCAAACTTGTAGATCTAAGAATTGAAAAGGATGAATAAGGCATTGAATCATGAAAATATATGAAGAACATATAGTTAAATGATGATGAGGATCATGGATTACCTCTTGGAATTGAAGGAAAGTTCAAGAATCACTAAGTTGCTTCACAAAATGGCTTATGGAACTTAAGCTTTTTAAGTAAAAATGGAGGAAAACTAATGAAGAACATGAAGCATGGTTTAAATATTAAGAAGATAGGCTCCTTGGAGTGGTTTGGGCCGTGGGGTTTGAGGGCTAAAAGGGTCCAACACACAAATTTTGAGGGACCAAATGGTAATCTTGTATAATGGCATTTTTGTAGTTAAAACCAACCTTAAGGACATAATAGTAAAATCCCTAAAAGTCATCATTACTAAGGTGAGTCATCTATATGACTCACCACTTGTCTCCATCCATTGAATGTCGGATTTTGTCTTTGCACGTCCGTTCTCGACTCTGTTGATTACCCGATTAGGGTTTGTCTGTTTTTCGATCAAAAATTCTCAAAATAACCAAACTCGTTGAAAATATGTTTTAAACATAACCCATTTCGTTCATGAGTCAAAATTAGGTTTTCTGATCATTAAAATCTTACTGTCAGTGAAAACACCGTCTGTTTTCCGTCTGAACTTTTACCAAAATTCGGGCGACTAAACATAATATTTCATTTCTGATCAGAAATTTGGAAAGTAAAATTCCTCGCGGACAAAATATAAAAAAATTTACAAATTTCAGTTTCGGGTCAAATTAGGTTTTTCTGCCGGTATAAAATTATACTGTCAGTAAAAACGTAAACCGATTTCCGTCCGAGTTTTAAACCCAAAATGTCACCGTATACTTATAAAAATAAGTATGATATGAATATGACTTTGGCTTTCCCAAAATCATTTTATAAGTCTTGGATAAAAATATAAACGTATTTATATAATTTCCAATATTAGAAAGTAGCGAAAAGTCGGGGTGTTACATCAACTAACCCTAACTAATAAAAATAGGCGATCCCAGCCACTTGAGGATAAGACACTTTTGTACACTTCCGGGGACCCTACTCGAAATCTAGTTCTAGGAAGAACATTTTGGCGCCCAGTGTGGGGTTATGGTAAGACTCTTCATTTGTCATAAAACTGTGCAAACCAGGAGCCATACCGGAGCTCGTGGTCAAACCCTCAATGATGACCATCATACACACTCAATCAAGATCTTTTGGTTGTTGATCAAGTTTTTGACGTCTGACGGAGATGGTAGAGAAACTGAGGAGGGAGAATCAAGAAATGTGGCATTAGGTAGATTCCCTAAAACATAGGGAGCGGGTGAATGAAGAGTGGGTCTTTGAGGAACATAGCCAGAATGAAGCATGGAATCCTCCTCGTAGGCAAAGGATAGACCAAACTCAGGAAAGAGATTAGGTTGAAGAACATTCTGGGCATGAGGCTCATCGTGCTCAACAATACTAACAGGTTGGTCACCTATTCTCGGAGGATATCATGAACACACCATTTCTCTATAATTTCAAGGTGCTTTCAATCGAGAGGTGCAATGGGAGTATATGAGACACTCCGATGTACTAATAAAGAAAATCCTAATTAACTAAGCCTTAATCCGTAATTAACGTTAACACGGTTATACATTCGAAAATATCATATTGTTAAAAACTGTAAAGAATTAAAACAGTTGAACATGCACAAACAGTAAATAGTAACCGGATATATACAATAGCATGAAACATCCATCAGATTACGAGTTGTCCCAACATAGGGACCATAACCTACTAAAGCTATACAGATATTGGATCTGAAATGGAAAATACAGACATTGGTCACAGAAAAACTGTACAAAAGCAGAGGTCCTACACTACCCAGCCCACCACTCCAAAATACATCAAAAATACAAAACAAAGCTCACAGAGGCTCACTACCTACAGACACATCCGATATATCCACACCCTCAGTGATATGGGTATCTATAACTACCCTCTCCCTTGCCGTAACGACATCTATTAGTGGGATCTTATGTATATAGTGTGGTGGCCGCCATGCCTAACTGTCGTCCCCATCATGCTGCTACTGCTCATCTACAGTATATACATACACAAAAATATAGAAAGAAAAAGGGAGAAAACCAACTCAAACATAGTCATAAAAAGGGGATGGGGACACATAGAGCAGGTATTACACATACAACAAGCAAACAAACGTCTTCCGAGTCACACCAACACAATACATCCTCAAAGTTCACTCTCAGATCATTCCTCTATGGAGTCTCACTCATATGCATGTCGGTCGATATCTCTCATCCGGGTTTCAACCCCGAGACATTCTCCTTACCGAGCCTCACTGCTCAGAGAACGCCAGTTAGATTGTCCGGGTAACCCTTCCGCTCGCCATGACCAATAAGAGTGCATCCCCCTATGAGCTCGGCTCTAGTAGGGGTATCTTGGTCGTCTTGGAACGTCCACCTGTGACTTGGATACTCAGTAAAGTCAGGAAAACTAGTCTATACTGGGGTACACGACACATTAAGAGCTACTAGGTCACCGTGAGCTTCCCAAGTCCAGTTTGTACATCCCCAAGGTCTCTTAACAGACTGGCCCCTCCGTAATCCACACTCGCACTCGAGTACAACCAACCTCGTATGACTCCCAGTAATATGGCTCTACCACTTGGCAATATGCAATGCAACAGACATCTCTATAGTTAACACCACAACCTTTTTACTCTATCACTGTCTCACAACGGATGCACATACACCCTGGGCCTCAAAGCCATAGTCCCAAGGCATTACCACGATGTTAATCCTCAACTCATCTAGACTAACATATCTCCATCAAATCATCAATCATTCATATTCATGAATATAATAATGATAAAATCATACCATCATGTCAATCAATACAATCAAGCATGTTATAGAAATCAACATATCAAAAGGCAAATCAGACAACCCCAAATAGCACACTTCTCTAACCTAGGGTTTCGAGCCTATAATCGATAAACCTAAAACACCTAAACCCCAGACAACATTAAATATTATCTTAATAGGGTTTAGCCATTGTCGATTATTCAACACGCTAGAAGGGTCTGGGGTACCCTACACACATGCACATATAATATCTACACTATGCCTGCCTCCTTGACGATGTCAGTTACTCGCTCCCCACCTTGGCTATTCACGTCGACGTTCTCGACACCTCAAATCACGGTCTCCTCTTTCCTCCCTTACTGCCACATACACTTTGGGGCTCCTCGACGCTCCAAAATTTGCCCTAACATAGAGAAAACATCCTGACATTGTCATAAATCCTAATCTTGCTAAAAATCCATAATCGATGCAAGAAACAACAAGAGAAATAGGGAAAATGACTAAGAAAACTAATGTCGATGTGTCGACAATGTCGACATGTCAACGTGTTAGGAATTCGAGCATTACCTCAATTGTATCGGAGAATCGAAGGTCGATACTTGTAGTACTCACTGCCCAGATCATAATGGTGTAGTCGTAATCACGATCGGACGGATTTATTTTTCTCAACCACCACTTTATCTCTTAAACTCTATGTTATCTCTATTAAGGTCTCTGGTCCGCAGTTTTCAAAGAGAGAAAATGAGCTAAGTTAAAATTTTAAGTAAGCTTAAGGTGGTGTTGTCTACACGGCACACTAGAGCGTGGTGGGACTCCACATTAGAGCGGTCCCACGCTCTAGGGTTGGGTGTTCCCATACTTGAGCGTGGCCCCTTGCTGACACGTGTTTCATGCAACTGACACGTGTAATCGAAATGTCTGATCCCATTGCACGCTTGGGCATCCAAAACCAACGCTAGAGCATGCCAACGCTCTAACATTGGGTCTCCCAACGTCCCAGCGTGGTGCCTTCTGCCAGTATCTGATTGTCGCGAGATTTTGTGCATTCTGAGCTCGTTCGAAGTCTGATTGCTTTCAAACTTGAAACACAAGCTCACTAGCATGAAAAGAACAAGATTAAGACTTCAAACATGCTTAATCCCTTCCTCATACACTAATCGATAAAATATGGTGTTATATTAGTACCCCTCCTTAAAATAAATTTCGTCCTCGAAATAAATTTAAATTAAGTTACCTTACGCGAACAAGTGTGGATATTGTTGTTGCATATCAGCTTCTCTCTCCCATGTTGCATCACCAGTTACATCATCCCAGATGACCTAGACTAATAGAATTTGCTTTCCGCATAGTTCCTTTATCCTTCGATCTTCGATCCGTACAGGCAAAGCCTCATACTTAAGGTTTTCTCTTAACTGTATTGATTTGGGCTCTATTATGTGCAATGGATCGGGATATTATTTTCTAAGTTTAGATACATGAAAAAATATCGTGGAGGTTCGAAATATTGGGTTTTAAGGCTATATGATAGGCAATTGGACCAATTCGGCAAAGGATTTGAAATGGTCCAATGAAACGAGATGTAAGATTTCTGGATTTTATTGCTTTGCCAATTTCGGTCCTCGGTGTGACTCGCATGAAAATAGGATCACCTTCTTGGAACTCCAAGGATCTTCTCCTCTTATCGTTGTAGCTCTTCGGCTTGTCTTTTGATGCTTTCATCTTCTCCCGGATCTTCCGAACTTGTTCTGTCGTTTGTGTTAAGTCTCTAAATGTCTGATGTGCATTTGCCCTAAGTTTTGATGAAAACTAAACATTTGTCAATGATTTAGTTAAACTCTGTTTTGGTTGCTGACCTGTCTACTTAGTATGCATATTATTATTTTAAGTATTTTAATCACCAGTCTGCCCTCAGGCTCTCTTGGCAAAAAATGAAGAACACTCGCCTTATGAGTAAAGCCAACCCGTTTACTGACTCAAATGGATTGTTGACTTTTTGCATAGAAGAGTCAACCGGTCTAATGAAGCTCTCACTCTTCTGGTGTCTCTTATTAAAGTACATGCAAAGACTGAAGAAATTTTGTGAGCTGTCTACTCAGTCAGAAGATGCTAAAGCTTTCTCTCACGAAGATCAAGAAGTTCAGAAGGCCAAACACTCAAGCAACCATGGAACTCAGAAAAGGAGTGCTTCCAAAATGCTTTATTCCCTAGTACATATGGAAATTGCACGAAAAGGGGAATGTGCTCAACAAAGTACAAAAGAAACCTGAACAACTCTGATTTGGCTACTAAACAAAGCATAAAGCACTTCCTATCTCTGTTAGAGTACAAACTACGTTCCTATGCATTAAATGGCTGCCTAGATGTAATACTCGAAAATTTTAATAATTTGAAATGTTTAAATGAAAATATTATCAATAATTTTAAAATTTACTCTTTGTAGTTTTACTTGGTATTTTGTTTTTATAAATGTGCTTGTAATTAATAAATTAGACTATATTTTTAAATATTTTTTTTAGAAATCTTTACAATTTTTTTTTGATTTTAAGATCAAGATATGATTGTCCATACTTGATTCATCCTTAGTACTCTAATTAATAATTTAATTAATGGGTTAACAAAAAATTAGTTTTGGGTTTTTCCCAAAATGCTCTTGAAAAGAGGGGTATTTTTGTCCAAACTCTAAGTTTTTGGTGTTATAAAATAGAGAGGATCCCCTTTCCTCATTATGTTAATTTTGGGAGTGTCTAAAACCCTATACCAAGTAAGGAGAGGAGCTTGAGAGAGGGAGACCAATAAGGAAGAGCCATTTGTGGTGCATCCTCAACCATTTTCCTCTTCTTCTTTCCACTGTATGCAACTTAGCCTAGTATTATTCAACCAAGGTGAGGGATTTTGTTTGTATAAATGATTTTATATTTGGATCTTTAGTTGAATGAGGATAGCTTAAGGGGTTGTACCCTTAGTTTTTATTATTATTTAAGAAGGACTTTGTAATTCTTATGTTGTTAGTCACTCTTATGTAAGTAATGAATGTAATCTTTTACTTTGGATGAGACGGATTTGTGTATGCTTGTATATGGATATATTTCTGCTTGGTAATGTGTGGTATGTTATAAGTACTTGTTCTTTTATTTGTTAGTCATGTTTTGAATTTTGCTTTCCGATGTGTACAAAGTCAATGGAAATGAGCTAACCTTGTAGTAGAATCTGTTTTTAAGAGAGATGTGAAGACACCATAAAAGGATGAAATTTGCTCTCCTTTTAATTGCTTTTATTATTTAATTACAGAAAAAAATACATTTCACCAAGTGAATTACCAGTAGCAATAATCATCTATTATTGCTAGCTCTTTGTTTGCATGCATTCAGTAAATATCCCAGTAACTCAGAATATCACACACATTACAGAATTGCAAACACTACCCTTAAATTTCAATATTAACAAAAAGAAAAGAAATATACAAAGGAACAATGGGGGGACTTAAAACCAAAACCCATGTATAGGAAAACATAACTATCTGCAAGTATATATATATATATATATATATATATATATATATATATATATATATATATATATATATAAATTTTAGTCTCTGATGTCTAAAAACAAAACTACCAATCTAAGTATATATATACATGTTATTAATTAGTTTCTAAAGTCTAACAAAAAAACTATTCATCTAAGTATTGCGGAGGTATCTTGTCAATTCCTTTTTTAGCCGCATACTTGAAGAAGAATTCTGCTAAGCGCATCCTCAAGTCTCTAAACTCATCTTTTTGAAGAGGCGATTGGTCGTTAAATGCCTACACACGTTCAAATAATAAAAATAACATTAACGCAAGTCATCACCAAAACTATAATATATAATTTAACAAGTTGTTTAAATATTACCTTCTTCCATCCATCCGTAATATATGCGGAGACTATGTTCAGCATATGAAGCATCACATAATAGTCGCACGACCACCCGTCAGGTTGAAATCGAGACTACAAACAAAATTAATTTCAATGTCAGTTAAATATACATATAAATTAGTAATTATAATATTAATTATTTGATAAATAAACTTCCAAACCTTGAGGATGGTCCATTCAGGATTTGCTTTAGCCTTAGAAGTCCTACTTCTCCCGTTGGCACAACGTATGCTACTCGCCTTCAGTGCGCTATCATAAACAAATAATCATGTCAATTAACAAATTCATATATCATGTGTGTAATAAACTAAAAACGACTGATATTAAAACTTAAATTAAATTTAAGATTAGTTACTTACGTATTTACAGCTTCCATCACCTCCTGTGGCGGGTTTTGGTAGAGAGAGCATAAGAATATGACAGTGTGCCTAGACGGGTGAAGTACGAACAACTGCCAATGGTTATTCATACAGTAGGGAGCCAGATATAATTCTTTCCGATTGTCTCCCAACAAGTTCCCTATGTATTTACTAAATGCATCGCCAGCAAAGAATTGGGGCACAAGGATTGACGGATCTAAGAAGCCGTAAACTGATGCAACGCCCTTATCAAGCTGAAGACGATGGAGATACCTAAGATATGAAAATGTGTGGATGTTGATT
Source organism: Sophora flavescens (assembly GCA_030762895.1). Classification (NCBI taxonomy): domain Eukaryota; kingdom Viridiplantae; phylum Streptophyta; class Magnoliopsida; order Fabales; family Fabaceae; genus Sophora; species Sophora flavescens. Next base: position 165,395,626 of record CM061068.1, read on the forward strand.
ACATAATATATATATTGAAATTAAAATAAATTATTAAATGGAAAAATACCAAAAATAAATAAGTTATAAAATTAAAATTAACTTACGTGCACCAGAGACTCAAAACCGTGCTGGCCATCCAGACGTTATCTCTGCAGGCGTGCCCGAGAGATCTTCACCACAGAAGGAAAATATCCTCTGTTGATTTGGGCGTGCCACCCATCCATCGTGCTCCAATGGACATTCAAAAATCTCAAACACATAATCCTCACCAAGTGAGAACAAATGAGTGACAGGTGACAGCGACACCGACACCGACGTCGACTTGGCCTTCAATTTAGGAAAAATAAAATAGATAAGTTGTTGATAATTAAAAAAAACACAAGTAATTATTTGACTAATTTGGACATTAATAATGAATACATACCTTTGTTAACATTTCGAGCTCACGTCGTTTGAAGTCCAACTCAAGCTCACGCCTTTTCATTTCCAACTCAAGCTCATGGTGTTGGACTTCCAACTCCCGCTCCCTAGCTGCCAACTCATCGTCCTCCACATGTGCCCTACTATAACTCTCTTTTGTGCTCACATGTGAAGGGTTGGCATGCCCTGCGGTGTCCTGGGATGAACCGACGGAGGAAAGCTCTCTAGCAAGCGCCTGCTTGAAATCCGGGTTGGATAGTAAGCTTTGCATCAGATGCGTTGTAATAGCAGGGTTGGAGATGAGCTGCCGAGTCATGTCATCCAAAATTGATGCTCCATCGACCACCCGCTTTCGTGAAGCAGACTTGCCATAATATTCTTTGATGGTCACGTTCCCTGGAACACTGATAACCCGACCAGGATGGTCTTTCTTGCCTAGAGCAGTCATCAAGACGTCCTGCCGTCCAGAAGGGACGAATGAGCCCTGGGAGGATTGTGCTTTAAGATCCATCTATAATGAACAAATGAAAAAACGTGCAAGTGAAAAGTGTTAAAAATATCTATACAAATATCAATTGAAATGAAGTTAATTATTTACTTACAATCTTATCTGCCACTTCGCGAGTGACATCAACTTTAAAAGATCCCGTCTTTGTCATGCGGCCGACTAACCAGACGTCCTCGCGGTTGATGTCTGACGGAGGACTTAATGGTGTGCCCTCAGGCACCTATCCTCTTTCTATCCTAGCAGAGTGCTCTTCCTGCTTCACCCTCAGCCTATCCGCCATCATCTCCTCGATCCGAGTCTCGTACCCACCCTGAGACATGGTGTGGCGGTGGACGTTCTTCGCCTGATTCTGCCGACCCTTCTCTGCCTTAGCCTATTCAAACAAAAACACATAATTAAATACAGTTAAATGATCTATAAGAAGCATACAAAATTAACTTACTCAACCAACCTGAAATTCTCCATCCTGTCGACTCCTAGCAAACATATCCCAAGTATCCTGATCAATCCAGGGATAATCTGAGAACATCTTATCAAGACGCTTCTTCCCAGATACATAGTACCTGGTAAGATCATGCTTGAACCCATTCCAATGCTTTGATGCCATTTTCATACATTTCTTATGATGATCCTCGTCATTTGGCACAGTCCAAGCTACCTACACATTAAATACATAACAACTGGATGGATTATAACTCGGATAATTATCTAATAATGTAAATCAAAAGAATATAAAGGTAAAATACCGTGATAGCCTCCCAAATCTGATCCTTAACGTTCTGTGGAACGTCATTCCAGTGGTTGTAGTTGATGCTAACGTGCTGCTTCACTTGTAGAAACACCCACTTTTTAAATTCTTTAGCACGGGGTCCATGGGGATTTAGATTAGCATCGAAGGACACCTCAAGCTTCTGTCCGCTTTGCCTGGCCTTCTCTAGTTTCTTCAAAGTCGTGGCTCCTCTACCCCGTTTCCTATGAGCCTGTGATGCCTGTATGGACAAAAAAATATGATAAAATAGAGGGTTGTAACATTATAAACTTACATTAAAAAGAAGGACTAAAGATAGTATATAACATGTAAACTTACACTAGAATCAGGCGTAGGCGCGATCGGGTCCGGCGTAGGCCCCACAGTGTCCTCTCGTGCATATGGGCCATCCGACTATAACTAAAAATAAATACAGAAGTATAAATAAAAATAAATGTATACTAAGTTTAAACTACCTATATCAATATCCCTTCGTGATGAAGATAAATTAACAAAACATCTATCCAAGGCGTTTAAAAATTATTTCAAATTTACACCATTTTCAGGTTTCTTAAGACAAAAGAAATAAGCAGATGAAGATAAATTAACAAAACAGAATTCCAATGAGCAATATCTTGTTGATGTCACATGCTGCAAGCAACTCTAAATTTCTTCCCATTTTGAAATAGGTCATGATAGCAGAAGAAAAACAAGAGAAAACACAAAACCCACGACCAGAAATAGAGACATTCCAAACAACTCAAACTCACAGTTTCAAGTTTCAACTACAGAGAGTACAGTTTCAACATACACTCAAAACCAAAAATAAAAAAAATGTGCCCTAAAGACTCACCAGAAATAGGTGCTCGCGTGGTGGTAGGGAGGGGAGCTCGAGTGGTGGCCAACGTTCGATGTGGTTACTGAGAGCAGAGGGACAAGGAGAGTTAGTGCGCGGGAAGGGAAAAGAGAGATGTCAAGTTCTTGCAAAGAATGAGCGGGAAAGACAGGGTTAGGGTTAAGAGTGTACCTCACGGTGGTGATGAAGAAGCCCTTGCGGTGGTTGCGGTGGAGATGAGCTCGCGATTAGGGCAGAGTGAGAATGAGAGTTGAGAGTGAGAGTGGGCGTGATGAAAATAGAAGAACAGAGACGTACAGAGCGAAGTGAAGAAGGCGCGCGGGTGTAAACGTTATAATCAAAAACCAAAAATAAAAAAACATTTTACGTCAGTTGTTTGTAACAACTACGTTAAAGGTCATTTGTTTAACGTCAGTTGTCTTAAACAACTGACGTTAAATTTCATTGTTTAACGTCAGTTGTATTAAACAACTGACATTAAAAATAAATATTTTTTATTTAAAAACACTTTTAACGTCAGTTGTTGAAGACAATTGACGTTAAAAGTGTATAAGTTTCTGCAAAAACATTCATTTCTTTAATTGACTACTGTGCTACTTACCCATGACTACTGTGCTACTTACCCATGCACATTGTAACTTAATCCTCTTAATGAGCATTAAGTTTATAGATCAGTTTTCAAGAAAATCAGGTAGTCTCTCTTCTTTATATAAAGAACCATTCTTCTGTATCAGTCTGTATTGCACCCCCTCTTCTTTTCCTCTATATTTCGTGCGTTTTCTATTCCTTCACAATATGGCTCTATCATATTTGAGATTTTGTTATTTCTTCCTATACCTAGACTTAAAGGTCTCTGTCTTAATGGTCAAAAAACTTCTGAGGTTGAGTAAATCACGTAACATGGAGGGTAAGGTTGGGTGAATCACGTAATGTGATTCCCTCACTTTATTTCATCCCAGTCATCCCTTTCACTTCGCTTTGGCAGCAAGTGACTGTGGATTCAAGATGATGCATCAAGGAATTCAAGTGAGGGAGGAGATGCATCCATTGGAGTTTCTGAGGACAGGACTGAGAAGAAAATGATGTTGAAGCAGAAACTTTTTTATATTTTAGGGCTATGTTGCAGAAATTTTTTATCTTTTAATCATGTAATTGTAACTTATGAATCGCTTCAATGAGATACGATTTGATTATACATATATAACTTATTTTATGTGAAGTGTTTATTTATTTTAATTTGCACAAGAATTTGTTTACTAATTCAAGCTAATTAATTAAGATTAAAAATAAACTTTTTTAAAAAAAAGTTTAGAAATAAACTGCACTATATGGAGTGATCTGCGTTAAGAGTGACAACAGGGCATTTCAGATAGGGATATAAGATTATTTACGTTAGCTATTTATTTAACTGAAGTAAAAATCACACCTTTAACGTCAGTTGTATAAACAATTGACATTAAAAATAAATATTTTTTATTTTAAAAACACTTTTAACGTCAGTTGTTGAAGACAACTGACGTTAAAAGTGTATAAGTTTCTGCAAAAACATTCATTCCTTTGACTGCTGTGCTACTTACCCTTGCACCTTGTAACTTAATCCTCTTAATGAGCATTAAGTTTATATATCAGTTTTCAAGAAAATCAGCTAGTCTCTCTTCTCTATATAAAGTACCATTCTTCTGTATCAGTCTGTAATACACCCCCTCTTCTTTTACTCTATATTTCGTGTGTATTTTATTCCTTCACAATATGGCTCTATCATATTTGAGATTTTTGTTATTTCTTCCTATACCTAGACTTAAAGGTCTCTGTCTTAATGGTCAAAAAACTTCTGAGGTTGAGTAAATCACGTAACATGGATGGTAAGGTTGGGTGAATCACGTAATGTGATTCCCTCAAAAATTTCATCCCCTCATCACTTTCCCTCCTCTTTTGGCTACAAGTGATTGGGGATTCAGATGAAGCATCAAGGAATTCAAGTGAGGGAGGAGATGCATCCATTTGAGTTTTTGAGGACATGACTGAGAAGAAAATGATGTTGAAGCAGAAACTTTTTTATATTTTAGGGCTATATGTTGCAGAATTTTTTTATCTTTTAATCATGTAATTGTAACTTATGAATCGCTTCAATGAGATACGAGTTAATTATACATATAACTTGTTTTATGTTAAGTGTTTATTTATTTTAATTTGCACAAGAATTTGTTTACTAATTCAAGCTAATTAATTAAGATTAAAAATAAACTTGTTTAAAAAAAAATTTAGAAATAAACTGCCCTATATGGAGTGATATGCGTTAAGGGTGACAATAGGGAGATGACAACGAAAGAAAGATAGGAATGAATAGGGATATAGGATTATTTACGTCAGTTATTTATTTAACTGAAGTAAAAATCACACTTATAACGTCGGTCGTATAAACAACTGACGTTAAAAGTGTTAATAATTCTTGCAAATCACTTTTAACATCAGTTCATTACAGAACTGATGCAAATAGTGATTTAATATTTACAAAACTGCCACCGCCTCATTTTTAATGTCAAACATATGGTCAACTGACATAAAACGTTCCCGTATATTACATTATTTCCAGTAGTGTAAAGTTCCAATTAAGATGTTCTGTTAGTGATTCCCTATACTTGTTTGAGTAAGTTATAGGATCAGTCATGTAATTTCCATAATTCAATCTTAACTTTTAACACTGATTTCACTCCATTTGCTTATTCTAATGGATCTTCATACTGAAAAGAATGTCGTAGCTATCATGAAATTTTTCAATGCCCACTAGCACACGTTACTAGTAAATCGATTCATAAAGATTGCACAATTTGCCTGACTTAAATTACTTGATATTGATAAACCTGAAAATAATTTTATCATGGCTATTATCTACATATTTTTATTGCTTGATTCTTGAGTTCAACCTTTCTAAGGAATAAATTACAAATTTTGTTATAAACCGCAAAGTTGCTCTCGTTTTTTCCCCCTCTTCCTATTGTAAACTTATTTGGAATTACTACAGAGCTTATAGAAGTGTTTTCCAAGTTATGTTTTTCCAATGTGCTTTTCTTTCAAATGGTAAAGATGGACTTACGATGTTCTAGTTGAATTTTAATAAATGGTATATTAGAATTGACATATATAAAGTCGAGAGGGCATCTTATTAACACGATTTGACTTGAAACTAAGGTAACAAGCTTTTTTATATAAAAATTGCTACACTAGTTAGCCATGGATATTTTTTTTAATTACTACTATATCCTTGCAATCATGCTAAACTCTGCATGATATAATTAATAAGCATGGTAAGTATTGAATTTTTTGCATATAATTTTCATGGCAGGGATATGCAGATAATATAACTTGCCTCGCCACAAACTAGGGGGCACTTAAGGAAATATAGTATGGGCTGGTGAAGGCTTTTGTGTATGTAAGATAATGTATGCATGATGCTAATGGGTTGAATGTTCTTGATTTTTTTTTTTATAAAAAAAAAATGAAGGATGCAACTAGAGCTAATTGTGGTTATATCATGATAAATATGGATTGATACTGATATTTTGAAAATAATGAACGACGTTTGGTATAAAGAGAATGTTTTTGATAGTTTCTTGAAAATGGTTATATTGGTTATGTGCTTTTAGTATTACGAAATGATACAAGTAATATTTAGAAAGTAATCATGTGAAGCCTTATTAAAATGATACTGATTTATGGTTAATTCTACGTTATGAGCTTGTTTGGTATACTAGTTTATAGACCTATGAGAAAATTATTTTATGTGCTTAATAAACTATCTAAATATATGACATGATTGTTTTGTTCTAACTCTTGGTATGCTTGGAATTCGAGGACAAATTCCTTTTAAGGGAGGTAGAATGTAATACTTGATAATTTTAATAATTTGAATTTAAAAGTTTAAATGAAATTATGACCAATAATTTTAAAATTCTCTATGTATGAGGTTCTACCTGGTATTTTTTTTAATAAATGTGCTTGTAATTAATAAATTACACTATTTTTAAATATTTACTTTGAAATCTTTATAATTTTATTTATGATTTTAAGACAAGATATGATTGTCCATACTTGACGCATCCTTACTAATCTAATTAATTTAATTAATGGGTTAAAAAAAATGCTCAGAGTAATGACTCTTTTAATGCTACGTGTTCTCTGTCTTCATCTTCAATAACTTATGTATTTATAGCCTTCAAGCATTTAAGATCCATTGGAGACATTCCATCAAGTGTTGCACTAGTGCAGAAAAGGGATTCCACATCGGTTATTTTTGGCTTTTCACATTGGTTTTCAAACTGATGTTGAAACGACCGATGTTGTTTATTGATACTTTTCACATCGGTTTTAAAACCGATGTCTAAAGTACACTTTTAACATCGGTTTTCTATATAGCCGATGTGGAAAGTTCATTTTTCACACGAGTTATCACAAAACCGATGTGAAAAGTCTCATTTTTTTAAAACTCTTTTTACATTTCTATCATTCCTTTCCCCTGTTTCAGTAATCCAGATCAATACCAGTATAACATATTCTAAATATCCTCAACACAATCACTTTTGTACAACAAAAACACACTAAATTAATATATACTGAATTTATTACGAACAATACAGATGTTCAATTACATTCAGACAACAAAGATAATTAGAAACCAAAAAGCTACATGATATATTATAGATTTCATATCAAAATATATATCAATCAAAAGTGCACTATAGCTAGTACATGATAAGTTTTTAAACTAACTACATACAAACTATGGTTGGTACACTTCAAGAAAGAAAGTTGCCCAACGACTCCTTATGTTATTGATGTCGGCATCAGATAATGGAGTCAGATTGTTGAATATCTGCAAGTTTAATTGGACAAAAGATTATATCTTTTAAGTAATAAACTAACATAAAACATATAACGAATCTATAATTGTTACTTCTAATTGTTACCAATTAACATCTACCTCGTGCCATCTTTCAGTGATCCTGGAGGAGATAATTTCGACCATCCACTTCATCACATAGTATCCACATTCCCATGATCCATGTTGTATACGGGACTACGTACAAATGAAACCCAATTAGAATATGAGGAATTAAATAGAAATCAATAATTATACCCACTGCATTTGAAACGTTTGAACTAATAAATATCTTACGTTAGGAATAATCCATCTAATAGCTCGACGCCTTTCACCACGCAACATGTGGTTTGTATTAATAGAACTATCATGACAAAATAAACATTAATTAAAGTATATCTAATAGATTTCAGATAATTAAAACAACTGCATTACTGATTATAAAGTATTTTAATGCTTACGTTTCCATGATCATCTTCAGTTCGTTCGCCGGCTTATTTCCCATTGAGCAGAAGAAGACCACGACATTCATCCGAGGGTACAAGATCAACAGTTGCCAATGCTTGTTGTATTTGCGGAACAATTAGTGACTAAGTCATATATACTTATAATTAAATAACTGGTACTTACTTATTGAGATAAGGCGCAAGGTAGAATTGATGATCGTCTCGGGCAAGTATATCACGTATGGTGGTGACGGGGTCTTCTGATGCTAGGAGAACATCACCCTGAATGAACATGGGGTCAATGAACCCATAAAGGGCGAGGTTACCCTGATCAACTAACATACGATGCAGATGCCTAATATTGAAAAAACATGTTAATTATCATAGTATTTAAAATTTAATTACTTAAACTTATAAATAAAATGTACTTACGTGCACCATAACGATAGGTGTGCAGAACTAGCCATTTCTTTATCGAGTAAAATCTCCATAAGTTCCTTCTTTGGGATATACAGTTCGTCACCTGGACTGGCATCATGTGCCAACCTTACCAAAGCTGCGTCATTCTCCATGGTCACAACCTGTATAGCCAGAAGTTTAAAAACATCACCAGGTGCCCCTTTGTCGATCCCCTAAACAACAAAGATATATATTAGTAATCATAGATAAGTTATTTCATTCGTAATTAATTAAATGGTCAAATGAATACCTTGGCAGGAGCAGACATCTCTGGTCTTCCTGGATCCGACCTTTTAGGCAGAATATCATTTCCAACATCCTAAAACAAATAAAAATAAAGCATTATCTTTAAACAATAACAAATAATTTCAACTATGAATATAGAAAAGCACAACTAACTGAATACCTCAGATGCAACAAGAACGCTGACTAGAATTCTTGGCCAGGGGATGAAGTTACCGGGGGCCTGACCCACTGTTTGAACCACCTCAGTGGGCACAAGGACTCGATCATCAGCATCTCGAATAATCTCAACAACGACCCTCACCTGATCATCCAGTAATAAACGATGGTGTATGGTATTACCGAAGTTATTATGTGCCTTCCCCAATGCCACTAAGCGGCGATCATGATGATCATCAACATACAACTCACACCTATCATGGTCGTCGTCATCATCATCATCACCATCATCATCATTTTCAGGCAGATGAGGAGGATCACATGAGCCCTTAGTGCTCACATGGACAGAGGGTTGAACAATTGTCATCTGCCGGGACATAGAAGTCAATATTGCCAGCTGTTGGGCAAACTGCTCGGCCATCTCCTGTCTAAGCTCAGCTGTAATCTCCTGTTTTAGCCGTGCTCTATCTGCATCAACATCCCTGTGGCATTGGTGTGAAGATGAACCATGGTATTGGCGAATGCCGACGCCCCATCCAACACCAATGACACGGCCCGGGTGGTCTGGTTTACCGACGGCAGCAACTAAGATATCATCGCGTCCTCTAGGAACAAAGGTTCCTTGGGTTACCTGCTCGTCCAAGGCATCCTGTAACATATAAAATATCAGGTCACATTACAATTTGGTAACAATGTTAAAATGACAATTACAATTCAAACTATACTTACAATCTTCCCAGCTACTTGGCGGGCCTCCTCAGATGTATATTGTCCCGTATTTCTTTGTCGGGCCCTCTTCCATTTACGATGGCGTGGGAGTGGAGGTGGATCAACAACTTCTGGATGATTTTCAGCGTTAGGATCCGCCTGAGATGCTGATTCCTGAAATGCTTTCTTTTCCTCTTCCACCATTATCTGACCAAGTTTTTTATATCCCCCACGAGACAGTACATGGGGGTAGACATTCTTGCTTTGGTTTTCCCGCCCCTTTTTCCTCTTCTCCTGTTATAAATAGAAGACAATTAAATTACATAAGTAAATAAAGTTAATGAAATTACATAAATTTAGAGACAAATCAAATAAGTTAACCTGAAAGTTGGGATCATGTCGGCTCTGAACAAAGCGATCCTACGTCACCTTGTCAAGAAACAGGTACATCTCAAGTGGGTTATTTTCACATGTTGGATTGAATACATAGTATCTTCCCAGGTCGACCTTAAAAACCCTCCAACGCTCACCAGCATACTTTATCAAACGCTTCTTCATATCCGTCGTATCCGGTATGTCAAAGGTGAGCTACATTAACACCAAAAGAATCAACGAATTACCGTATGATATTAATAAGATTAAAATAAAGTAGATGCAGACAAACACATGACGTAAAAGTATAGATACCAGAATACTCTCCCATATCTGATCCTTCACGTCCGCCGGTATATCTTTCCAATTATCAATAAGTAAACTAGGCTTGCTTCTAGCAAGGGTCGCCACAAAACTGTTAAACTGCTCTGCCATTGACCCAATAGGATTGAGGTTATTATCAAAGTCAATTCTTATCCTTTGATTTGAACCACAGTTGGCAATCAAATTCCTCATTTGTGTGGCATGCCTACCCTTTCTACTCGTAGACGGGGTCTCTGACCCGCTACATGAATGAGGGATATCCTCGGGATCAGCCATGTATACCTGTTTAAACAAAAAAACTTGTTAGTATGTCAGGATAAATATCAAACATAACTTATAAATATCGATCAACGTACGTAAACATAACTTATAAATATCAACGTAAACATATAATATGACTTTAAACATAAGTCAAACTAAACTTGCATTGTGGTCAATTAGTAAAGTTCTCCCATAACCCTTCTTGGTGATCATTACGAGTAGCATGTACATCACCCACTTCATTTTACTCATTGAAATTAGGCACCCGTGTTGAGAAAGAAGGAGTATCAGAAATATCAAGAGTTGAATCTTGATTTCCCTCACTACCATTATACATGTTTTTTCCATGGAGAACCACTGACCACCTTTTGTTAGAAAGATCATGGATATAAAAAACTTGTTTTGCTTGGGATGCTATGATGAAAGGCTCTTCTTTATTACCTACCTTATTAAGGTCCACCAATTTGAATCCTAACTCATCGGTTTGCACCCCATTGTTACTGTCGACCCACTGACATTTAAAAACAGGAACTCTAAACTTCGTGTAATCAACCTCCCATATCTCTTCAATGATTCCAAAGTATGAAACGGATGTCATAACAGGGTTTTTATCTTTCGAACTAGAGAAATGCATGGACTCAGCGACGACCATAACCCCACTGTTTTGCATAGTACTTTTGTCATCCTGGGACTTTGTATAGAAGGAAAACTTATTGATATCATACCCACTCCAGCATACGACATCAAAGTTAGGCCCCTGTGCTAGCCATTTTAATGTATCAGAAGCAATACCATCCTTTGCAATTTTTTCTTTAAACCAGTTCAAGAAAGTCTTGTTATGCTTGTTCAAACACCATTTTTCATTCATTCTAGGGTAAGTTTCATTGATGATGCTTTTGTGCTCACATAAGTATGGTTCAACCTCATCAATGTTATTGAATATATACAAATGTGCTTGAAGCACTTCCTCCCGATCCATGCTCTTAATAGTGATACCTCGTGTACCCTTACCATCATATCTTCCTTCGTGACGAGACTTCGGAAGCCCTACAGGTTCCGCTTCTGACATGTAGTCTGTACAAAACTCAATAGCTTCTTCTGTAACATACCTTTCAACAATAGATGCTTCGGGACGGTGTGGATTCTTCATATATCCTTTCAAGATCTTCATGTATCGCTCAACCGGGTACATCCACCTTAAATAAACGGGGCCGTACAATGTAATCTCCCTCACTAGATGAACAATCAAATGAACCATGATGTCAAAAAATGAAGGTGGAAAATACATCTCCAATTGGCACAAGAAAATGGCTGCCTTAATTTCCAAGTCATCCAAATTTTTAGTGTCAATGACCTTGCTACATATAGCATTGAAGAATAAGCATAACCTAGTAATGGCATGTCTGACTTTTTTAGGCAAGATGTCACGAATGGACACCGGTAGTAGTTGTTGCATCAAGACATGACAATCATGAGACTTTAAGCCAACTAATTTGAGATATTTCATTGATACAAGTCTTTTGATATTTGAAGAGCAACCCTGTGGCACTTTGACTCCTCGTAGACATTCACAGAAACTTCTTTTTTTTTTTGATAAAGTATGACATGCTGGGGGCAAATAAGTCTTCTTATCCCCCACTTTATGTGGAGCTAACTGCTCTCGTATACCCATTGTAACTAGATCCAGACGAGCATTCACACCATCCTTTGTCTTGCCTTGAATGTTGAGAAGCGTTTCGATTAAACTGTCACACACATTTTTCTCCACATGCATCACATCAATACAATGTCTTACATCAAGCTTGCACCACTATGGAAGATCAAAGAATATCGACCTCTTCTTCCATATTTTCTTCTCGGTAGCCTTCTTCTGGGTCTTCCCATAGATAACATTAGTGTTGTTCACCCTTTCATAAACTTGCTCTCCAGTCAAGGCCACCGAAGCAATTTCATTCTCTGGAAGTCCATTGAAAGCTTTTCTCAATTGACGATAAGGATGATTACGTCGGAGAAATCTGCGATGCCCAAGGTAAATTGTCTTCCTTCCATGTTGCAGTTGATGGTAACATGTGCCTTATTCACATATTGGACATGCTTTATGCCCCTTAACACTATACCCACACAGGTTCCCGTATATTGGAAAGTCATTGATGGTGCAAAATAACATGGCACACAATCTGAATGTCTCACGGCAATACCTGTCGATCACATCAACGCCTACATACCACAACATTCTCAAGTCTTCAATCAAGGGACTCAGATAAACATCAATATCATTTCCTGGCTGTTTAGGACCCAAAATCATCATACTTAACATAATGTATTTGCGCTTCATGCACAACCAAGGAGACAGGTTGTAAATTACCAGGAGAACAGGCCATGAACTATGAATACTACTTAAGTTTCCATATGGATTCATTCCATCGGTAGCAAGTCCAAGCCTGAGGTTTCTGGGCTCATTGCTGAAATACGGAAACAAACTATCAATTTTCTTCCATTGCAAAGAATCGGCCGGATGACGAAGCTGTCCACCACACTTCCTCTTATCTTTATGCCATATAATGTTCTTTGCGTCATTTACATTAGCAAACAATCGCTTGAACCGCAGAATCACGGGAAGATACCATAACACCTTCGCAGGAGGACCTTTTGTGACCACATCACAACTAGAATCACCATCCTTCACTTTGTAGCGTGATACCCCACACCTGGGGCACTCGTGCATCTCTTCAAACTCTTTCCTATACAATATGCAATCATTGGGGCAAGCGTGTATTTTCTTATACTCCATACCCATCTGACACAATATCTTCTTCGCCTCATAGTTTCGAGATGACAATGTGTTACCTTCTGGAAGCATGTCTTTCAACAACTCAAGCAATTCGGTAAAACTTTTATCGCTCCACCCATTTCTCGCCTTCACATTAAACAATCTTAACACCGCTGACAACCGTGTGAAATTAGTGCACCCCAGATACAAAGCCACTTCCGCATCACTGCACAAAGTATCAGACACATGTGCGCGCCGAAAAGACTCTTTCTCAACATCACGGATCATGTCCTCTAGTCCATCGTCCATATGCACGTCATCAACTTCCTCTCTATCCGACACCATCGGCCTGTCTAACGATTCACCATGACATATCCATGTTGTATAACTCTTGAAAATCCCCTCACAAATAAGATGATCACGTATCTCCTCAGCTTCTAGTCGTCTCTCATTCAAACAATTAACACAAGGACAATAAAACCTTCCGTTACCACTATCAGGAGCATTTGTTTTTGCAAACTGTAGAAAATCTTCCACTCCATTCTCATACTCATCACTTGTCCGTCTAGAATTCATCCAACCGCGATCCATGACTAAAACCAATAACTTCGTACTTAGTCCAACATATTCATCAACCACTTCTTATGATAGGGTATGGCCCTATCCCATTAGAGAAGAAACTTTTTCAACATTCAGTTAACAGTTAGTCCTTAACTCTCATGCTCATACTCGACGAAATTTCGGCAGTATTTACCTTCGGTCTCCGATGTACACAACTTGAATGCGATGACAACCACCACGATAAAGTATGCACCCGGAGAACGAAAGGAAATGTATCAATCCGAACTTTCATCAAGTATATAACATTAGAATAAATGAGTAACTATTTTAACTGAATGAAGAAAAAGTTTTTTCCTAAATTGTCCAACTTTGGACAATTCAAGATCCAATACAATGAGCGGTACATTAAGCACGTACACGTGTGCTCATTAGTATTGCATCTCAAATGGGAAACTAAGGTTTACTAATTATTGTGGGCATATTCTCGGATCAAATAAATTTTCAAGCGAATACATTAAAACTCCAATGAAAGCTTTTCAGCCAAAACGATGGAAATCAAACCTTACTTTGTAATTTTCCAATGCAAAGCGGCTATCTGCTGGTATAACTCCTTTCTTGTATTTTCCTGTCAGCACACCACATGCAAGTGGACTCCAAGTGGTCAAACCGAAGCCATAGTTACAGGTTTGATTTGGATCTGAAAAAATAACATTACCTCATCATAAACCAAATGACTTGACAAAAACCGTGAAAGTATAATCTTAAATGCTTCCCTCCATGAATCTCAACTCTCAATTTCTCAGCATCCATACACAAGATGATATAAAATACAAAATTGGTAAAACTACTATGGGCAAGAAGATCTTACCTTTTGTATCCAAGGATTGTGCCTTTCACGTAGAGTCTAAAATCAAAGCATGAAAAATACAGTGTTAGCTTATTTAAGACCAAAAGATCATATAAGAAAATGAGTAGCGAAGAGCTATGGCTATTCAGGCAGGAAGCAAAGAACATGAAGAAAAAAACTAAATCCATCAGACCATCATATATATTCAATCAAAAACTATATATATATATATATATATATATATATATATATATATATATATCCTTTATTCTCCTTAAGAAAACACAAAGTTTCCCTTCCTTCCATGTATTTTTGGTGCATATTGCAGTTGAAACACAACTTCTAAAAAGGCAATCGAAATGTAAATGACCAACTTCTACAATAGACCACAAACTCTTAAATGCTACCAAATTATAAAATAATCTCTTTGAACACTCGAAGTCTCTAGTGCTTAAGAGATCGCCACACATAGAGTAATATCTTGCCACAACAGAGTATCGTAGCATCTGAATAACAAGCAAGCAAAACAATACCAGTAAAATAAAATTAAAACCAAAATAGAAAGCAAGAAATATTACCAGTAATAATGTCAAACATTTCATTAAATAAACAAAACATAGAGGCCTCAAAATACTAGAACTGCTCAGATCCAAACCACAAGACCTCAAAGTAAAAAGAGACAAAACACTAACAAGTAGTAATAACCGAATCCAAGTTCTCAACATCTCATAGTAACAACAACAAAACAAGTAAATAAGCATGCACTCTCACCAGAAGCAGAAGCAGCGGAGACCGACGAGCAGCAGGGAGAGACAGAGATGGGTGGCGGCGGCGAAACAGTGAGGGACGGCGAGCACAGAGCAGTGAGAGAGATGGGGACGAAGTGACGAGCACAAAACGAGGGAGGGAATGAAAAACAAAGGAATGGAAGAGCAGAGCAAAAACAAAGGAAAAGGGCGCGTGACATATGGAGGGAATGAAAATAGAAACAAAACGTATGGTTTTGTCAAATATTACACATCGGTTGTCCAAAAACCGATGTGGTTAATATATTAGACATCGGTTCAATAGGAACCGATGTGGAAAGATAAAAATTTTAAATTTTAAATTTTAAATTTTATTTTTATAATTTAATACATCGGTTATAATACAACCGATGTGGTTAATCTATATATTAGACATCGGTTCTAAAAGAACCGATGTGGAAAGATAAAAATTTTATATTTTAAATTTTTTTTGTTTTAATTTTAGACATCGGTTAAAATACAACTGATGTGGAAAATATTCACACATCGGTTATTTATGAAACCGATGTGGAATCCTTTGCTTTTAATTTCAAAAATGCCACCACCTCGTTTTACACATCGATTGTTGTGAAACCGATATGGAATCTCCGATGTTAAAAGCATATTTTGCACTAGTGTTGGCTTCAAGCCGAACTTCATTAAATGCAATAGAGTCGTTCTGGGCAACCATTAATGCAATAGGAACGTTGGTTGTACTCTAATATGAAGGATCATTGCTTTATGCATCGTGCAGTAGCCAAATCAGAGTTGTACAAAATGTTTTTTGACTTTGCAGAGCACATTTTCCTTTTCGTGTAATAACCAAGAGTACTAGGGAATAAAGCATGTTGGAAACATTCTTTAACTGGACTTCATTTCTGATTTCCTAGGTTGCTTGTGAGAATGACTTCTGACTTTTCTTGATAAGCGTGAGACTGACAAAGAGAGAGCTTCAGAGTCTTTAATTTGTATGAGGGGACAGCTTCCAAAAGCTATTTGTACTTGGGTTCCTCATCGAAGAACCTCCAACAAGTATAGGAACTTATCAGAAGACAAGTTGAACCTTCTCTTGCAGAAAGTCAATAATCCTAGTCAGCAGACATGTTGACTTTTGCTTATCAGACATGTGGTCATCTATGTGGACAGACAGGTGAGAAGGTGACTTCTTACTATTTTGATCTGTACACTGGGTAGACAGGTTAGCAACCAAAACAAAGGTTAATTAAATCATTAACCAATGTTTAGTTTTCATCAAAACTTAGGGAAATGCACATCAGACATTTTAGAGACTTAACAATCTCCCTTTTTGATGATGATAAACATTCAGATGATTTAATGAACCTTAGAAAATATCAATAGAAGAAATAACAATATTCAGATAAGTAAAAGTTTTCTTAATCAGACGGGTTGTGCAGACAAGTGCACTTAGGTTCACTTAGCACAACATCAGAGTATTCATATGATCAGATATGTATTTAAAGACAGGTTGAAACTTGTTTTTTACTTTATGCTTAGACATCATTTAATCATCTCATTTAATCATCTTAGCTTTACTTTCTCTCCCTTTTGTCAACAACAAAAAGGAATAAGACGAGAGACAGAAAAGTAAAGAATAGTAGAAGACAAAATTTATACATAACTACCTAGTTTGACTAAAAAGCAAAAAAAGAGATTCTACTCTCTTTTCTAAAAGCATCTTAGAATGCCTTTCTTCATCCAGCTGTCTTCTGGTTTCTTCTAGCTGAGCTTGAAGCAGGTTGAAGCTATGTAAATCCACCATTTGAGGAGTGGAGGCTTCTACAGTCAGACTAGTTGAAGCAGCAGACTGGTCTGAGTACCAGGGCAAGACTAAGATAGGAGGTGCCTTGGGCATAGAGAAATGTGAGGAAATACGGGGAAAGACAAGTTGATGAAGGGTTCTATAGTAAAAAAGGGGAAGAAAAGCTAACTTAAACAGAGGTCTGATTCTAACAAAGTCAATATCAGTGGATGAAAAGATACAAGAAAGTCTCTCAGATAGACACAGACGGGTGACTCTTATCTGGATAATGTTGGGTTTTGGGCTCCCTTCCTATGTGGAGAAAGGCCCAAATGTGTAAGCCTATTTTGTCTCACTTGTTTAAGTGGAGAGAGGTCAGATTAGGGTTGCAGAGAGGTCTTATTTTAGTAAGAATATAGCAGCCAACAAGAGAGAAGATAGGAGACAAAGCCAACCGGCATACCCACCAGACAGTCACCTTAAAATGGCGACAGAGGATTCGTTCACCTTTGATTGGGTTGAAATTTCGGCAGTAGGTTCAGGACGTGTGGTTATTCATTCTCACCGTTAGGATTTTCAAGACGAGGTCTGAAGTGAGAGATATTGGCTTCGTACAATAGCTCTATTTTTGGGGTAAATTTCATCTTCTTGTTTATCATTTGTAAGCATTGGTGCTTGGTTGTTTTGGTTGATTGTTGGCATGGTTTGTGCACTAGTTGGAGACTCTTTTGTACTCTTATTTGATCATAGTGGAGCTGTTTCTTTGGTCTGGACGACCTGTGTTTTTTACCCTTGCTTTAAGGGGTTTTCCACGTTAAAATCTTGGGGTCTCTTTTATTTTTGTGTTGTTCTATTTACTACCATATATTTGTTGTTGCTCCTCACAGATTCTTGCAAGTTTAGGGGGATTTATTTTTGCTGCGTATTGCTTTGTTATTGTGTTACACTATTGCATTGTTGCTCCCCCCATTAGAGTGGCATCAGAGCTACTTGGCTTGGGGCATTTTGACTTACTTGAATGATGGAGGTAAATACAAAGATGGTCTGTTTGAATGGCAATAATTATCATTTGTGGAAGGGCAAGATGAAGGATTTGCTCTTTGTGAAGAATATGCATCTTTGATATTAAGTTTGTTAAAACATCATTTTATAAGGGATTATGTTCAAAAAGGCATCTTTGATATTAAGTTTGTTAAAACTGAAAATCAATGGGCTGATATTTTGTCAAAACCCTTAGATGAAGATATGTTTAAATATATTAGAGACAACCTGAACATGCATTTAATTGTTGAATAACCTATCTGATAACTTGCCTGATGCTGCATGCTTAACTTGTCTAATGAATTTTGCATGACCTGTCTGTGACACCTATCTAACCCTGTTGAGTTATACTTGTATGAACTCAATAGATTTTGGAAAAATTGTTATTATCTCTTAATAATCCGAAGCTAATCAAGTACATCATAGTTTTATTCCTTGAAACCATGTTTTCATAATGTCTTAGTGGGTGTTGTGGTTTCACAAATATTTCGTGCCGTTTTAGCATTGGAGTTTTTCTTTTTCTCTCTCTTGACTTTATGTCTATAAAAGGACAAAAAGTCTGAAAGCCTTCTTCTTTACGCTTTCAAAAACCATTTGTCTTTCTCTGTCTCTGCAAAATCCCAAAAATCTCAAACCTTAACACTTCTTCTACAATGGCACCCAATAAGAATATTTCTATTGAAGAAATCGATCCTAAATACCAAATGAGGGTAGATATGTTGATAAGTTTTCGCTGAGAAGGTGGTGGATCTCCAAGTAATGAAGAAATGGGGAATGGATGTCACTGACGAGTTGGAATACTCCAAGTGGACTCCTTTCTTCGAAATAAAGGAGCATGTTCATCCTAGACTAGTTAGGGATTTCTGGAATAGTGCCACCCTCCATACCAACCCCATTGATGTTACCAAGGACATAAGGTGACTCGTGCTGAAGATTACCTTCATGTTCAACATCAGTTCTCTTGAGAAGGTTACTGGCTGTCCCAGGTTGGGAGCTGGCTTCAGAAGTGAATGTGAGGATGAAATTGGAGCTGCTGATATCAACATAGATCTCTATAGAATTCCAAACCCTCCTAACTACAAACATGCCAACATAGTACCCAAGTGCAAATTTCTGCTAAAGCTGCTGCAGGAATGTGTGATGCTAAGAAAAGGGTCCGCAGAATGTTTCTAAGCTGGACAAGCTTGCCCTTTATCACCTGATCCATAGGATCAAGGTTAACTTGAATGACCTTGTGTTCAAGCACCTCGAATCCATAATCAAGAGACCATCTATGGCTACCTTTCCTTATGGGATGTTGCTAACAAGACTCTTCATGAACATACTCTTCATTCCTGGAGATGGAGGGTTTGTGGACATGGCTCTGCCTATAGACAAGAAGTCCTTGTTTATGATGAAGATCCCAGGAATTCCACTGGATGAGTCCCTCAAGGATGAGGAAGAGAAGAAGAAGAAGGAATATGCTGAGGAGAAACAGTCAACTACTTAAGCTGAGTCTGCTGATGAGTCTGAGGTTCCCATCTCAGAAGGTATATGGAAGCTTTTTGGGAAAGTGGCTATACATGATCAAAGGTATGATTTGGAGAAGCCCTCTGCATCTGCAGAGACTGCTGAAAGTGAGAGATCTCTTGTTTTCAGATGGAGGAATCTCCCTCCAAATAGAAAGGCTAGTGTAGCTGAAGTGTCTGGAGTTGAGTTTGCTTAACTAGACAAGAAGAAGAAGCTGCTGAAGACCTCTACTGTGGTCAGAAAAGTGTTGTCTGTACCCACTAGAGAGAAAGTACCTGCTCAGGGGGAACATATGATCACACCCTTGGAGAAGCCCAAGGAGAAATAAGCTCTTTTTTCTGGAAGTGATACCCAAGAAAAGAAGGTCAGGCTACCCTGCACATGCTGCTGTTACTACTCATTCTGCTGAAGCAGCTACTGCTGTTGCAACTGGAGAAGACATGTCTGTTGGAGCACAGACAATTGTTTACCCTTTAGTGGATCCCTTGAATCCCCCAAGCCAAGGAAGAAGCTGAGGATGTCAGAGAAACATGTAGTTCTTCCCTCATCACCATCACCCTCACCATCTTCACCTATTCATAAAGGTATAACTACCCCACCTGTCCCCTATCCTCCTGCTCTTTATGTCAATCCCATAGCCCATATAACTCCACCCTCTTCACTTTCTGTTCCCACACTATCCAAACCTCTAAATATATTTCAGAATCTTCTATCTACTAGTTTTAGTAATATGTCTGTCATTCCTCCTCCACCACCTCACATAACTAATTCATGTAGTGTTCTCACTCAATCTCACCCTACCATTGTCTATATTTTCTCTAATGTTCCAGGTATTAACTATGACCCTTCTGTATTTATGCTACCCTCTCTAATGTTCTAGGTATTAACTATGACCCTAAAGTTCTTCCCTCTCCTGTACCTATCACCATCTCTCATTTATCCTTGTCTGAATGTCTATCTTCAATTTTCTCTTCACTTGAGGAAGACCTTGTTAGAGTTAGATCTATTTTTAAAATTACTTTTCTTCCTTTCTTATTTTTGATAACTATTCATCAGTATTTCATTCCTAGGGTTCTAGAGCCCTTTTCTGTCCCTTCTGCACCTCTTGTCTATGCCCTTCCATGGCACTCTGAGGACACTTTCTCATCTGAAGTTGTTGAGACTGAATTTGTGGACATCATACGCTTCAATGCCTTGCAAGCTGAAGTTGCTTCTCAAAGAACTCTGTTGGAAACTGCTTTGAGACAACTAGATGAAGAAAGAAGAGTTAGAGTAGCTTTAGAAGCTAAACTAGATTCCTTGTATATACTTTTGAGTAGAAGTCAATAGGCTTTGTTTCTTGTAAAAACTTGCATTTTACAAGCTTACGATGATTAATGCTAATATTTTTTTGGATATCTTTCTTGATTTCTTTCTCTTTAACTTTTATTTTGATTTACTGCCTCTTATTTTCATTTTTGTTGTTGCCAAAAGGGGGGAGAAAAAGAATAAAGATAGCATGAACCTTAACCTGTGTAAAGAATCTGCCTGCCAAGTTTTTCAAATACATAAGGATTTATCTTTATCAACCTGTCTGTAAGGCTTTAATGAACTAAAAGACTGATAGTTCTAATAAGTATTGATAAGCCATTGTGTTTCAAAAGCTCTGATATGATATGCATAAGTTATTAACAAAGTTCTGATACCTGTCAGCATACATTCTCTGCTCTTGAAATTTTAACTTGTCTAAACAATTGTTTCTTTTTGTGTTAAATATTTATAAGGTTCATAAATCATTTCAATGTTTGTCATCATATAAAATGGGGAGATTGCTAAGTCTCTAAATGTCTGATGTGCATTTACCCTAAGTTTCGATGAAAATAAAAATTTTCAATGATTTAATTGACCTCTATTTTGGTTACTGACTTGTCTACTTAGTGTGCAGATTATTATTTTAAGTATTTTAATCACCTGTCTGTCCTATAACTCTCTTGGTAAAAAATGAATAACACTCATCTTATGAGTAAAGCCAACCTGTCTGCTGACTCAACTGGATTGTTGACTTTATGCATAGAAGATTCAACCCCTATAATGAAACTCTTACTGTTTGGTGTCTTTCAATAAAGAACACGCAAACACTGAAGAACTTTATTGAGCTGCCTACTCAGTCAGAAGCTGCTGAAGCTTTCTCTCACAAAGATCAAGAAGTTCAGAAGGTCAAACACTCAAGCAACCATGGAACTCAAAAAATAGTGCTTCAAAAATGCTTTATTCCTTAGTACATCTGGAAGTTGCACGAAAAGGGAAATATGATCATCAAAGTACAAAAGCAACCTGAACAACTCTGAATTAAGCACTACCCGTTTGTGTTAGAGTACAAGCAAAGCTCCTATACATTAAATGGCTGCCCATAACCACTCTATTGAATTTAATGGAGCTCAGGTTAAAGCCAAAAATCTGAAGGAATGTCTCTAACATATTTAAATTGATTGAAGGCGATAAATAGAGAAGTCATTGATGTAACACCCTTCTCGGGCTCTACATCGTCTGTGACATTTCTATTTATAAGACCAAGTAAAGCAGAAAATAGTTCTTTTACCAAAAACACGAGTTTACTTTTTGCTTTCTTTTCGTTATCGAAAATGATACCATACAAATTCTTCAACATATAACATCAACTCATATATAAATATTTTGCAAACATTCCCAAGTACTAACAGTCATTCATATCCAGTGTTGGTGTAAGCCCTAGAGGCCAATGTTTTTCCTTTGGACTTACATTTTGTATCTTGCTATTATTTACCATATGAGGCATTTCAGTTTATTATGTTATTTTTTAAACGTAATAAAGTCCTTAGAATAGAAAGTTCTATTTAATAGAATATCAAGTATACAACTTGATAGTGAGACACTATTAATCAAGAGAACTTTATTCTTAAATATCCATAGTCGAATATTATTATTAATAAGGACAATAATAATACATCGAGACTATTATGTGTGTGGACTGATGGCCACGTCTCACGGGTCATGGATATGAGATATCAAGTCACACACATAGGTACACATTAGAGTAATGACGTACCGGATTGATTCGACGTGAGAACACTACATGGAACGTTATGTGAGTATCATAAGTAGTTCTCATAGTGACAATGATGTATGCAATCCTTCGACCTGAAACCACTACGATCCCTACATGAGGAGTCGTGTGCTTTAATACCGTCAAACGTTATCTGCAACAGGATGATTATAAAGTCGGTCATTGGGTACACCGCGAGTCATGCGCAGGGGTTAAGTGATCTAGATGGGATTTGTCCCTCCTACATAACAGGAGTAATATTTGTGGGCCCCTTGATAGAGTGAGACTATAAAATGCATGGCCGTGCTGAAATGAGTCAATATGAGATATTGACCTCGTTTAAATATTAAGTCTACTCGGGTATCAAGGAACGTAATATTGAACTATACAAGGGTGACACATTCTATGCCTTGTGTTCAATATAGATATAAGGACAAAGGGATAATAATACACATTAACATTGGTCACGAAAATGTTACGTCAGATCACTGACTTTCTCATTACTTGGGTAGCGATGATGTGTTGCTAGACACCGTTCATTGTTTATAATATTAAATATAATTTAATATTATTGTCAACGTTATGGGAACCTATAGGGTCACACATTTAGAGCAGATAAATCAGAATTAAAAGAAATTGGGTTAGTCCTAAATTTCTATTGGGCCATGCTCGTGACAGATGAGCCCAGGAGGGCCAGGTTAAACCTTTTTGCATGCAAGAGGTGCCTACCAATAAGTAGCAGCGAAACAGTGCTGAGTCGTCACGCTATCATTCTGGCCTCACTCAGTACACTATTTGCGTGTAAAAAGAAATATACCGCCACGCCTCTTCTTGCACCTAGCAGTGCTTAGAGGAGCCATTCTGATTGAACACGTGAGACGCGTGAGATGTGTTCATCTATTCATGTGGACTACGTAGAGGCAGTGCTGGCTCGTGATTTACAGCGTCTGAAATCAAAGGTCTACGCTTCAAGAGGTAGATTTTCGAAACATGAACCATGACCATTCGCAAGGATTCTTGGTGGGAATTTTTCCGTTGTGCTTGTTTGATGCACAAATTCTCCTACAGTGGTAACAGAGCCATGAAGAGTTTAAGTTCTCGCGGCTAAGTTAAATATTTTATGAGACATGAAGAGTTTATCATGGCAATGTTAAATATTTGATGAGACATGAAGAGTTTACGTTCTCGCGGCTATGAAGGTCCAAGTGTTGGTACCCGAAGCCGCCATTGTCTGCGGAAACCCCGTGCTACCTCTACGTAGTGTGATAATTAAATGCGGCATTAATACGATATTAATGATAATAAAATGGTATTATTATTATGATTTCAAAAATCAAATATATTTGGATATTTTGTATCATCCTTTTTATGATAATATTATTAATAATAATTGAGTATTATTAATATGTGTTTAATTACAATTTCGAATTTCAATTTTGAAGATTTTGAAATCTCAATTAATTACAACATTAATAGTAATTAAGTGTATAATTAATGTGTGTTTTATCATGATTTTGAAATTCAAATTTGTTTTGATAATTTGGTATCTCTTAATTAAGAGTATTAATAGTAATAAGTGTGTATTATTATTTTGATTGTTATGATTCAAAATTAATTTTTGAAATCTTGTATGTCACCATTTAATAACAACATCGATTATAATAAATGTGATTTATTATATACGTTATGTTTTCAAAATTCAGATTTTGAAATCCTTAATTAATAATATAATTAATAGTAATAATAGTGTATTATTATTGGTTGTTATTATTTATTTGGTGATGCATGGTGAATGGTTATGGCCTTAGTCCTTTTATCTTTTGGTTTATATTTTAAAATACGGCTTGCGTGTCGTGCCATTCTCTTATATTCCATTTATACCTTCTCTTCTAACCTCACTCCCCTCGTATGTAAAACGAGGTTTCTAATTTATTTGTAATGTAATGATGGAGACAAGAAGGCGACGTCATAAAAGGACTTGGTGGGAGATCATGCTTGGAGAAGCTTGGACGCTCCTAGGATTTAGTTAAGATTCTCTCATTGGCTTGGGTGATCATCAATGTGTTAGGGGCCATAACCATATCACATTTATTTTCTTTTGATATATGTATGAGATGCATGTATGTATGTTTGGCATGTTAAAGAGTTTAACTAATGGTGAGATCACTTTAATTAAAATTCCCTTAAAAGGAAATATTAAGTTTGAAAGCCTTCCAATACATAGCACTCGTCAAGGCTAATATCGAATGAGTGTATGTCCGCCAAAGCGGAGTGTATTTTTCTATACTAGTAAGACGCGATGGGACAATTGTAATGCCTAATTTCTATCTATTGGGTCTAACTTAACTAAGTCATATTCAATAGGATTGAAAGACTTAGAGGCATTGAGTTGGGCTTTAGTCCATGAGATGGATTAGAATAAGAGTTATTCACCCAACTATCCAAGAGCTGCTTGAGATGTAATCGGAAAGTGTTTCCTACCTAAATAACCAAACTTTAAGCGATCAGCCAAAGCTGACTTGAAACTAGGTGAAATATGGATCTTGGCCCACTAGAAAATCTTCCAACGGGATTTTTCGGAACAATGTTCAGGGTAATTGGTTTGAGTAAAATAGTGGGAGGCGTATTTAATTAAAGACCTAATTAAATATTTTATAGCATGATACTTATATTTTGCATACTTCTTTATGTAGATTACCATGGCATCAAACACATCAAGTAACTTGTCATTGCGATCTGTCCTTGAGAAGGACAAACTGTCCGGAACAAACTTTCTGGACCGGTACAGAAACTTGAGGATTTTCCTCAAGCAAGAGAAAAAGATGTATGTTCTTGAAGAGGCTATGTTAGAGGTGCCACCAGCTGCGACTGCACCCAAGGCTGACAAGGATGCTTATAACAAGCATTAGGATGATTCCTTGGATGTTGGTTGTCTTATGCTTGCTACCATGAACTCTGAGCTTCAGAAGAAACAAGAGAACATGGAGGCATTTGATATGATCGAACACCTCAAGAAGCTCTACCACGAGTAAGCAAGGCATGAGCGGTTTGAAGTTTCCAGAGCTCTTTTCCAAATGAAACTGGCAGAAGGAAGCCCAGTGTGAGACACCCCGATGTGACCCATCGTATTATTACATTAAAACCTTAATATTTATTTACTTAATCACGCGCTTATCGTTGAAAATACGTAAAAATTAAAACTTGATTAATAATTATATAACTTATGCAGATATAAAACACACCAAAACTAAATTACATAAATACACACAGGTTTATTTATTACAAAACCAAAACACTGTTAAGGGTACCCTCTCAGTAGGATCCCTCACAGGTATAAACTTAAACAAAAGTTGTACTTAGCGGAAAATATAAATACTCCTTAGACACACTGGCCATAATGTCTATACTATAATCGCCATAAATCACAGCTCGACCTCCAGCATCTGGTTCGTATGGAGTTCCCTATAACTCCTCAGCAATTGGTTCCTCCATCGGGTCTTCTCGTACGATCACATCAGAAATAAAATACAACACACAGAAAGATATAGGGAATAAGAAACAGTTCTATCCTCAAAAAGCGGAAAAGAGTAATAGTAAATTATATAGTAATTGTCACAGACATGCATCACTCAAAATCAACAATCATCCTCAATTCACTATATCATCCTCTACCCTCAACCCATGCAACTAAAACTTTATACTGATGTGGCCATCTTCACTCCTGTCACATTAGTCAGTAGTCCAGAACGGTCCAGTACCAATAACATACGAACTCGTCAAGGAATATCATTCCATAACAGTCCAGTGCCAAGAACATACGAACTCATCATGTAATATCATTCCATAACGGTCCAGTGCCAATAACATACGAACACGTAAAGGAGTATCAATCCAGAACGGTCCAGTGCCAAGAACATTCGAACGTGTCAAGAACTAAAGAGTATTACGGTAGTCTACCTCGGCATCTACATTCGTAGGGCACTCACCCGCAATATCCGATATCCCAAAATAGGATATCCTGACCTCGTGTGTTCCACTCACACGGCTGTGAATAACAATACATCTATAAATGAATCTCCCTAAATTTCATCAATAACAACTTAGTGCCTCAACCTTCCATCAAAGTCTCAACACCTTTTTCCTCATAGATAAAACCACTTAATTAGGCTAGGCACCTCTAAATCACCTTTATTCTCTCACCCAAACAATTATCTTCCGAACAACACATATCCTTACTTAAATATCAGCTAAGCACAATATTAACAACCAGACAGATCATGCATAACATAACATCAGAAAATATTCAAATATCTCAATATCATATAAAGCAATTTATGACAACCAAATCATAATAATCAAACCAATTAAATAACCAAGTCATACTCTGTCACGGCCTGGCCGTGATAGCCATCACGGCCGTGACAGATATCAAAGGCAAGAATTCTACAAAACAGAACCTGTCACGGCCTGGCCATGACAACCATCACGTCCGTGATAGACACTGAACATCCTCAATATCATAAATATTCAAACACCGCAATAATACGTCACATGCAGATGGAATACCTCAACCAGCGTATCACAGTAAATTTGATAACAGAAAATCAAACATCCTCAAATACTTAAAATCAACTTAATGTCGATAAACCTACAATCCCCGAATCACCATTGGTTTTACAGAAAAGGTTTCCAATGGGATTTTGGTCTTGTCGATTACTCGACTACTAGTAGGGTTTAGGTCTCCCTACACAATTATCATATAATCTAATACTTATCGATTCGACGATAGGTTGATTCTTTTCCCCACCTGAGCTCGCACCGAAATCTCGAACTCGACGTTCCTCGCTATCACACCACATCTTAGTAGTTTCACCTTGAACCAAACAACATATCTATAATTAATCAAATAACAACCATCTATGACACTTTAGGGCTAGGTTCGGCCAAGACTTAGAAAATAGGTTTAGGGTTATCTTCTTAATGCCATCTTTTGGATCCTAGTTACTAGAGTCTTAACTAACATAGATTACTTATTACAAGACTAAAATTTGAAACAAAATCCTCTAACCTTTAGGGTTAGGGTTTCGGCCAAGGGCTGACTTTTAGGGTTCAAAATCCTTAAAATTTCTAATCATGATTAAGTCATATATTAATGATCCTTGATTAACCTAAATCATGGATTAGTGACTAAACAACTAAAGTTGAAACTCAAAACTTCCTATCTCTTTTATACAAGGATTCGGCCTCAACATGTTCATAGGGTTAGGGTTCTTAGTTTAATAAACCAACTTGGATTTATTAAGCATACATACTAATAGCTTGATTAACAAGATCATTAATGAAAACCATGAACAAAAACTCTACCAAACCTACTTTGATAGATTCGGCCAAGGCTAGGTTTTTAGGAAAGAAATTTTTGATTACATCATGCTCTTAGATTTATATAATATGCATGATATCAAGAAGATAGAAAGTAGTTTCATCATCATTAGATTTTTCTAGAATTTATTATGACTTTTCAAAGTTCTAGGGTTAGAAACGTTAAAGTGATGAACAACTATAATATAAACCTTGAATCAAGAAGCTTGCTAAAGAACATAGGCATGATTAAGGAAGAATATTAGGATTTACCTCTTGAAGATCAATGACAAAGGAAATCCAAGAAACTTGCTTCACAAACTTATCACTAAAGAACTTATGAACTTAGGGTTTTGAACAAAAAGGCATTAGAACTAAGTGAAAAGTGAGAGTATGGTATTTATAGAGATAGTGGCGCCATCTTGGGAAGGATCTAGAAGTGATGAGTTGTCTTGCTAGAAGGATTAAAATGCAATTACTTCCTAGGGACCAATTTGCAAAGATTCCAAAAGTTTAAGGATTAGTTTGCAAATTGTCAATAAATTGTCATGATGACTTGTTGCCACATTTAATGCAAGCTTATCTTGACTATTTTGGGCCGATTTTTGTGTCATAGATATTTTTAAGACAAATCATGAAGGTTGAAGAAAAATCAAGAATGTTGAAGAATGTTGAAGAACAAAGTAGAAGAATGGAGAACATTCTAGAAAATTCTTGGCTCATCTAAGAATTATGAGGGCAGCCCCTTCTCCCTCATGGGCTTGCGCATGGGCCTACTCAATTTGGGCTTGAATTCAATTTTGTGGGGCCCCACTTAATGATTTAAGCTTAAGTATGACATTGGAAACTTGTAAGGTTTCAAATGGGCTTTTATGGAATCAATCCACGGACAAGAAATTTGGGCTTCATTTCCACGGTCCAATAAGATATTGGGAGCAAGGGTTCTGGCCCAATTCACTTAAAAAAAAAACTTAGAAACTAACTTAGGGACAAAAGGGTAATTAACAGAAAGTTCAGGGACTTAAGCGTAAAATTCCTAAATTTTCACTTTAACCCTGTATAACCTTCTAGACTTAAAAATATGATTCATCCCCTTGAATCATCTCAAAATCCTAAGATAAACCCTCCATCGGCTCTTAGAAACTCCAAAATCCCCTCCGTCGTCTACTTGATTACGTGTTTCACCCGAAAAACATAATTCATTTTATTTTTTTCTGAAATAATTATAAAAATACAAAATTGTAGGAAATAAAATACTAAACTTAAGTCTTTCGTTCATGAATTAAAATTAGGTCTTTTGAGCAGTATTATTATACTGTCAATGGAATTCACGGACCGGGTTTCACCTGACTTTCCAACCTAAATTTTAATCGTAGCTTCCTACATTCAAGTAGGATTGACTAGTAAACTCTGTTTATTTAAAATAATTTTCTAATACTCATATAAATATATACAAATAATCGTTCGTATTTCGATTATTTTGAAACAGTGAAAATCGGGGTGTTACACAGTGGGTCCTCATATGCTTCAAATGATTGGGTACATTGAGAATCTCGAAAGGTTGGGTTATGCCTTGGGCCAAGAGTTGGCCACTGACTTGATCTTGCAATCGTTGTCGGAAAGTTACAATCAATTTGTCATGAATTTCAATATGAATGATCTTGACAAAACACTACCAGAGTTGTTGGGAATATTGAGAACTGTTTAAACCAACATTAATAAGGGAAAAGGGAAGGCCATTATGATGGTCCAACCTGGAAAGGGTATGAAGCAGCCCAGGAAGCCCAAGAAGCCTATGTACAAGCAGAAGGACAAGGGCAAGGACCACAAGTTCAAACCTAGCACTTCTGGCTTGAAGCCTGTTGGCGGAGTGGCCAAGGAGGGCACGTGATTCCATTGTTGTAAGACCGGACATTGGAAGAGGAATTGCCCAAAATACCTAGAAGAGTACAAGAAGAATGGAAGTGGGACTTCCTTCTCAGGTATGTTTGTTATAGAAGTCAATTTATCTACTTCTACATCATGGGTATTAGATACTGGATGTGGTTCTCACATTTGTACAAATGTGCAGGAGCTAAAAAGGAGTAGACCATTGGCGAAAGGCGAAGTCGATATACGAGTTGGAAATGGAGAAAAGGTTGCTACTTTAGTTGTAGGAACTTATGTATTGAATTTACCCACTCGGCTTAATATTCAGTTGGAGAACTGTTATTTTGTACCTGCAATTAGCAAGAATATCATTTCCGTTTCTTGTTTGGACAAGATTGAGTTTCATTTTATAATAAATAACAAATGTTGTTCTATTTATTTGGATGATATTTTTTATGCTAGTGCACACTTGAGTAATGGGCTTTATGTGTAACACCCTAGTTTTTACACATATGATTAATTATTTTATTTGGATGTTTATGTATATTTTTTTTATGCAGTTTAGTTTGAGTAATTAAATTACTCTATTCGAATTATTTTATTGGGTGCGTTAGCACTGACTTATTTCAGTGAATGCACGGTTACTAGGTTACTAGACAATAATTTACGTTATTGTCACTATTATTACTAGTACAAAAAATGTTTTAAATAATATGATTAAGAGAAAAGCATTTCCATATTTTCATTCTATTTAATTTTAGATTTGAAAATAAACTGGTTTGACATTAATCAGAGATTAAATTTTGGACCGAGTATTTTCTTAGTCGATCAGTTCAACTATTAATCTTTACTCTAATTTGAATTTCGAAATCATATATTTATCAATCTTTATTTTTAGATTCCAAAAATTAAAAACATGTTTATTTTAGGCTTAATATTTTATCACTCATTTTTGTACCTATCACTAAATGTTAAGTTAAAAACATAAAAAATCTCTCCTTTCCCTCATCAGACCCGTAAACCCCCCTCTCTTTCTTTCTTTTTCTTCTTCTTTCTCTTCTTTCTCTCTTCTTCTTCTTTCTCCCTCCAACCTCACCCTCTTCCTTCACTTCCAGCCGGCGCCGTCCAGACCCGCAGCCACCGTCCGACCGCCATGCATCGACGTGAGGAAGAGAGGAACCTGCGAACCAGCTTCCCCACACGTCCGCCATCGCATCTCAGCATCTCCGCCCCGTCGCTGTCGCGGTGCGCCGCCATAGCTCCCGTTCGGGCTCAGTCCAGCCACCGTGCCATGGAGGAAGAAGACGAACCCGAGCGTGGATCCGGTGAGCTCGTTCTGGGTCATCAACATCACAGCCACCACCATGAACCGTCATCCTCCGCCATGACTGCCGTCACAGCCACCACTTTGTCTCTTCCTTTTCATCTTGGGTAAGTATTCTACCCTTAATCTCTTCTAGTTCAAAACCCCAAATCTGATTTTTTAAAACCCTAACCCTAACCCTTTGATTTCAGATTTTTAATCTTGAAATTTAACCTTGTTTTATGAAATTGGGACAATGAATCAGTATTTCCCTAAACCAATTTTATCATTCTTTAGTTAAAATGAGTTATCCCCAAATTGATTTTGAAACCCTAACTTTTCATCCTACTTTAATCATGAAATTGGTTCAGTTTTAGTGCATTTGGAACTTGTAATTAATGGTTTCTAAGGCTAATTTTATGATTCTCTATTTAAATCAAAATTTGCCCAAATTGCTCTTTGAACCCTAAAACCCCAATTTGATTTTACTTGAATTTGGTTCTTTTTTTGTGAAATTAATTATGATTTAGTGCAATTAGGACTCCTAATTGATGATTTCTAAGTTGATTTTCATGATCCTTTAATCAAAACAAAGTTTCCTCAAAGGGTATTGTGAAGCTTAAGCTCCAAACATGATTTTCTTTGAAAATGACCTTGTTTGATAATAAGATTAAGTGTTTAGATCCAATTAGAATGTGTGTTTGATTATGTGTAATTGATTTCTTGACTTCTGGTTGTTGCGCGTTGTCGGATTCCCTCTCTGATACGTTTGACACGGCTATGCTTGCTTGATGGAGTAGATAGTTACACTCTTGGAGCTAAAGTGAGCATTAAGACGAGGATCCTTTAATTGTCTTCAAAGGTAAGGGGAGCTTGCCTAGGGATATTCAATAACTATATGCATGTGTGTATGTGTGTAATTGAGTGTTGTGAATATTATTGTGATATTGAGCCAATACTTGAATAACTTGGTTACTTGAACTATTGTGGTTATTACTTGAAGTTGAACATTTCTTGCTTTAAGGTGTTATGAATTATATATATGTGATGAACTGTCATTAACTGTAATATTATTATTGTTGTGAATATATTACTGTCGATTGAAGTTTGAGAAGCCGGACTTGAGTCTGTGCTCAATGACTATAAGGATTAAAAGCCTTAATAAGCCTTGAATAGAACTTTGGAAGTTTTGGGTTCATTTATAAAAGTTCCTTGTTTAAAGTGCTTACTTCAGAAGAATAAGATCTTTGTTTTTAGGAAAATGTTGAAGTGATTTTAAGTTGAAGGAAACTACCTTTTTATGATCAAGAGTTTTGTACAAGAGAAAACCGCTTTCGAATTGCAGGTTTTATGAAGGAAAAACCCCTTTGAAAATATTTGACTTTATTCCATCAAGGATTTCAAAAGCAAACGAATTTCCTAAATGTTTTATAAAAGAATTTGTAAAGGAAAAGATTTTCTCATAAATGATTTAGAAACGTTCCGGTTACTTGGATAAGTGACCGAGGTTTTATTTTGGTTTTTAATTTTCACTGAGCGAAAAGTAAGCACATGTGAAAGAGAATCTAGTTCGCGAGACATCGCCTCTAGCATTCAGTTATATGCACGCGATCTGGGATCCGTGTCAAGAATTATGGACCAGGGGTCCTAATCGTGATATTATGGGCTAGGAGTCCTAATCTTGGAATTGAGGACTGTGTGTCCTAATTTCGTTGTTATGGACTATGAGTCCTTATCATGTTGAAATAAAACATGGATAAAAGTATAATTGTTTCTACGACCACAACCTTGGACTGCGGCATCGGTCTAAGGTGTTGTGATTGAGCACTCGGACTGCGCGTCCTGTGTTATTGATTTTCAAGTGATGAAAATTGTGAATAGTCGTTAGCCTTGGGCTTCGACAACGAAAAAGAGTGAGCACAAAGAAAAGTATCGATAATGAAAAGTCTTTTATTCATATGCATTTCCCCTTGGCAGGCGTGCTTGAGTTACTGAATACCCGCTTAAGATGTGGTATTTGATGATGTATACATCCGAATGGCCATTATAAGGGATTCGTGATGGTGTTGATCCGGGTACATGAGGTGACGGAGACAACTTGCCAAACGTGGCATATGAGCCTGATCAACTCTTTATTTCTTAATGATAAAACGGTGATGGTATCTCATGAGATTAAGTTTAGAGCCTGATGATTGAAGTGTCATGCATTATCTTTAGAAAACTGATTGATTCGGGTATGAGACCCACTGATATAACACTTGTTGTTTTATCTATGAATAATGCTTAAATGCTAATATGCCTATGTGTTGTATGTATCATGTATATGGTTGTTGTGTGATATATCCATTTGTCGGTATCTCACCCTTACAGATATATCAGGTTTCTTCTGGTTCGCTATCGTACCCTGGGTACTTTAGTGCAGATGGTGTAGAGGAGTCTTCCTAAGTCACTCAGAGACTTAGATCTAGTTGTTTGATGAAGTATTTTATTGTGGAATGACCACATGAGTTTTCCTCAGAAATAACTTTTAGAATGACCAGCTTAGGGTTTGAGACTTAGATTTTTGATAGTATGTATGGGTATGATTCAGAGAGTCTTTATTTTAAAATGGAATGTTTATGGCTCGGAGAGCATATCTTTTGAATGAAAACCTAAGCTTTTTCTTTTGGTCATGTATAGCTTATTGATATAACTATTTTTAGCATATTGCTGCCTGGTTGTATTTGGTGTAACTGGAATTCTGGAATGAAAATGTAATTATTTTAGCAGGTGCTCTTTTACATGGGATGTTCGAATTACAGAGGAGACTCTGTCGAAATTTTTGTAAAAATACTAGCTTTTATTCAAGTATATCTCTAAATTAAATAGGCTTGCCAGGCTAGGATGGTAAGTCGGTCTGCCGATCAAGGTTTAGGTTTGGAGTTGTGCCAAATTTTTATACCCAATTTCAGACGCTTATGTACTTATATAAATTATTTTCCGAAAGCAACCAGCAAACTATCTTTTTAATTTAAATTCCGCATGAGTTACGTAGTAATACCTAGTGGGGGTGTTACATTATGTCCTTGATCTTGAGATGCCCATCTATAACATTGATACTAAGAGGTTCAAACCAAATGAGGTGAACCCAACTTATCTTTGGCATTGTCATTTGGGCCATATAAATGAGAAACACATTTCTAAACTCCATAAAGATTGATTCTTGGACTCATTTGATTATAATTCATATGAGACATGTGAGTCTTGTTTATTGGGAAAGATGACAAAAATCCCATTCACAGGAAAAGGTGAAAGGGCTAGTGATCTTTTGGACCTCATACATATTGACGTAAGCGGACCACTAAAACAACTGCTGGAGGAGGTTTTCAGTACTTAATTACATTTACTGATGATTTCAGTAGATATGGATTTGTGTATCTTATGAAGCACAAGTCGGAATCTTTTGAAAAGTTCAAGGAATTCAAAAGTGAAGTAGAAAACCAAATAGGTAAGAATATTAAAATCCTTCGATCAGATCGAGGCGGTGAATATCTAAGCCTGGAATTTGATGATCATCTAAGAGAGTGTGGGATTTTATCTCAACTTACTCCACCAGGGATGCTGATGAGTGTGATTTCACCTCATTTTCCATGTACATTTCTGCATGCATTTGCATATAGTTAGGCCATTTTAGTGTTTATTTTGTTTAGTTTTTCCTTTGGAACGGATAAGGTGGTATTGTGTGTTGTTTTGCAGATATTCATGATTAAATGCCCAAGAATTAGCAAGTATGAAGCTTGGATGACTTAGAGCTTTGAAAGATAAGAAATTGAGCCAAGCAGAGAGTATCACGGCCTAGCCGTGATGGCCCTCACGGCCGTGAGGAGCGATAGAGTCAAGAAAGAATTGAGCCAAAAGTCGGAAAGCTGTCACGGCCTGGCCGTGATGGCTATCACGGCCGTGACGTGTCACCGTGCCGGATCTCCAAAAGTCGAGACGATCACGGCCTAGCCGTGATGGATATTACGGCCGTGATGAATCAGTTGGAAAAGTCAGAGACGATCACGGCCTAGCCGTGATGGCTATCACGGCCGTGACCTGTTTGTTGGAAAAGTCAGAAAGGATCACGGCCTAGCCGTGAGGAGTATCACGGCCGTGATGAATCAGTAAATGAAGCGGTGCCAAGTCAGAAACCATCACGGCCTGGCCGTGATGGCTGTCACGGCCGTGACCGGCCACGAGTAATAAAAGAACTGAGCAGAACAGAAGAATGGTAATTCAGAAAACCCTAAAGAAAAATCCTCTGCTGCTGTGGCTGTGTGCATCATTCCATGGAGCTCTCCCCTTTGTTCATCTCTGTAATTATTCCTTTTGTTTTACTTTCAATTATGTGTAGCTAAACTCCCCTTTTGTTGGGGTTAGACTATTGCTATCTGAACTTGGTTGTAAAATGACTTGATTATAATGCAGTTTCCTTGTTCTTTATGAGTGTTTGATTCCATGCTTAATGCTTTCTTAGGCTTGATCACCCTATGAATGATTAGTTGCTTTAATAGATAACTGGAAGGTTGGTGTTAGAGCTTGCTCACGAATCAAATGCCGGGTAGTTCATGAGCCTAGGAATAGGTCTTGAGGTGCTTGCAATCTTATAAGTCTTTACTTAATGCAAAATCTCAGGTTAATCCACCTAAGGAATTAGGGTTTAACTTGGGATTTTAGGCTCAATGCACCTAAGGAATTAGGCTTGAGTATCTCTCGAAAAGACTTGATTGTCATAATAGAACTAGGAACTGTGTTAGTTATCATTCCATAACAATCAAGGGAGGATTAGCTTAGTTTAACCCCAGCAATTCTATCTCATTGTTATTCATCTTTCTGTTTTCACATCAAGCTGTTTGAGAAAAATCCAAAAAGAACAAAAATATTTTCTTCTTGTTTGTTTGCTAGATGTTAGAACAACCTTCAATCCAAAATTCGATCGCCTAGATAGTAGTCAAATTTGCGAAGTGGTAATTGTCCACGATCCCTGAGAACGATATCCGGTCTTACCGTTTTATTACTTGCAACGAACCGGTACACTTGCCGAGTCCGTGTCAATTTTTTAGGCGCCGTTGTTCGGGATCGGTGTGCCAATATCACGAGTACCAAAGGGGACTCCTAATTTAGGCACTTTTTTTTTTTTTTTCCTGTTTTCCTACGGGGTTGTTTTCGTTCTTATTGTCTGTATCTCTGCTGTGAATTTCTGCAAGTGCCTGTTTTTGTTTGTTCCGTGCTACTCCGTTTGTTCAGTGTATGCGAGGTACAATCGACCCAGGGGAACTCCAATTCGAACCTGAGATCGAGAGACTCTGCAGAAGGAATAGAAAGAAAACCAAGGCAAGACAGAACAGAGAAAGAGCATCTTCTAGTAGACAAGAGCAGCAAGTTGAGTTACCCAGTGTGCAAGAACCACAAATTGAAATAGCAGCTGTCACCATGGCAGAAGAGAACGCACCAAGGAGAACAATGGGGGACTACACTTCCCCTAGAGTTGATAGATGTGGAACTCCGATTGTGAGACCTGCAGTGGCCTGCAATAATTTCGAAATCAAGGCCTCACTTCTCCACCTTGTGCAGCAAAACCAATTTGGAGGGTTGGAGAGTGAAGATCCTCATGCTCATATTGGTACCTTCATTGAGCTGTGTGACACCATCAAGTTAAACGGAGCTTCCGATGAGGCCATTCGGTTAAGGCTTTTCCCTTTCTCTTTGAGGGATAGAGCCAAGGCATGGCTTCAATCTCATCCTCATGGAAGCATCATCACCTGGAACGACTTGGTCAGCAAGTTTTTATCTCGATTTTTCCCTCCGTCAAGAATGATTAAGCTGAGGTCAGAGATCAATGCCTTTGCACAGAGGGATGGTGAGTCACTATATGAAGCCTGGGAGAGGTTCAAGTCCTTACTCACAGCTTGTCCAAATCATGAACTAGAGACATGGCAGCAGGTCGCAACTTTTGTTAATGGGCTCAACAGGAATTCAAGAAGTATGATTGAAGCGGCTGCAGGAGGTACATTGAGTCAAAAGACACCGGAAGAAGCAAAGGACTTGATTGAGAACATGGCTAACAATGACTATCAAATGCCTAGTTCTCGGTCAATGGTCAATAGAGGTGTTCTAGAGCTGGATGAAATTGGTGCCCTCAAAGCACAAATGGCTATTCTTACCAAACAACTGGGGTCGGTTCAACTGCAGAACTCTCAAGTACAAGCTGTTCAAGTTCAAGGTGCCTCAGTGTGTGATTTCTGTGGAGGCAACCATGCAAATGGAAACTGTGAGATCAATGTGGTTGGAAGCTCGGGACAAGAAGAGGTAAACTATATGGGCAACCAAGGGCCTAGAAATGATCCCTATTCCAACACCTACAATCCGGGGTGGCGCAATCATCCCAACTTTAGTTGGAGACAAGGACAAAGTTCAAATACTCAAGCAAAGCCTCCTCAAGAGAGTTCAAGCAAATTGGAGAACCTTCTAGGCCAGTTCATGCAAGTTACTCAAGAGACTATAAAGAATCAGAATGCTTCAATCAAGAACTTGGAGCATCAAATGGGCCAACTAGCAAGGCAGATGGCAGAGAGACCTCCAGGACAATTGCCTGGGGATACTGAGAAGAACCCAAGGGAAGATTGTAAGGCCATTGTTACAAGAAGTGGGAGAATGTTAAGTCCACAAGAAAAAGAGAAGGAAGAGAAGACAAGTGATGCTGGAATTGACAAGGGGCAATTTGAAGAGGTAAACAATGAAGAACCCGGAACTTCCCAAGGTACTACCTCTAATCCTATTGATGTAGAAGCTGAAGAACCACAGAGGGAGAAATTGGTTGATGAAGAATTTGCGAAGAAGAAGACTAGAAGACAGATTCTGGAAGAGGTTGATAATCCCAAGGAGCTGCCCCCATATTTCAGAATTCCGTACCCCCAACGGTTGAAGAAAGAGGCAAAAGATCAGCAGTTTTCTAAGTTCCTGGATGTATTCAAAAAGCTACAAATAAACATCCCGTTTGCTGAAGCTCTACAGCAGATGCCTTCCTACGCAAAATTCATGAAGGAAATCCTTACGAACAAAAGAAGGTGGAAGGAGGAGACAGTTATGCTTACTGAAGAGTGCAGCGCTATACTTCAAAGGAAGCTGCCAGTAAAAATGAAGGACCCGGGCAGTTTCACTATCCCATGCACGATTGGTCATCTGAACATAGGGAGAGCATTGTGCGATTTAGGGGCAAGTATTAATTTGATGCCGCTCTCCATTTTCAAGAAGCTGGGGATTGGTGAGGTAAAACCAACAGGAATTTCTCTTCAATTGGCAGACCGCTCAATTACATATCCCTATGGTGTTGTGGAGGATTTGTTGGTGAAGGTAGATAAATTTATTTTTCCAGCAGATTTTGTGGTGTTAGATATGGCTGAAGATGGTGATACTCCTTTGATTCTCGGGAGACCATTCCTAGCAACAGGTAGAGCCTTGATCGATGTCAATCAAGGGGAATTGGTGCTTCGGGTACAAGACGAAAAGGTCACTTTTAATGTGTTTGAAGCGATGAAACACCCAAGCGACAAGGACACATGCATGATAGTGGACCTCATTGATTCATTAGTCGACAAGAGTTTGCACCGAAGTTTGAAGATTCGTTAGAAGCCGCTCTAATGGTAGAGGATGTAGAAGAAGAAGTAGGTGCAGAAGAAGTTGATCTCATGATTAAATCTCTGGAGGCTTGTCTGGTTGTGAATACTGATGAAGACAAAGTGGTGGAGGATGTGAGAATTGAAGACAAGGGTGACCCACCGGTGCTAGAGTTGAAGGAATTGCCATCCCATCTCCGTTATGCCTTCCTTGGGATGAACTCTTCATTCCCAGTTATCATTAGTAGTGGGTTGAATTCCTTGGAAGAAGAGAAGCTGTTGAGGGTGCTTAGGGAGCACAAATCTGCAATTGGATGGTCTATGTCCGATTTGAAAGGGATAAGCCCCTCCTTCTGCATGCACAAAATCCGTGTGGAGGAAAAATTCAAGCCGGTTAGGCAACTGCAAAGAAGACTCAACCCGAATATGAAGGAAGTTGTGAGGAAGGAGATTGTGAAGTTGTTGGATGCGGGCATTATCTATCCCATCTCCGATAGTCCATGGGTGAGTCCGGTCCAAGTTGTGCCGAAGAAAGGGGGGATGACAGTGGTAGCAAATGAAAGGAATGAACTTATTCCCTCCAGGATCGTGTCTGGATGGAGGGTATGCATTGACTACAGAAGACTGAATGAGGCCACTAGAAAAGACCACTTTCCATTACCCTTCATTGATCAGATGCTAGAGAGGTTGGCGGGTCATGCTTTCTATTGTTTCCTTGATGGATACTCCGGGTATAACCAGATTGTGGTTGACCCGGAGGACCAAGAGAAGACCGCTTTCACCTGCCCTTATGGAGTCTATGCATACAGGAGAATGCCTTTCGGGTTGTGCAATGCACCCGCCACTTTTCAAAGGTGCATGCTCTCCATATTTTCTGATATGAATGAGAAGTTTATTGAGGTATTTATGGACGATTTTTCTGTATTTGGTGATTCATTTGATAACTGTTTGAATAATCTTGCCTGTGTCCTAAAAAAGGTGCCAAGAAACTAACCTCGTTTTAAATTGGGAAAAATGCCATTTCATGGTTAGGGAGGGTATAGTTCTTGGGCACAAAATTTCATCAAGGGGGATGGAGGTTGATAGAGCCAAAATTGAAGTGATTGAAAAACTTCCTCCTCCCTTAAATGTGAAAGGTGTTAGAAGCTTCCTAGGGCATGCGGGTTTTTATAGAAGGTTCATAAAAGATTTTTCAAAAATAGTGAAACCCTTATGCAAGCTTTTGGTAGCTGATACTCCTTTTATATTTGATGATGATTGCATGCATGCCTTCAAAATTTTGAAAGAAAAACTCACCACCGCACTTGATCATTGCTCCTCCAGTTGGAGTTTACCTTTTGAGCTAATGTGTGATGCAAGTGACTATGCGGTGGGAGCCATTTTGGGCCAAAGAAAAAACAAAGTGTTGCATGTCATTTACTATGCCAGTCGTGGTGCTTAATGATGCCCAATTGAATTACACTATGACTGAAAAAGAATTGCTTGTTGTGGTATTTGCTTTTGATAAATTTAGATCCTACTTGATTGGTTGTAAAACTACAGTCTACACTGATCATTCTGCTTTGAGATATCTTATGACTAAACAGGATGCTAAGCCAAGGCTTATTAGGTGGATACTGCTACTCCAAGAGTTTGATTTGGAAATAAAGGACAAGAAAGGAGTGGAGAATGTGGTAGCCGACCATTTGTCCAGGCTTCCACAAGCAGATGTCCAAGCAGAAGCAAAGTTGCCAATTCAAGAGGAATTCCCAGATGAACAGTTGTTTGTGGTGCAAGTGGCACCTTGGTTCGCGGATATTGCAAATTACAAGGCGGCCAATAAAATTCCTAAGGACTTCAATGCGCAACAGAGGAAGAAGCTCATTCATGATGCCAAGTTCTACATTTGGGATGAGCCGTATCTTTTCAAAAGAGGTTCAGATGGAATTCTGAGGAGGTGCATACCTGAAGAAGAAATTAATGGGGTGTTGACCCACTGCCACAACTCACCCTATGGAGGACACTTTGGTGGTGAGAGGACCGCCATGAAGATTTTGCAAAGCGGGTTGTTTTGGCCCACTATTTTCAAGGACTCCCGAACTTGGGTGATGAATTGTGATAAATGCCAGAGGACCGGCAGTATTTCCAAGAGAAATGAGATGCCCTTAAAGGGTATATTGGAGGTCGAGCTCTTTGACGTATGGGGGATTGACTTCATGGGTCCTTTCCCGTCGTCTTACAACAACAAGTACATCCTGGTGGCAGTTGATTATGTGAGCAAGTGGGTGGAAGCCGTGCCAACTTTGAAGGATGATGCAAGAACTGTGATCAGTTTTGTGAGGAAGAATATTTTTACCCGGTTTGGGACCCCTAGGGCTATCATTAGTGATGGGGGTACCCACTTTTGCAATAAGGAGTTCAATGCAGTGCTTGCCAAGTTTGGGGTGAACCACAAAGTTACCACACCATACCATCCCCAAACCAGGTGGGCAAGTAGAATTGTCCAACCGGGAGTTGAAGAGGATTTTAGAAAAAACGTGAACAATGCAAGGAAGGATTGGGCGAAGAAAGTGGATGATGCACTTTGGGCCTATCGGACTGCCTATAAGACGCCTATTGGTATGTCACCTTACCAATTGGTGTTCGGGAAATCATGTCATCTTCCGGTAGAGCTACAACACCGTGCTTTTTGGGCAGTGAAGGCCCTAAACTTTGATGCAAGGCTGGCCATGGACAAGAGGATGCTTCAATTGAATGAGTTAGATGAGTTCCGACTCTTGGCTTATGAGAGTGCCAGGATATACAAGGAAAGAACCAAGTTCTGGCATGATAAGTACATTCTTCCCAAGCAATTTGAAGAAGGCCAGTCAGTTTTGCTGTACAACTCAAGACTCAAGTTTTTCCCGGGCAAATTGAGATCAAGATGGTCGTGGCCCATTTTATGTCAAGTCGGTTTCTCCGTTTGGTTCAGTTGAATTGGAAAATCCATCATCGGGAAATACTTTCACTTGTCAATGGGCACAGGCTCAAGCACTACCTTGGAGGAGATTTTAATCGTCAGGCAGTCTCCATCCCTCTTGAGGCACCATCTTAGAAACCATCCGTCAAGCTAGTGACGTTAAAGAAGCGCTTATTGGGAGGCAACCCAATTTTTATTCTTTTTTTTTTTTTTTCATCTTCTCTTTTGTTTTTGATTTCCCCTCTTGAATAATTTGAGAAGCTCAAGAGGTTTGTTAATAGTTTGTTGAGTGATTCCAGATTTTGAAGGAAGGAGGAGAAGAAGGGCGAGAAGGAAACAAAACCGAGAAAGCATGTGATTCAACAGACCACTACCACTTTGGTGAGTTGTTCCAATTTTCTCCCCTCTCTAAACTTAATTATTTACATTGAGGACAATGTAAGTCTTTAAGCTTGGGGTAGGGGTAATCTTTTAGCTTGCATTGTAAATATTGCATTCATATAGGCTCTAGTCTTGCATTATCACATGAATTAATTGCCCCCTGCTTAGATTGAGCACCTGATTGTGAGAGCTAAGTGCCAATTTGTCTGTGATAGTGAATTTTTGGACCCTGATTTTATATTCTTGTGATATGGCTTCATTAAATATGCTTGAGATGTTCTTGGATAGTTGATGATTAGCATGTGTTTCTATGGATTTGTGTTCTCACTGGTTCTTGAACTGATGAATGTGAGCTTTTGAGCCATTAGGGGGTACTCACTAAATCTACCCCCGTTCTTTGTGTAGAGTGTTTTCCTCTTGGATTGTTTTTCTCTAGAACTTGACTTGAAACCATATCGAAACTTGAAAATTTTTGGAAACATTTTTGAAAATGATTGAGGCAATAGGTATTTTTTCTGGCCTTCTGAGCTTTGAATGTGTAAATGCTACCCTTAGTTGCCCATTTTGAGCCTGAATGAATAGCATGCTTTTCTTGGTTCCCTGAAATGTTGTGTTAAATATGCTTATGAGGGACCTTCTAAAGTACTGTGCAAAAATGGGTTGGAAAATGTAGTTGAAAGTTTGGGATGATGAAAAGAAAAAAATGAATCTGAAAAAAAAATTTACTTCTCTTGAATTGCAAAATCTCCCCTTATCCAAAAAAAAAAAAAAAGAGAAGAGAAAAAGAAATAAAAATGGGGAAGGGGATGACAAAAAGGAATGAGAAGTAAAAAGAAAAAAAAATGAAAGAATGGTGGAAGAGCAAACTGAAACCCAAAGAAAGGTATTTTAGAAGGTCGTGCCTTGCAATGCTT
Source organism: Sophora flavescens (assembly GCA_030762895.1). Classification (NCBI taxonomy): domain Eukaryota; kingdom Viridiplantae; phylum Streptophyta; class Magnoliopsida; order Fabales; family Fabaceae; genus Sophora; species Sophora flavescens. Next base: position 165,438,721 of record CM061068.1, read on the forward strand.
GGTTGTTTGTATTGCCTTTTGAAATTTCCTGTTCTTGAAATCCCCACCTGAAAATTGATCCCATGGCCCCATTACACCAAAGAATAAGACCTCTTGATTCTTAGATGTTTTTCATTAATAAAGTGAAGATTTGGTTGATAGTCAAGCTTATGGTAGGAATCATTCTTTGAGGAAAATGGAGTGAAATGTCATATTCCCTTAACACTTGAGTGAGTGAGGCAAGAAAGAGAGCCAAGCAAATGAACAAGCTTGAGGTGAGCTGCAAGTGAGATAGAGTGCCCGAATTAGTGAGAATGTGAGTCTAGGGAAACTAAGCCCCTAATTGGACTTGAATTGATTGTCTCTTGCTGAAATAATTGACTGCCTGTTGCTTGGATCATTTTATTCGGGTTCTTAGTTCACTATCATTGTCCTGGTTGTTTTCATCTTATGGCCTTGGTTTTTGCTTGAGGACAAGCAAAGTCTTAAGCTTGGGGTGATTTGATGAGTGTGATTTCACCTCATTTTCCATGTACATTTCTGCATGCATTTGCATATAGTTAGGCCATTTTAGTGTTTATTTTGTTTAGTTTTTCCTTTGGAACGGATAAGGTGGTATTGTGTGTTGTTTTGCAGATATTCATGATTAAATGCCCAAGAATTAGCAAGTATGAAGCTTGGATGACTTAGAGCTTTGAAAGATAAGAAATTGAGCCAAGCAGAGAGTATCACGGCCTAGCCGTGATGGCCCTCACGGCCGTGAGGAGCGAAAGAGTGAAGAAAGAATTGAGCCAAAAGTCGGAAGGCTCGTCACGGCCTAGCCGTGATGGCTATCACGGTCGTGACGTGTCAGCTGTGCCAGATCTCCAAAAGTCAGAGACGATCACGGCCTAGCCGTGATGGATATTACGGCCGTGATGAATCAGTTGGAAAAGTCAGAGACGATCACGGCCTAGCCGTGATGGCTATCACGGCCGTGACCTGTTTGTTGGAAAAGTCAGAAAGGATCACGGCCTAGCCATGAGGAGTATCACGGCCGTGATGAATCAGTAAATGAAGCGGTGCCAAGTCAGAAACCATCACGGCCTGGCCGTGATGGCTGTCACGGCCGTGACCGGCCACGAGTAATAAAAGAACTGGAAAGTGAGATGAAGAATGGTAATTCAGAAAACCCTAAAGAAAAATCCTCTGCTGCTGTGGCTGTGTGCATCATTCCATGGAGCTCTCCCCTTTGTTCATCTCTGTAATTATTCCTTTTGTTTTACTTTCAATTATGTGTAGCTAAACTCCCCTTTTGTTGGGGTTAGACTATTGCTATCTGAACTTGGTTGTAAAATGACTTGATTATAATGCAGTTTCCTTGTTCTTTATGAGTGTTTGATTCCATGCTTAATGCTTTCTTAGGCTTGATCACCCTATGAATGATTAGTTGCTTTAATAGATAACTGGAAGGTTGGTGTTAGAGCTTGCTCACGAATCAAATGCCGGGTAGTTCATGAGCCTAGGAATAGGTCTTGAGGTGCTTGCAATCTTATAAGTCTTTACTTAATGCAAAATCTCAGGTTAATCCACCTAAGGAATTAGGGTTTAACTTGGGATTTTAGGCTCAATGCACCTAAGGAATTAGGCTTGAGTATCTCTGAAAAGACTTGATTGTCATAATAGAACTAGGAACTGTGTTAGTTATCATTCCATAACAATCAAGGGAGGATTAGCTTAGTTTAACCCCAGCAATTCTATCTCATTGTTATTCATCTTTCTGTTTTCACATCAACTGTTTGAGAAAAATCCAAAAAGAACAAAAATATTTTCTTCTTGTTTGTTTGCTAGATGTTAGAACAACCTTCAATCCAAAATTCGATCGCCTAGATAGTAGTCAAATTTGCGAAGTGGTAATTGTCCACGATCCCTGAGAACGATATCCGGTCTTACCGTTTTATTACTTGCAACGAACCGGTACACTTGCCGAGTCCGTGTCAGATGCCACAATGGAATGGTGTTTCTGAAAGGAGGAATCGGACTTTATTGGATATGGTTCGGTCTATGATGAGTCATGCAAATCTTCCAAACTCCTTATGAGGACATGCCTTATTAACAACAGCTTTCACACTTAACCGTGTTCCATCCAAGATGGTAGAAAAGACACCATATGAGATATGGACTGATAAGAGACCTAGTGTGTCTTTTATGAAGATTTGGGGTTGTGAAGCATATGTTAAACGTCAGGTTATTACAAAGCTTGATCCCAAATCCGATAAGTGCTTCTTTGTGGGGTATCCTAAGGAAACCAAGGGATACTATTTCTACAATCCTTCCGAAGGCAAAGTGTTTGTCGCACGAACTGGTGTATTCCTAGAAAAGGAGTTTATCTCCAAAGGAACCAGTGGGAGGAATATAGACCTTGGAGAAATTCAAGTGTCACAAAGTAGCGACATACCTATGGAGGAACAAGAGCAGCCTTCGCAAGATGTTTCAAAAGAACAGCCTGCTCAAGTAACACAAGACCAGCGTAGGTCTAGCAGGATATGTCACCAACCTGAGAGAGACGGATTACTCATGACTCAACAAGGTGATGTACTACTCATGGATCAAGATGAGCATGTGACTTACCTGGAGGCCATTACTGGCCCGGAATCTGAGAAATGGCGTGAGGCCGTGAGATCTGAGATGGACTCCATGTACACTAACCAGGTATGAACCTTGGTAGAGCCACCTAAGGGGGTAAAACCCATAGGGTGCAAGTGGGTTTTCAAAAATAAAACTGACATGGATGGTAAAGTGCATACCTATAAGGCGCGATTGGTCGTTAAGGGTTTCAAGCAAATTCGTGGTGTAGACTATGATGAGACTTTTTCGCCTGTTGCAACGCTTAAGTCCGTCCGGATCTTGCTTGCTATCGCTGCATACCATGATTTTTAGATATGGCATATGGATGTCAAGACTGCTTTCCTTAATGAAAATCTCCTTGAGGATGTGTAAATGACACAACCTGAGGGCTTTGACACTTCAGAGGATGCCAACAAGGTATGTAAGGTGCAGCGTTCAATCTATGGATCGAAGTAAGCTTCCAGAATCTGGAATCTTCGTTTTGATGATGCTGTAAGGCAGTTTGGATTCATAAAAAATGAAGATGAGCCTTGTGTTTACAAGAAGGTTAGTGGGAGCATAGTTGTCTTTCTGGTGTTGTATGTGGATGACATACTACTCATCGAAAACGACATCGCTACCTTGCAACAAGTAAAGACTTGGTTTGGGAATTGCTTTTCTATGAAAGATTTGGGTGAAGCTTCCTATGTATTGGGAATCGGGATCTTTAGAGATAGGTCACTGAGATTTCTTGACCTGAGTTAGAGTACATATTTAGACAAAGTGTTAAGACGCTTTAATATGCATGAATCCAAGAAGGGACTCTTGCCTATGTCACATGGTATATGCTTATCAAAGGCACAATCCCCTTCCACTAAAGAAGAAAGGGATTGTATGAGTAAGATTCCATATGCATCCACAATTGGGTCTATCATGTATGTCATGCTGTGTACTCGACCAGATGTCTCGTATGCTTTGAGCATAACGAGCAACTACCAGTCTGATCCAGGTGAAAGTCACTGGGCTGCTGTCAAGAACATCCTCAAGTACTTGAGAAGGACTAAGGATTCGTTCTTGATATATGGAGGTGAGGAAGAGCTCGCTATAATTGGTTACATCGATGCTAGCTTCCAAACTGATAAAGATGATTCCAGATCGCAATCTGATTATGTGTTTTGCCTGAATGGTGGAGCTGTGAGCTGGAAGAGTTCAAAGTAGGAGACAACCGCTGATTCTATTACAGAGCCCGAGTATATTGCTGCTTCCAATGCAACAAAGGAGGTTGTTTGGATCAGGAAGTTCATTACTGAGCTTGGTCCAGTTCCTAGCATTGTGGACCCCATTTATCTCTATTGTGATAACAATGGGGCCATTGCATAGGCTAAGGAACCTAGATCTCACCAGCAATCCAAACATATACTTAGGCGTTTCCATCTCATTCGAGAGATTATCGATAGAGGAGATGTGAAGATATGCAGAGTACTAACACTTGACAATGTTGCTGACCTGCTTACAAAACCACTTGCTCAGCAAAAGCATGATGGTCACACTAGATCATTGGGTATTAGGTTTATGCCTGATTGGCTCTAGTGCTAGTGGGAGATTGTTGGTGTAAGCCCTAGAGGCCAATGTTTTTCCTTTGGACTTACATTTTGTATCAAGCTATTATTTATCATATGAGGCATTTCACTTTATTGTGTTATTTGTTTCAATGTAATAAAGTCCTTAGAATAGAAAGTTCTATTTAATAGAATATCAAGTATACGACTTGATAGTGAGACGCTATTAATCAAGAGAACTTTATTCTTAAATATCCATAGTCGAATATTATTATTAATAAGGACAATAATAATACATCAAGACTAATATGTGTGTGGACTGATGACCACGTCTCATGGGTCATGGATATGAGATATCAAGTCACACACATAGGTACACATTAGAGTAATGACGTACTGGATTGACCCGCCGTGAGAACACTACATGGAACGTTATGTGAGTGTCATAATTAGTTCTCACAGTGACAATGGTGTATGCAATCCTTCGACCTAAAACCACTACGATCCTTACATGAGGAGTCGTGTGCTTTAATACCGTCAAACGTTATCTGTAACAGGATGATTATAAAGTCGGGCATTAGGTACACACTAGTCATGCAGAGGGGTGTGAGTGATCTAGATGGGATTTGTCCTTCCTACATAACAGGAGTAATATATGTGGGCCCCTTGATAGAGTAAGACTATAAAATGCATGGCCGTGCTGAAATGAGTCAATATGAGATATTGATCTCGTTTAAATATTAAGTCTACTCGGGTATCAAGGAACGTAAGATTGAACTATATAAGGGTGACACATTCTATGCCTTGTGTTCAATATAGATATAAGGACAAAAGGATAATAATACACATTAACATGGTCACAGAAAGATTACGTCAAATCACTGACTTTCTCATTACTCGGGTAGCAATGATGTGTTGCTAGACACCGCTCATTGTTTATAACATTAAATATGATTTAATATTATTGCCAATGTTATGAGAACCTATAGGGTCACACACTTAAAGTAGATAAATCAGAATTAAAAGAAATTGGGTTAGACCCAAATTTATATTGGGCCATGTTCGTGACAGATGAGCCCAGGAGGGCCAGGTTAAACCTTTTTACATGCAAGAGACGCCTACCTATAAGTAACAACGAAACAGTGCTGAGCCGTCACGCTATCATTCTGGCTGCACTCAGTACACTATTTGAAATAGACAACTATAAACACGAGAAGGGGGGGTTGAATTGTGTTTATCAGAATTTAAGCAAAGTTGAAATCTTTTCGAAAACAGAAGCTGGGTTTGGATGAGTGGAAGGATACAGGATGGACGGGTGACTTTCGGGAAAAACACTACTTGATAGACATTAGAAAACTAAAGCAACTAAAGAGAGATTGTCACAGTTATTTATCCTGGTCCACTCTTCAAAGTAAAGAGCTACGTCCAGTCCTTGGCAGCACCAAGATTTATCCATTATAACTGATCAGGTTACAGACTCAAGTATTGTTTGCACACCTAGCCTCTTCAAGCTCCAATACAAGTATTCTTTGCACACCTAGCCTCTTCAGGCTCAAGACAAGTATTCTTTTCACACTTAGCCTCTTCAGGCTCACTCAGGTTTGTTTGAGAGATTTGGTTTGTAATAAATACAACTTCTCACAGGCAGATCTTTCACTAACACTCAGAGAGTGGTTTAAATGTAAAGCTTAGGAAAGTCTGCATAATAACTTCAAATGATTGAAGAATACAGAATGAAAGAATGAAGAAATAAATGCACAGAGTAATGGCTCTTTGATGCTATGTGTATTCTCTCTACACTTCATCTTCAATGACTTCTGTATTTATGGTCTTCAAGCATTTAGGATCCGTTAGAGACATTCCCTCAAATGTTAGCTTCAAGCATAACTTCATTAAATGCAATAGAGTCGTTCTGGGCAGCCATTAATACAATAGGAACGTTGGTTGTACTCTAACATGAAGGATCATGGCTTTATACATCGTGATATAGCCATATCAGAGTTGTGCAGAGAGCTTTTTGTACTTTGCTCAGTACAATTCCCTTTTTGTGTAAGGACCAGAGGTATTAGGGAATAAAGCATGTTGGAAGCATTCTTTAACTGGTCTTTGGTTCTGATATCCGAGGTTGCTCGAGAGAGTAACTTCTGACTTTTCTTGATTCTGGTTCTTGAAATAAGATTCTGATAATTCTAAGAGAATTCACGTTCATAGGATAAGCGCGTCCATCTTGAAAATAACCGCGTCCATCTACCCATTTAAGATTTTATATACGGACGGTCTAGTAGACGAGCTTCATATGCCATGTCATTGGACGAATACTCTCATTAAGGTTTTATCAAGTCCAAAGAACGTAATCCTAGTAGACGAGCTCCATATGCCACTTTAGTGGATGAGCGTTTCTGTTACCTTAATGGACGAGCACTTTTGTTACTCCAGTGGACGAGTGCTTCTATCACTCCAGTGGACGAGCGCTTCTGTTACTTTAGTGGAAGAGCGCTTGTCACTTCAGTAGACGAGCGCTTGTGTTACTTTAGTAGAAGAGCACCTCTGTCACTTTAGTAGACGTTGGCTTTCATCACTTTAGTGGACGTTGGCTTTTACTTTAGTGGACATTGGCTTTCATCACTTTAGTGGACGCTGGCTTTTATTTTAGTGGACGTGAGCTTCAATCACTTGCGTTGGACGGATGATTCTATCATTTAATCAGCACACTCGATAGACAGGTTAGCAACCAATATGAAGGTTAATTAAATCATTAACCAACGTTTAGTTCTCATCCAAACTTAGGAAAATGCACAGCAGACATTTTAGTGACTTAACAATCTCCCCCTTTTTGATGATGACAAACATTGAGATGATTTAATGAACCACAAAATATCAACAAAGAAAATAGCATATATCAGATAGGTTGAAATTTTCTTAAGCGGACAGGTCATTCAGATGCTAGATCAGACATTAAGTTTGACTTGTTTTACTTTGAAATTATTATCAGAGCAATCTTACTTAAGATTTATCTGAGCAATTATGGCAACTATTAGAGCATACTCATGTCCATGTATTTTTTAAGATTCATATCATATTCATTCTTCTATAACACATTTCTATCACATTTCTCATTTCTCCCATTCTCCTTTCTCCCATCTCCCCCTTTTGTCAACATCAAAAAGGGTTATCAAGTTTTATTTGGGAGATATGTTTAAGGGCAAGATAACATGTTAAGAACATCATAGTAACGCTGCAAGCATATGAGACATACTCCACTTAAACTATTGCATCATCACTCCTCCTGAATTAATGCTTAGTTAAAAGAACATGTATATAGGAGTAATGACAGATTTAGCACAGACAGGTTAACATTCAAACATGTCATTCAACAATGCAATACATGCTTAGATTATCTTTAATAAATAAAAACCTTTCTTCTGCAAGGGGTTTAGTGAAAATATCATCCCATTGATTTTCAGTTTTAACAAACTTAATATAAAAGATGCCTTTCTGAACATAATCCCTAATGAAATGATGTTTGATTTCAATATGCTTAGCCTTAGAATGCTGAATTGGATTTTTAGTTAAGCATATAGCACTGGAATTATCACACCATACATATATGCTATGTTCATAAATAGAGTAATCCTTAAGTTGATGTTTTACCCATAAGAGTTGAGAGCAGCAACTAGTAGCAGAGATGTATTCTGCTTCAGCAGTAGACATGGCAATGGTTGTCTGCCTCTTGCTTGACCATGAGACTAAACTTTCTCCAATGAAATGACATCCTCCACTGGTGCTTTTTCTTTCTATTCTGTCTCCAGCAAAATCAGCATCACAATATCCCACTAATCTGTATTCTTTTGATATTAAATACAACAAACCAAGATTAGTAGTTCCAAGCAAATATCTAAATATTCTTTTAACAGCCTTAAGATGAGATTCTCTAGGATCAGATTGGAATCTAGCACACATACTGACACTAAATTGAATGTCAGGTCTGCTTGAAGTTAAGTATAGTAGAGAGCCAATCATACCTCTGTAGACTGATCTACCTTTTCACCTTCATCATCTTTGCTTAGTTTTGCATTGGATTGCATAGGGGTTTTCATGAGCTTTGCATTTTCCATTTTGTATTTCTTGAGTATCTCCTTGGTATATTTTTGTAGATGAATGTAAATTCCATCACTTGTCTGCTCGATTTGTAATCCAAGGAAGAACTTCAATTCTCCCATCATGCTCATCTCAAATTCAGCTTGCATTAGATTTGAAAATTCCTTGCACAGCTTTTCATTAGTTGCTCCAAAAATAATATCATCAACATATATTTGAACTATAATAAAGTTCTCTTTAGAGCATTTTTTGAACAGAGTAGTGTTTACTTGTCCTCTAGTAAAACCATTATGCATGAGAAAAGAACTGAGTCTATCATACCTTGCTCTAGGTGCTTGTTTCAAACCATATGATGCCTTTTTAAGTTTGAAAACGTGATCTAGTTTATCAATATCCTCAAAACCAGGGAGTTGTTTAACATACACTTCTTCTTCAATTATACCATTTAGAAAAGCACTTTTTACATCCATTTGAAATAGGGTAATTTGGTGTTGTGCAGCATATGACATTAAAATGCGTATGGCTTCTATTCTAGATATAGGTGCAAAGGTTTCAGTATAATCAATACCTTCTTGTTGGTTATAGCCTTGACCTACTAACCATGCCTTATTTCTGACAACCTTACCATCTTCATCCAATTTGTTTCTGAAGACCCATCTTGTTCCAATAACCAACTTGTTTTTAGGCTTAGAGACAAGAGTCCAGACATCATTTCTGGTGAACTGGTTAAGTTCTTCTTGCATAGCAAGAATCCAGATTTAATCCTCATGAGCTTCTTCAATGTGTTTAGGCTCCAAATCTGAAATAAAGGCCACATTGCTTGATTCTCTTAATGTGGATCTGGTTCTTACTCCTTCAGAAGGATTTCCAATAATAAGATCCTTAGGATGATGAGTGTTGAACTTCCAATCCCTTTTGAGATCATCATGAAGATCTTGACTTGTCTGCTGACTCGTCTGTTCTACTTGTCTTTCAGCCACAGGCACAGGTTCTATTTTGGTTAGATCGGATTGTTGACTTACTGACTTGTTTATATCAAGACCTGCAAGATCATCTTCTAGATCTAATAGTTCTTTATCAGTCTTTAATCCATCATTGAATTTAACATGAACAGATTCATCAATAATACAAGTTCTTGCATTGTATACTCTAAAAGCCTTATAATTTTCAGAATATCCTACAAAATACCTTTATCAACCTTAGAGTCAAACTTTCCAAGATTATCTCTGGTATTCAGAATAAAACAGTCACATCCAAAAGCATGAAAATAAGATATGTTGGGGCTTTATCTTTTCCACAATTCATAAGGAGTCCTTTTTAGAAAAGGCCTAATAAGTATTCTGTTTTGTACATAACAAGCAGTATTTACAGCTTCTGCCCAGAAGTACTTAGGGAGATTATTTTCATTGAGCATAGATCTAGCCATCTCTTGCAGAGATCTGTTCTTTCTCTCAACCACTCCATTTTGCTGTCGAGTTCTAGGAGAAGAGAAATTGTGAGAGATTCCATTCTCCTCACAGAACTGTCTAAACTGCTCATTTTTAAATTCTCCCCCATGATCACTTCTAAGGGTAGAAATACAGAAACCTTGCTCATTTTGTACTCTTTTGCAGAATACTGAGAAAGCCTTAAAAGACTCATCCTTGTGTGTTAGGAAGAGTACCCATGTATATCTAGAATAGTCATCAACTATGACAAATCCATATTTTCTTCCAGCTAGGCTGGCAACACTAACTGGTCCAAACAGATCCATGTGTAACAACTGAAGAAGTTTAGAGGTTGATACTTGGTTTTTAGATTTGAAACTTGATTTATCTGTTTACGTCTCTGACATGCATCACACAAGCCATCTTTCTTAAAACTAATATCAGGCAATCTTCTCACGAGATTATTCCTTTTTAATTCAGAAATTAGTTTCATACTGGCATGTCCTAGTTTCTTATGCCATAACCATCTCTCATCCTCTTTAGACATTAGACAGGTTACACTTTGATCTGAGAGATCAGACAGTTCAATCTTATAAAGATTTTGTTGCCTTTAGCTGAAAAGAGGGTTTTGCCCCAACAGTCTTTAACTATGCATACATCCTTGGTAAAGGAAACATCAAAACCACTATCACATAATTGACTTATGCTATGAAAATTGTGTATTAATCCTTTAACCATAAGAACATTAGATATAGAGGGAAGAAGGGGTTTACCACCAATAGTACCAATTCCTATAACTTTCCCTTTCTGATTCCCTCCAAAGGCAACGTATCCTCCTTTCTTAAGTTGGATGTCTAGGAACATAGACCTTTCTCCTGTCATATGATGCGAGTAGCCACTGTCCAGGTACCAGCAGTGGTGTTTCCTTTGTCCTGTTGAGGACATCTGCAACAAAAATTATTTGATCTTTAGGTACCCATATTTTTCTGGGTCCTTTTTTGTTAGTTCTAGGAGTCTGTGAAGACTTATTTCTCTTCTTATAGATACACCTAGACATAACATGTCCAGTTTTTCCACAAGTTACAAACAGGTGTAGATTTGGTTACAATTGACTTAACAGATACTGTAGAAGCTTTAGTTGATACTTTATGATGTGTCTGATAGACATATCCAATACCTTCTTTGTTAAGAGAGTGTCTCTGACTGCCAAGTAGCTTAGTCAGATTGTCTCTACCATTAACAAATTTGGTAAGATCATAAGTGAGCTCTTCCAATTTATGTTGAAGTTTTTCAACTTCTTCAGATGATGACGTTTCACTTGAGATCTTAGCTTCATTAGACTTTTCAGTCTTCAGCTCACTGTTCTCTTTAGCCAGCTTCTCGCACTCTTGAGATTTCTGTTTATGCTCACTGGTGAGCTTTACATACTCTCTATTGAGGGATTTGAAGGCTTTAGATAAGTAGTTGGATTCCTCCATCAACTCCTCATAGGCATCAAGTAATTCCTCATAGTCAGGATGTACCTCATCGTCAGAGTCTGAGTCAGTGTTGGCCATCAAACAGAGATTGGCTTCTTCCTCTGTTTCTTCATCAGAAGATGTTGACTCCAGATCCTCCCAAGTAGCCATCATTCCTTTATTCTTCTTCTTGAAGAATTTCTTAAAAGGGGCCTTCTTGAGTTAAGGACATTCAGCCTTGATGTGACCAGGCTTCTTGCACTCATAGCAAACAATTGGACTTTTTCTGTTGAGGTGGATTCTTTGAAGTTCTTGTCCTTGTTGAACCTTCTGAATGTCTTATCCCTCTTGAAATTCTTTTTCTGTAGGAGAAGCTTTATCTTCCTGGTCAGGAGAGACAATTCTTCATCACTCTCAGAATCCTCGAGTTCTGATAGGTCAACATCACTGGATGACTCATCTGCCTTCAGAGCCTTGGAAACTTTTGCTGACTTTTGATCAGCTTTCAGAGCAATTGACTTGCCTTTCTTTGGTGCAACTTTATCTCCAAGTTCTTGCTCATGAACAATGAGTGTTCTAAGAAGTTCATCCATAGTCAAGGTAGTGAGATCCTTGGCTTGAGAGATAGTAGTGACCAAAGGTCTCCACTGTTTAGGTAGACTTATCATAATCTTTCCAACCTTCTCAGCATTGGTATAGACTTTACCAAGAGATTTTAAACTATTGACTATAGTTTGAAATCTTCCTATCATTTGAGCAACAGATTCTCCGTCCTGCGTGACAAACAGTTCATACTTTCTGACAAGTATGGCAATCTTTGACTCTTTGACTTTGGCTGTTCCTTCATGTGTGACAGCTAAAGTGTCCCATATTTCTTTGGCAGAGTCACAAGCACATACCTTGTCAAATTCCTCCGGACTGAGAGCACAAATGATGTTATATCTAGCTTTGTGGTTCAGCTCCCATTTTGTCTTTTCTGCAGTAGTCCACTGAGCTTTTGGTTTGTCAGTGTTATCATCATTCTTGGGAATGAATGGACCATCTGTAATGACATCCCAAAGATTAGAGTTTGTAGATAGAATGAACCATTGAAATCTATCTTTCCAATAGTTGTAGTTTTCTCCATTGAAGTAAGGAGGTCTGGTTAGGGAAGCACTTTTGGTCTGGTGACTTCCATTTGAACTGGCTCCATCAGTCATGTCTATTCTTCAGGACCTTTTACCTCTGGACTGTTAGATGCTCAACCCAGAGGCTGACCTCTGATGCCAACTGAAATAGACAACTATAAACACGAGAAGGGGGGTTGAATTGTATTTATCAGAATTTAAGCAAAGTTGAAATCTATTCGAAAACAGAAGCTAGGTTTGGACGAGTGGAAGGATACAAGATGGACGGGTGACTTTTGGCAAACACACTACTTGATAGACGTTAGAAAACTAAAGCAACTAAAGAGTTTAAGGAAAGAGAGATCGACACATTTATTTATCCCGGTTCACTCTTCAAAGCAAAGAGCTACGTCCAGTCCTTGGCAGCACTAAGATTTATCCACTATAATTGATCAGGTTACAGACTCAAGTATTGTTTGCACACCTAGTCTCTTCAGGCTCCAAGACAAGTATTCTTTGCACACCTAGCCTCTTTAGGCTCAAGACAAGTATTCTTTGCACACTTAGCCTCTTCAGGCTCACTCAGGTTTGTTTGAGAGATTTGGTTTGTAATAAATACAACTTCTCACAGGCAGATCTTTCACTAACACTCAGAGAGTGGTTTAAATGTAAGGCTTAGGAAAGTCTGCGTAATAACTTCAAATGATTGAAGAATACAGAATGAAAGAATGAAGAAATTAATGCGCATAGTAATGGATCTTTGATGCTATGTGTATTCTCTCTACACTTCATCTTCAATGACTTCTGTACTTATGGTCTTCAAGCATTTAGGATCCGTTAGAGACCTTCCCTCAGATGTTGGCTTCAAGCAGAACTTCATTAAATGCAAAAGAGTCATTCTGGGCAACCATTAATACAATAGGAACGTTGGTTGTACTCTAACTTGAAGGATCATGGTCTTATGCATCGTGATACACGCATATCAGAGTTGTGCAGAGAGCTTTTTGTACTTTGCTGAGTACAATTCCCTTTTCTTGTAAGGACCAGAGGTACTAGGGAATAAAGCATGCTAGAAGCATTCTTTAACTGGTCATTGGTTCTGATATCCAAGGTTGCTCGAGAGAGTAACTTCTTACTTTTCTTGGTTCTGGTTCTTGAAATAAGATTCTGATAATTCTAAGAGAAATCGTGTTCATAGGATAAGCGTGTCCATCTTGAAAATAACCGCATCCATCTACCCATTTAAGATTTTACATACGGACGGGCTAGTAGACGAGCTTCATATGCCATGTCATTGGACGGATACTCTCATTAAGGTTTTAGCAAGTCCAAAGAACGTAATCCTAGTAGACGAGCTCCATATGCCACTTTAGTGGATGAGCGCTTTTGTTACCTTAATGGACGAGCACTTTTGTTACTCCAGTGGACGAGCGCTTGTATCACTCCAGTGGATGAGCGCTTCTATCATTCCAGTGGACGATCGCTTCTGTTTGTAACACCCTAGTTTTTACACCTATGATTAATTATTTTATTTGGATGTTTAAATTTATTATGTTATGTGGTTTAGTTTGAGTAATTAAATTACTCTCTTCAAATTATTTTATTGGGTGCGTTAGCACTGACTCAATTCAGTGAATGCACGCTTACTAGACAATAATTACGTTATTGTCACTAATATACCAGTACAGAAAAATATTTTTCATAATATGATTAAGAGAAAAGAATTTTCATATTCTCATTCTATTTAATTTTAGAGTTAAAAATATTTTGGTTTGACATTTATCGGAGATTAAATTTTGGACTGTGTATTTTCTTAGTGGATCAGTTCAACTATTAATCTTTACTCTAATTTGAATTTTGAAATTTTATCTTTATCAATCTTTATTTTTGGATTCTAAAAAGTAAAATCATGTTTATTTTAGGCCTAATATTTATCACTCATTTTGTACCTATTACTAAGTAAATTGTTTAAAAACCCATTTTCTCTCTTTTCTCGACACTAACTCTCTCTTTCTCCCTTTTCTTCTCTGCTTCTTCTCTTTCTTTCTTTATTTCTTTCTTTCTTTCTTTCTTTCTTTCTTTCTTTCTTTCTTCTTTCTTCTTTCTTTTTCTTCCTCCTCCTCTCTCCATCCTTCTTCTCCTCTCCGCAGCCAGCCACCGAAGGAGCGCCGTCCAGTCCGCCATCCAGCCACCATCACGGCCATGCTACCAGCCGCTCCTTGCCGTCGTGGTGCGCGTCGCCTTGAGCGCGGTGTTGTCATCCTTCAGCCGCGACCCAGCTCGTCCCGAGCACGTCTTGGCCGCTGCTCCGCCATTCGACACCGTCGACCACCGCCTGGCGTGGAAAGGACGACGATCGCGCCGCGTAGGGAGAAGACAGTCGCGATCTACACGCGTCCCGACCCGAAACTCCTCCGTTCACGGCTGCTCCGTCGCGCCGCCGCCATCACCACCACCTTCAGCCACCATGTCCTCTCTTCTTCACCTTGGGTAAGAGTTTTACCTCTAACCTCTTCTCTTTTGTAAATCCCCAAATTGATTTTGAAACCCTAACCCTAACCCTCTGATTTCAGATTTTAATCTTAAGATTTAAGCTTGTTTTATGAAATTAGGACTGTGAATTTGTGTTTCCCTAAACCAATTTCATTATTCTGAGTTTTCCCTAAATTTTAATAAGGAGCCCTAAAACCCCAATTTGAGTTTATTTGAATTTGGGTATGTTTTTGTGAAATTAATTATGATTTAGTGCAATTAGGACTCTTAATGGATGATTTCCAAAGTTCTTTTTCATGATCTTTTAATCAAAACAAAGTTTCCTTAAAGGGTATTGGGAAGCGTGAGCTTCAAACATGATTTTCTTTAAAAATAACCTTGTTTGGTAATTAGATTAAGTGTTTAGATAAAGTTAGAATGTGTGTTTGATCATGTGAAATTGATTTCTTGATTTTTGGTTGTTGCGCGTTGTTGGATTCCCTCTCTGAGACGTTTGACACGGCTATGCTTGCTTGATGGAGTAGGTAGTTACACTCTTGGAGATAATGTGAGTATTAAGACGAGGATCCTTTACTTGTCTTCAAAGGTAATGGGAGTTTGCCTAGGGATATTCAATAACTGTATGCATGTGTGTATGTGTTTAACTGGATATTTCTATGTTAGATTGAGCTTACTTGGATATCTGATGTACTTGAACTGTATTGCTATTACTTGATGTTGAACTGTACTTGTTCTAAATGTTATAATGCATGTCTGTGATGAACTGCTTTCAACTGTGATATTAGCATTGAACTGATGATATATATATTGTTGTTGATTGAAAGTTTGCTAAGCCAGACGTGCGTCTGAGCTCAACTGTTATAAGGATTAAAAACCTTAATAAGCTTTGAAGATGAATGGATTGGTATTCTTTTCCAAAAGCTCTTTAAACTTAAAGTACTTGTTTTAAATGTTGAAATGGTTTTGGTGAACTATTGCTATACAAGAGGAAAATCCTCTTCGAACTATGTGTCTTCAAGTGAAAACTTTCAAGATTTATTTGGCAATATCCTATTGGGGGAAATATTTCAAAGATAAAAGAATTTCAAAGATGCTTTATAAAAGATTTTCAAAGAAAAGGTTTTTCCTAAATATTTTAGAAACTTTCCGATGACCTGGATAGGTTATCGAGGATTCGGTTTTGAATTTGTTTTTCACTAAACGAAAAATAAGTACTTAAGAAAGAGAATCTAGTACGCGAGACGTCGCCTCTAGTATTCAGTGATGTGCACGTGATCTTGAATCAGTGTGAATTCGGGACTACGAGTCCTGGTGATGATGTTATGGACTTAGGTCGTAATCGCGTTGTGTTGGACTGTGTATTCTAACCGCGTGTGATGAACATGATTAAAGATGAAGGTTGTTTTCTACGACCACAACCCTTGACTGCGGCCACGGTCCTGGGCATTGTGATTGAGCGTTCGGGCTATGAGTCCTATGCTTCTGAGTTTTCAAGTGATGGGGAAATGATGATTAAGTCGTTAGCTTTAAGCAGCAACAGTGAAAAGAATGAACACAAAGAAATCCGTTTAAATAAAATATTTTCTCATGTGCATTTCCCCAAGAAGACGTGCTATTGATGAATAAATCAGATACAAGGTGGTATCTGGGAGTCTGTCCATGTAAACTGAGTGAAGAGGCACATGTGACGTTGCCCGTCCTGAGACCTTAATGCATGAGGGTAAGGGGGAAACTGCTCGATGGGCTAGAGCTTGACCAACTCTAATTCTTCTCCAGTGAAAAACGGTGTTGATATCTCATGAGATTAAGTTAGAGCCTGATGATTGAAGTGTCATGCATATTTTCAAAAGATTGACTGTGCGGGTTTGAGACTCTTTGATATAACACTGTTATGTTATGTATATGCATGATTTAACTGCTTATATGATTATGTGATGTATGTATCATGTATATGGTTGTTGTGTGATATATCCATTTGTCGGTATCTCACCCTTACAAACATATCAGGTTTCTTCTGGTTTGCTATTGTACCCTGGGTATTTTAGTACAGAGGTGCAGAGGAGTCTTCCTAAGTCACTCAGAGACTTAGATCTAGTTGCTTGATGAAGTGTTTGATTTTGGAACGATCACGTGAGTTCTTCTCAGGAATAACTTTTAGAATGACCAGCTTAGGGTTTGAGACTTGGATTTTTGATAAGTATGTATGAGTATGACTCAGAGAGTCTATATTTTAAAACAGAATGTTTATGGCTCGGAGAGCGTCTCTTTTGAATGAAAACTTAAACATTTCCTTTTGGTCATGTATAGCTAATTGATATAACTATCTTTAGCATATTAATGCCTGGTTGTATTTGGTGTAACTGGAATTCTGGAATGAAAATGTAATTATTTTAGCAGGTGTTCTTTTACCTGGGATGTCCGAATTACAGAGGAGACTCTGTCGAAATTTTCGTAAAATACTAGCTTTTATTGAAGTATACTCTTTAAATTAAATAGGCTTGCCATACTATGATAGTAAGTTTGTGTGCCAATCAAGTCTTAGGAGTCGTGACAAAATTTTTATACCCAATTTCAGACACTTATATACTTATATAAATTATTTTCCGAAAGCACCAGCAAATTATCTTTTAATTTAAATTCCGCATGTGTTACGTAAGTAATGCCCCAAGGGAGGGGGGCGTTACAAGGTGGTATCAAAGCTGATCGAGTCTTTCGGGATCTTTGGGGAATAGGTCTGTTAAGTTTTGTTGTGTGGTCTTTGGATGGCTCTTGTTTGAATTGTTTCTTGTTGAAGCAATGTGTGTTGATGCACAAGTATATGTTTCTTGATGGTTTTCCAAGGGCTTTATGTCCTGGGAGACCTTAGATCTTGAATGTTACTTGGGTTCGGATATGACATTCGATTATCCTTGCGAATCGTGTCAGACATTCGAAACAAGATGGTTGTGTAAAAGGATTTTTCCGGGAGTGTTCCCTGGAAATATTCTAGGTTTATGGTTAGTAAAGGACATTGATTTTTGATTGATCTAGTTTCTGGATTGGGTCAGATCTCTGTCGCTTTGTGTAGGATGCTGCCTACGAAGTTAAAACGAGTTAGATGACTCATTCAACTGAAAGATCGATGGTTTGAACCGTTTGTTAGACCGAGTGTTTTCCTTGTGAAGCACCAACGTTGTGTGGAGTCTCGTGTCACAGTCTGGATTCCTGACAACTAAGTAAAGGACGAATTATGAATAAGTATTTTCTGACTTTAATTTGAAATCTGTCAGGACTTATGAATTAATTATGCTAATTCATAAATTTCTAGTTATTCATTTCTTTGTTTGTGAGAAGTCATACACACTTCAAAATGATCCTCGATGTATTAGACATTTGAGTGAATTGATTTAACAGAATCCATTGGTTTGGATACTTTCACACTTTGTTGAGAAAAGTGGTTATGACTATTTCTTGAGTTATAACCCAGATAATTTCGTGATAGCAGAAGTTTCTTGGTGAAACTTAGTTTTGTCACTTCTATTTTTGGTAGAGGTGAAAGTCGTCATTTTGTAAATTCTTTGTACTAAGAATAAGAATTCATCCTCTTTGGATTAGACATTATTCATCCCTTGATTCCTTAAATCCGTTGGAAGATTCTTGTGGAAGAATGAACTTTATTAGATTCATGTTTGTAAATGTGTATTGATCATGCATTTTTACACCCACGAACCTGATGGAATGATCTTTTTCCCTACAGGATGTTCCGACATCCTTCTATTAATGAAATTCTTTCTATGGTTATGTGAAAGTGAAATCAAGAAAATTTTTATTTTCTTGAGAAATTCTTTTATGATCACCAAGGTCTTGTCTTATTGCGGTTCGAAAGTACTTGTCGTCGTTGATCATCTTAGTTCTACGAATTCTCCAAATGCCGTCGATGTGTGACCTATCTCATCAGTCATGACTCATGGGTTGGATATCTCCGCATCAAGATGTACAATTGAAACCTTCCTTGTTAAGATGTTGACATTCCTTCAATTCTTGTTATGAGTTTGCTGAAGACTTACACGAGTTTTGTTTGAATTCAAGTGATCGTTGATCGACTGGTGAAGTCTACACCCTTCTTACAAGTTAAGATCCACTATGCAGTGTTAGTGAACCGAAAAATGTATCAGTGGATTGTTCAGACTTCATGGAGCATCTTCAAGTGTTGTTTCAGATAAAGAAAAAAAAAACGGAAGTTTATCAACGTGTGTCGGTTAAGTTTACTTCAAGGGTTGAGGACTAAGTTGAGGCTAAGTCCAACTGATCATCCTCAGTGGGATGGATAAGTAATGAGATTACCTATCCTTAGCAGGTTAGCTGGGAGATAGTGTGGTACTTAATTTTTGTTATCTCTATGGTAGGACGAACCAGAGTTGATAGGAGTTTCGTTAGTGTATAGATGTGAAGGGTACTATGAGGACCCTTAAGTTCAACATCATTGGGTAAGATGATTTTAATGGATTTTATCATGATCGAGGTAGATATATCATTAAAGGAATTTAGAGTAGTGATCAATGTTTATGGTTAATGTTGACTTAGTGAGTCCGAGGATTAACGGAAAAATATATATGGTAGTTTTCCTTAAGTTGAACGGAAATAGTAAAAAGGATTTTTTGAGTGAAACTAAGTTGTTAGAAAAGTTTAAGAATTATGATTTTGGATAATTCAAGTTGAAGTGATTCCTTTTGGTTGTAGTTGCATGGAGAAATGTAATCGTATCCTTTAAGATTGAAATGAATGACTGTGATAAAATTTGGAGTGGTGGAATATATTCAAAGAAAACTAAGACTATAATTGTGTACTTGAGTTGAAGGTTGATATACGTGATAGAGTTAAGTGTTGAACCTGATGTTCGTCGTGAGGATAAGGTGTTGAAGAAGTTTTGCTAGCGGACAAATTTTGAGGCAAGAAGTGATTAAGTTTTGATTATGTCTTTCGAATGTGATAAGTTATGGTGAAATGTTTATAATCTTTGAGGTCTTATTCTGGTAAATATATGGTTGATGATCCATAGTAGAAACTGGACATTTTAAAATCCAAGAATTGCCATTGGGGAGTGTCCACCTGGATTTACTTGGTTTTGCTTTGGTGCAGCTCTTAGGGGTAATGGCCTCAGAGAAACTCTGTTTTATAATCTCTTTTCTCGGCTGCAGATATATAAGATAAGCGCTTGTGAAAATTCAGTTTCTGAATAAGTTCAAAGTTGATGAGTTAGATAATCCTAGCAGTTTACTTTCAGGAATGTTATGACGTTTTGATTGACGTTTTGAAAAGTGTGAATTTGGTATGACTAAAAGAGTAGACTAAGCCCAAATGGACTAAGACTATGATTGCATCTCTTGAATAGAAGGTCAATTGATGTTATGGCAAAGTTAGTGTTGGTTTGATGTTCGCTGTGAAAGTTGGATATTGGAGAAAGTTTTCTAATGGATCTATATTGAGAGGTGAAGAGATTAAGCGTTGATTTTGTTCCTTGAAGTGTAATAGACTAAGATGAAATATCAAAGGTAGTGGAGCTAATGCGGTAGTGAAAAAGTTTCAAGGATAATTGGAATGGCATAAGAATTGATCCTGTTATAGTGTTATAGATGAAAGGAATGAAGCGATGAGAATACAAAGTAAGATTTTAGGGTTAAGGTGTGATTACAAAATCCTGTGTAGTTTTGAGCTACGAAATTTCGAGGACGAATTTTTTTTTAAGAGGGGTAGTAATGTAACACCCTAGTTTTTACACCTATGATTAATTATTTTATTTGGATGTTTAAATTTATTATGTTATGTGGTTTAGTTTGAGTAATTAAATTACTCTCTTCAAATTATTTTATTGGGTGCGTTAGCACTGACTCAATTCAGTGAATGCACGCTTACTAGACAATAATTACGTTATTGTCACTAACATACCAGTACAGAAAAATATTTTTCATAATATGATTAAGAGAAAAGCATTTTCATATTCTCATTCTATTTAATTTTAGAGTTAAAAATATTTTGGTTTGACATTTATCGGAGATTAAATTTTGGACTGAGTATTTTCTTAGTGGATCAGTTCAACTATTAATCTTTACTCTAATTTGAATTTCGAAATTTTATCTTTATCAATCTTTATTTTTGGATTCTAAAAAGTAAAAACATGTTTATTTTAGGCCTAATATTTATCACTCATTTTGTACCTATCACTAAGTAAATTGTTTAAAAACCCATTTTCTCTCTTTTCTCTCTCTTTTCTCGACGCTAACTCTCTCTTTCTCCCTTTTCTTCTCTGCTTCTTCTCTTTCTTTCTTTCTTTCTTTCTTTCTTCTTTCTTCTTTCTTCTTTCTTTTTCTTCTTCCTCCTCTCTCCATCCTTCTTCTCCTCTCCGCAGCCAGCCACCGAAGGAGCGCCGCCCAGTCCGCCATCCGGCCACCATCACGGCTATGCTACCAGCCGCTCCTTGCCGTCGTGGTGCGCGTCGCCTTGAGCGCGGTGCTACCATCCTTCAGCCGCGACCCAGCTCGTCCTGAGCACGTCCTGACCGCTGCTCCGCCATTCAACGCTGTCGACCACCGCCTGGCGTGGAAAGGACGACGATCGCGCTGCGTAGGGAGAAGACAGTCGCGATCTACACGCGTCCCGACCCGAAACTCCTCCGTTCACGGCTGCTCCGTCGCGCCGCCGCCATCACCACCACCTTCAGCCACCATGTCCTCTCTTCTTCACCTTGGGTAAGAGTTTTACCTCTAACCTCTTCTCTTTTGTAAATCCCCAAATTGATTTTGAAACCCTAACCCTAACCCTCTGATTTCAGATTTTAATCTTAAGATTTAAGCTTGTTTTATGAAATTAGGATTGTGAATTTGTGTTTCCCTAAACCAATTTCATTATTCTGAGTTTTCCCTAAATTTTAATAAGGAGCCCTAAAACCCCAATTTGAGTTTATTTGAATTTGGGTATGTTTTTGTGAAATTAATTATGATTTAGTGCAATTAGGACTCTTAATGGATGATTTCCAAAGTTCTTTTTCATGATCTTTTAATCAAAACAAAGTTTCCTTAAAGGGTATTGGGAAGCGTGAGCTTCAAACATGATTTTCTTTAAAAATAACCTTGTTTGGTAATTAGATTAAGTGTTTAGATAAAGTTAGAATGTGTGTTTGATCATGTGAAATTGATTTCTTGATTTTTGGTTGTTGCGCGTTGTTGGATTCCCTCTCTGAGATGTTTGACACGACTATGCTTGCTTGATGGAGTAGGTAGTTACACTCTTGGAGCTAATGTGAGTATTAAGACGAGGATCCTTTACTTGTCTTCAAAGGTAAGGGGAGTTTGCCTAGGGATATTCAATAACTGTATGCATGTGTGTATGTGTTTAACTAGATATTTCTATGTTAGATTGAGCTTACTTGGATATCTGATGTACTTGAACTGTATTGCTATTACTTGATGTTGAACTGTACTTGTTCTAAATGTTATAATGCATGTCTGTGATGAACTGCTTTCAACTGTGATATTAGCATTGAACTGATGATATATATTGTTGTTGATTGAAAGTTTGCTAAGTCAGACGTGCGTCTGTGCTCAACTGTTATAAGGATTAAAAACCTTAATAAGCTTTGAAGATGAAGGGATTGGTATTCTTTTCCAAAAGCTCTTTAAACTTAAAGTACTTGTTTTAAATGTTGAAATGGTTTGGTGAACTATTGCTATACAAGAGGAAAATCCTCTTCGAACTATGTGTCTTCAAGTGAAAACTTTCAAGATTTATTTGGCAATATCCTATTGGGGGAAATATTTCAAAGATAAAAGAATTTCAAAGATGCTTTATAAAAGATTTTCAAAGAAAAGGTTTTTCCTAAATATTTTAGAAACTTTCCGATGACCTGGATAGGTTATCGAGGATTCGGTTTTGAATTTGTTTTTCACTGAACGAAAAATAAGTACTTAAGAAAGAGAATCTAGTACGCGAGACGTCGCCTCTAGTATTCAGTGATGTGCACGTGATCTTGAATCAGTGTGAATTCGGGACTACGAGTCCTGGTTATGATGTTATGGACTTAGGTCCTAATCGCGTTGTGTTGGACTGTGTATTCTAACCGCGTGTGATGAACATGATTAAAGATGAAGGTTGTTTTCTACGACCACAACCCTTGATTGCGGCCACGGTCTTGGGCATTGTGATTGAGCGTTCGGGCTATGAGTCCTATGCTTCTGAGTTTTCAAGTGATGGGGAAATGATGATTAAGTCGTTAGCGTTAAGCAGCGACAGTGAAAAGAATGAACACAAAGAAATCCGTTTAAATAAAATATTTTCTCATGTGCATTTCCCCAAGAAGACGTGCTATTGATGAATAAATCAGATACAAGGTGGTATCTGGGAGTCTGTCCATGTAAACCGAGTGAAGAGGCACATGTGACGTTGCCCGTCCTGAGACCTTAATGCATGAGGGTAAGGGGGAAACTGCCCGATGGGCTAGAGCTTGACCAACTCTAATTCTTCTCCAATGAAAAACGGTGTTGATATCTCATGAGATTAAGTTAGAGCCTGATGATTGAAGTGTCATGCATATTTTCAAAAGATTGACTGTGCGGGTTTGAGACCCTTTGATATAACACTGTTATGTTATGTATATGCATGATTTAACTGCTTATATGATTATGTGATGTATGTATCATGTATATGGTTGTTGTGTGATATATCCATTTGTCGGTATCTCACCCTTACAAACATATCAGGTTTCTTCTGGTTTGCTATTGTACCCTGGGTATTTTAGTACAGAGGTGCAGATGAGTCTTCCTAAGTCACTCAGAGACTTAGATCTAGTTTCTTGATGAAGTATTTGATTTTGGAACGATCACGTGAGTTCTTCTCAGGAATAACTTTTAGAATGACCAGCTTAGGGGTTGAGACTTGGATTTTTGATAAGTATGTATGAGTATGACTTAGAGAGTCTATATTTTAAAACGGAATGTTTATGGCTCGGAGAGCGTCTCTTTTGAATGAAAACTTAAACTTTTCCTTTTGGTCATGTATAGGTAATTGATATAACTATCTTTAGCATATTAATGCCTGGTTGTATTTTGTGTAACTGGAATTCTGGAATGAAAATGTAATTATATTAGCAGGTGTTCTTTTACCTGGGATGTCTGAATTACAGAGGAGACTCTGTCGAAATTTTCGTAAAATATTAGCTTTTATTCAAGTATACTCTTTAAATTAAATAGGCTTGCCATACTATGATAGTAAGTCTGTGTGCCAATCAAGGCTTAGGAGTCGTGACAAAATTTTTATACCCAATTTCAGACACTTATATACTTATATAAATTATTTTCCGAAAGCACCAGCAAATTATCTTTTAATTTAAATTCCACATGTGTTACGTAAGTAATGCCCCAAGGGAGGGGGGCGTTACACTGTTACTTTAGTGGACGAGCGCTTCTGTCACTTCAGTAGACGAGCACTTTTGTTACTTTAGTAGACGAGCGCCTCTGTCATTTTAGTAGACGTTGGCTTTCATCACTTTATTGGATGCTGGCTTTTACTTTAGTGGACACTAGCTTTCATCACTTTAGTGGAAACTGCTTTTATTTTAGTGGACGTTGGCTTTCATCACTTTAGTGGACGCTGGCTTTTATTTTAGTGGACGTGAGCTTCAATCACTTGCGTTGGACGGATGATTCTATCATTTAATCAGCACACTCGATAGACAGGTTAGCAACCAATATGAAGGTTAATTAAATCATTAACCAATGTTTAGTTCTCATCAAAACTTAGGAAAATGCACATCAGACATTTTAGAGACTTAACACTATTTGCGTGTAAAAAGAAATATACCGCCGCGTCTCTTCTTGCACCTAGCAGTTCTTAGAGGTGCCATTCTGATTGAACACGTGAGATATGTTCATCTGTTCGTGTGGACTACGTAGAGGCATTACTGGCTCGTGCAGTGCTCGTGATTTGCAGCGTCTGAAATCAAAGGTTTGCCCTTCAAGAGGTAAATTTTCGAAACATGAACCATGACTATTCACAAGGATTCTTGGTGGGAATTTTTCCGTTGTGCTTGTTTGATGCACTTATTCCCAACATTCAGAATATGGCAGAAATACGAACGCCAGTAAATAACAACAGACTGAAAAAGATACGAGACATCTAAGACTCGGGGAATGACCTCTGATCCCTTATACCATGGTTTTAACAAACAGTCAGAGAGAGTGGTTCGGAGGATTGTTCCGGAGTCCACCAGCCTTGGGTAATAAAATGCGTCAACAGTCATCATGGTGCACATAGGCTTTTTCAGGAACATCCTACACTACCAGAAAATACATTGTCTAGTAGAGTATGTCGGTCTAGTGCAAGATCACCATGCCACAGAAGAGCAACCAACTAGGCCTATATGAGTATTTCATACCCCGACACCCCCAAGAATCAATAGATCGTCACTACGAAATTCTCCCCCGCATTAAAGTGTTAGCTCAATCTCCTAGGCACAACGGCCATACAGAACATAGTTTCACTATGTGTTTAGGTAAACTTTGCCGGAAATGCATTCTTCTTGTCCATCCAACGGATGAATCGTGATTCCTTCGGAATTCTTTTGACGTACTGTAACAGATGCTAGATGTTCTTAAGTCTGAATCACCGGTACTTAATCATCAAGCTAAAGTTCTCAAGTAACCTTTCATCTTTGTGCAAAGTTTTCTTTAAAGTACTTGATTAAAGATCCTATTTTCATTATGAGATTGGAACCTAGGTCCAATTATTTATTTCTCTGTACTTTTATAGTTGAGCCTTTTTCTTTGACTTTCAATAAAACAAATCATTCCGAGTCCATTAAATTTTATGGAATATGGATAATGGATTATCCATACTTTATGACATAAGGTCGTGTTCCACCCCACATCATAAATTATTATGTTCGTATTTTCACTAAGTCATTCTTGACTTAGGTTTTTACATTTTACAGTAAAATCTCATCTTTGAAGACTAAAATTCTTTTGACTTAAAATCAAAACCCTTAGATAAAATCAAATCCATTTTCATGAATAATTTCCCTTAAAGATACTTAAGTATCAATTTCTCCAAAGCATTTTCTTGAAAATCCTTAAAAACGTTTAACAACTGTTTCGCTTTTTAATGAATTTAGGCCCAAAAGTCATATTTTTGAAAACATGGTTCTTCACCTCAAATGTATTACTATCCTAGGTTATATTACTCATATGAAAATGTTGAAGCACTGATTTTCCATCAAAATCTCAATTTATACAAAATTTTTAAGAATTTGACCGAACGTCGTTAATTTTGTAAATCGCGTAAATCATTTTTCAACGATTTTACACTCTAATAGTACAAAACTCATTTTGGAGTTTTAAAACAGTTTTATAAGCATGAAAAACAGTTGTAACTATCCAAATACATTTATTTTCGAAAATTGCAGTTTAGTCCCTAAATTTCCATTAATTACAAAAAGTCCTTATTCACTTAAAACCTTATAACTTTTTATTTATAACTTCAAATCTCACCAAACCAACTACTTTAGAAATATTTTTCAGTTGCCCTCAAATTTCCATAAATTTCGTTTCTGCCCAAATATTTTTCTATAATTGCAAAAAGGTCTTTTTTTTTTCACCAAAAAGCTTATAACTTTTTATGTATTAATCAAATTAACACCAAACCAATTTCTATGGTTTTGTCTCATCAAGAACTACAATATTAACATACAAGAACACGAATTTCAGTGCAGCCATTGAAATTCTCAGAAATTACATTTTAGTCCCAAAGGACTCATAAATCCATAACTTTCAACATACACATCCAAATCAATCCAAACCAATTTCTATATTCTTATGTGATCATGTAATCCTCATAAAAATTATTCAAACAATTTATAACATCATTGAACCCATTTATCTTAACATGGCCGAATGGCCTTACTTTTTCATGTTGAACATTTTTGTTTCACAAAACAAGCAATCATTAATCAAGGTTCCAATTAGAGATTAATTACACCAATATAAACATATATCAATATCAAACATCAACCAAATCCTCCAAGAGGATCACACACACATAAATCAATAATATACAAGACTTTATACACTAATAAACCACCAACATATCTACCCTATGGTAGGATGATGGTAATCTACCCCATACCTTTGTTGACCACTTGAAACTCAAGCAAGAAGAGGATGATGTTCACCTATAACTCAAGGTTTGAACCAACAAAACCTAGCCATGAATCATCAACAAGAAAACAAGTTAAATGACGAAGAAAAACTACCAAACCCATTTGAGCTTGGTTCTGCCTAGACCAAAAAAATAGACTAGAGATCTCTAAATTTTTCAAGCTTTTAGATGATGAAAATAGAAGTCATATGAAGATCATAGAAATTGGAATCACATTAAAAGGATTTTTCTATGATTTTGTAGAGATTTTTGAAGTTCTAGATCTAGGAATTTGAAATTTGTGAAAA
Source organism: Sophora flavescens (assembly GCA_030762895.1). Lineage (NCBI taxonomy): Eukaryota > Viridiplantae > Streptophyta > Magnoliopsida > Fabales > Fabaceae > Sophora > Sophora flavescens. The sequence goes on from CM061068.1 coordinate 165,465,896, forward strand.
CTTGAAATATGAAGAAAAGTTGTGAAAGGAAAGGAAGGTATGATCATGAATCACAAGAATCTACCTTTAGAATTTGAAGAAATGATCAAAATCTACTACTTCATTTGAAAATTGAAGATGAAGAACTTTGTGTTTTTTTCTAAGGTTATGGAGAACACATGAGCAAATGAGAGAAATGAAATGTCCAAGTGTGTTTAAGAAGGGTTTGGCCGTGAGTTGCTAGGGAGAATAAGGTAAAATGTTGTCATGCCAAACTTGTAGTTAAAATGAAGGATTTAGGGTAATTTGGATTTTACACACTTAATTCACCCTTACATGCATTTAATTCATGGTGACTAACCCCTAGGACTCACCCCCCTGAGTCATCACAAATGACTCATTGTTCTCATCAGTCCGGCGTCGGGTTTTGTCTCTGCACCTCTGTTCTCGATTCCGTCGATCCCCGATCGTCGAGTATTTGCCCAAATAACTTGTATTAACCTATTTATTTTGAAAATTTTCGAAATCACCACTATGGTTGGAAATAAAACATAAACCTAAACAGTTTTGTTCACGGGTCAAAATTAGGTTTTTTGACCAGTAAAATCTTACTGTCAGTGAAAACACAGACCAGGTTTCGTCTGAGTTTTAAACCTAAATTTTTACCGTAAGATTCTACCATAAGGTAGAGTATAATTATGATTTTATTTTATTAAAAATCATTTTCTAGATCTAATATAAAAATTATAAACAATTAAAATTCTACCGATAATTGAAAAACAGTAAAAACAGCAAAACGCTAAAAGCCGTAAAACAGGGTGTTACAATTGAAGATGAAGAATATATAGAACAAAACATTAAAAGAGTCATTATACTGCGAATTTATTTTTTCATTATTTACTCTTCAATCATTTGAAGTTATTACATAGTCTTTCAAAGCTTCACATTAAATTCACTCTTCTGAGTGTTAATGAAAGACTTGCAAGTTGTATTAATTAAAATATTCTTTCAAACAAACATGAGTGAGCCTGAAGAGGCTAGGTGTGCAAATAATACTTGTCTTGGAACCTGGAGAGGCTAGGTGTGCAAAGAATACTTGTCTGTAACCTGATCAGTTATAATGCAGAAAACTTGCAACTGCCAAGGACTGGACGTAGCCCTAGTTGTTAAGGGGTGAACAAGGATAAAATAGATGTGTCTATCTCTATCCTTATTTCATTAGTTTACTTGATTATCTTAACTGTTAAGTTATAATGGAGAAAACTTGGAACTACCAAGGACTGGACGTAGCCCTAGTTGTTAAGGGGTGAACAAGGATAAAATAGATGTGTCTATCTCTATCCTTATTTCGTTAGTTTACTTGATTATCTTAACTGTTAACTAACTAAAGGGGTTAAAGTGTGATTATCAAACAAATTTTTTGATGTTCGCTCGAATCCTGAAGTGAACGACTTCGTCGTCAAATAATAAAAAGATCGAACCCACAAAGACCGTGATCTTAAATAACTATCAATTTTTAAATCAATTAAACTGGACTAGAAAAAGAAGATTTGGAAAATATTTGGTTTTTAAAAGATTAACTAACAATATCAAATATCTAAACGCAATCAAATCAAATATGGGATTTTTAAATATCAAAAGAGATTTCCAGGAATTGGGTTACCAACAAGACTGCTCATGTTACTAAATTGACTACCCCTCTTGTTAATTATCGAAATTTGCTTTGAAGGTGAATTTATCCTAAATAAGTTAATGCTCCCTCTCGGGATACAGGAATCGTGCCCGATTAAACCAACCCCTACTCTCGTGGTAATTGAATTTAAATCGAACCCTTTAAGCTTTGTGACAATTCAGTGAACACTCGAAGGGCCTCTTCTAACTCTCGTGATTTAAGTCCTAAGTTCAATCCCTATAGATCCAATACCTAAGTTCACCGCTAGGTTCCTCCTTAGAGTATCTATGACATGCAAATAAGTGCGCACCGAATTCATAAGTAATTCATGCGATAGGAATCAAATCGAAAGCAAATTGAAATTAACAAGAAGTAAAACGTCAATTCATAACATAAAAAAAATCTTGGGCATAGCCCCAATCCCTAGAAATAAAAACAACTACTCAAGCATTGCCATGTTCATAGCAAGCTTGATTAACAAAAGCATAAAAGAAAACCTAAGAGAAGAGAAGAAATTGGAGAAGAAGAGAAATCCTATTTTTTTGCCTAAGGCAGCAGCCCAGAGATCCCTATGTTCGAGCCTTATTGCCATATTTATAGAGTAGGTTAACTTGGGATTAAAGTTGTTACAAAATCAGATCAAATCAGCAATTAAATTTCCAGATATTGGGTGTCACGGCCGTGATGTCTGTCACGGCCAGGCCATGACAGATTATGTCTTGGAAAACTTGGCATTGATGGCCTGTCACGACCGTGACAGGTTCTGACTTTTTTCGTTCTTTTCTTTTCAGCCTTGCTCGATCATGGCCGTGATGGCTGTCACGGCTAGGCCGTGATGGACTTTGTTTGGCTCATTTTTCTTACTTTTCAAGCTCCGTCTTCATGCAAGCTCCAACATAAATAATCCTGAGCATTTTAATCAATTTCTGCACACAAACACCACAAAACCGCCTTACCCGTTCCAAGGTAAAAACTAACAAAAATCAAATTAAAAATTCCTAAACTACTTCAAAATGCATGCAATATGATAAAGAAATATGAGGTGTAATTACACTCATCAAACTACCCTAAGCTTAAGATTTTGCTTGCCTCAAGCAATAACCAAGGCCAGGCAAGATAAACAACCAGAGCATGGACAGTGAACCAAGAATCCGAGTAACAAATCCAAGTGACAGGAACATCCAAATAAGTAACCAAGAGACAATCAATTTCAAGTCCAATTAGAAGCTTAGGTTCTCTAAATTCATGCCTCTCACTAATTCGGGCACTCTTCTCACCTCACTCAAGTGTTTAGGGACATTTGACAATTCACTCAATTTCCTCAAGGAAGGTACCCTACCATAAGCTTGACTATTAACCAAATCTCTACTTTATTAATGAAAACACATAAGAATCAAGAGGTCTTTTATTTTGGTTGTAATGGGGTCATGGGATTAATTGTTAGGTGGGGAAATCAAGAAAGGGAAAATTCAAGAAGGCTAAACAAAATATCAAACAATGCAAAACATGACAACCTTCTAAAATACCTTTTTGGGCTTTAGTTCATTTTTCCACCTTTCTTTCTTTTTCCTTTTTTTATATTATTTATTTCTCACTTTCTTTTTCTCATCCTCTTCTCCATTTTTTTGTTTATTTTATTTTATTTTTTTCAATTTGGAGAAAGGGAGATTTCCAACTTCAGAGAAATATTTTTCTAACTTTTTCATCCCACAATTTTATTTTTCAAACCACCTTTTTGCCCTTTTTGGAATACTTTAAAAGGTGTCATACCAAGCATCATTCATCAAAATAAATCAAGGTACCAAGAAAAGTATTTTATTCTTTTAGGCTCAAAACTAGGCAACTAAGGGGTAGCATTTAATCAGTCAAAGCTTAGAAGGCCATAAAAATACCTAGTGCCTCAATCATTTTCAAATATGTTTTCAAAAATTTTTAAGTTTCAAAACGGTTTCAAGTCAAGTTCTAGAGAATACAATCCAAGAGGAATAAAACACTCAATCACAAAGAATGGGGTAGATTTAGTGAGTACCCCTTTTAGGCTAAAAAAATCTCACATTTAGTAGTTTAAAATCAATGAGAAACACAAATCTAAGGAACCACATGCTAATTATCAACTATCAGAAGATCATCTCAAGCATTTTTATTTTTAGCCTATCACAAGAATACAAAAATTAGGTTCAAAAATTCACTGTCTCAATTCATTTGGTACAAAGTTCTCACAATTGGATGCATACTCTAAGAAAGGGGCAATCTAATCATGTGATTATGCAAAACTACACCTATATGAATGCAACATGAAAAATGCAAAAATGCAAAAAAATGCAACAATACCCTTACCCCAAACTTAAAAACTTACATTGTCCCCAATGTAAATAATCAAGTCGGACGGAGGAGAAAAATGGAACAACTCACCGAGGTGGTGGAGGGTGTTGGTTCAAATGCCAGTCATAGAGCTGTTGGAGGACGTGTCATGGCCGTGACGTTCATCACGGGCAGGTCGTGATCAATTATGGTGTCAAGCAAGTCCCCATCACGGGCGTGATATACATCACGACTGGACCGTGATCTATTCTGACTTCTTGCTTCTTCACATCACCCCCGTGATGGCTATCATGGGCTGGGCGTGATGCCTCTGGTTTCCAGCTTCTAGCCCATCACGACCGTGATCCTCGTCACGGCTAGGCCATGATCTCCTATGACTTTATTTTTCCATGCCTTTTTGCTCTTCCTGCCTTCATAACCTGAAAATACTTAGCAAAACCATCAATCTGTGATCTTTATTATCTTAATCTTCTCAAATTATTCAACAACAAAATTCATATACAAATTAAAAAGGGAAAGAAAACTTGGGTTGCCTCCCAAGAAGCGTTTATTTACGGTCTTAAGCTTTACCATACTCCCTTGGATCAATCGGGATCAGCTGGGCTTGGAAGTGAAAGAACACCTTTCTTCCAAGGAAGTCCTTCAAAGAGCCTATTTTGTTCATATGGCCACATGCACTTTCGCTTTGAACTTTTCACTCTGATTTTCATGGCCTTACTTCCTCCCGACGGAAGTTTGAACTCCACATGTTGGGCAGCTCCGATTTCATCATTATTTGGTGCATCATTTATCATGCAAAGTTTCGGAGTTGCTTCCATGTTAAGCTCTTTCTTCACCTTTGGAGGCATTATCTCAATCCTGCACACATGACTCTCAAAAGGAGGGTTGTTATATGAGTTAGTCAAATCAAAATCCACCTTACTTTGGCTCTATCTCTTCATGTTCACTCATGTCCTCCTCACATCCACATCCTTTTCAACTACCCTAAGCTTATCATCCCTTAAGTATATAGCATTACAGTGCTCATTGGGATTAACTTCGGGTTGTCCTGGAAACGTACCCTTAGTTCTAGAATATGTACTAGCATGTTGGGCAAGGTTCTGACTTTTTCGTTCTTTTCTTTTCAGCCTTGCTCGATCATGGCCGTGATGGCTGTCACGACTAGGCCGTGATGGGCTCTGTTTGGCTCATTTTTCTTACTTTTCAAGCTCTATCTTCTTGCAAGCTCCAACATAAATGATCCTGAGCATTTTAATCCTCAATTTCTGCACACAAACACCACAAAACTGCCTTACCCGTTCCAAGTTAAAAACTAACAAAAATAAAATTAAAAATGCCTAAACTACATGAAAATGCATGCAACATGATAAAGAAATATGAGGTGTAATTACACTCATCATTTTTATCTTGAATGCTTGTGTGTTTTTTCTGTGAAAAACCATCAGACAAGTCACTTGTGTGATTGCTTTGTCACTCGTTTTCTCTTTGCTCTCATTTCAAAAAAGTTTTAACTTTGCCGCTTAGTCTAATAAACACAATTCAACCTCCCTTCTTGTGTTTGTAGTTGTCTATTTCAGTTTGTTGTACAACCTCTGGTCCAATTAACTGACTTTTTCTTGTCTCGTACCAATAAAGGGGTCTTCTATACTTCCTTCCATATAGTGCTTCATACGGCGCCATGCCAATACTCATGTGGGAATTATTGTTATAGGTGAGCCCAGTCAATTGAAGAAATTCGTCCCAACTTCTTGTGTGTTCCAACACACAGGCTTTTAATAGATCTTCCAAAGTACTGCATCGTCCTTTCTGACTGATCATCTGTCTAAGGATTATAAGCCGAACTCATTCTTAACTTAGTTCTCAATGCACTGTGTAAATTTCTCCAGAACCTTGATGTAAATCTTGGATCCCTGTCCGAAATTATACTTGCTGGCCCTTCATCCAGTTTGACCGCTTCCTTGATATACAACTGGGTTAATCTTTCCATTGAGAACCTTTTATTGATAGGTATGAATTGAGCATATTTCGTCAACCTATCAAATATCACATAGATTGCATCATACCTTTTCTATGTCTTTGGTAAATCAGACACAAAGTCCATTGCAATATTGTCCCATTTCCATTTTGGGACATCCAAAGATTCCAATAATCCCGTTGGCTTTTGGTGTTCAATCTTCGCTTTCTGACACACCAAGCAAGATTGGACATACTCTACTACCCCCTTCTTCATTCAAGGCCACCAAAACATTTTCTTCATGTCTTGATACATTTTCATGACACCTGGATGAAGACTCCACTTGCTTTTGTGTGCTTGTTCCATGATCAGACTCCTAACTTCTCTATCCTTAGGAACATAGATTCTTTCTCTAAGTCTTATGATGCCTTGAGTATCTCTCTTAAACTCTACAATCATACCTTCCTCTATCATCTGATTAACCTTTCGGAGTACTGGTCTTCAGCTTACTTTTTCCAGACTAAGTCTGGGAATTCACTAGTAATAGTGACCATCCCTAAACTCATCTTGTTATGGGATAATTCCATTTTCCAGAGATTCAGATCTCTGAATTGTTCAATCAACTCTAACTTTTTAACCATCATAGGATACACTTGCAAAGATTTCCATCTTAAAGCATCCGCCACGACGTTCGCTTTTCCCGGATGATATTGGAGATCGAACTCATAATCCTTTATGAATTCCATCCATCTTGATTGTCTAATGTTTAATTCTTTCTGATCGAACATATACCTTAAGCTCTTATGATCGCAGTAAACTGTGAACTTAGCACCATACAAATAGTGTCTCCATATCTTCAATGCAAACACTATTGTAGTTAACTCGAGATCATGGGTTAGGTAGTTCTTCTCATGTACTCTTAACTGCCTTGAAGCATAAGCCACCACTTTCCTTTCTTGCATGAGTACACAACCCAGGCCTTGATATGATGCGTTGAAATACACATTAAATTGTACTGACAGATCTGGCAAAACTAATACAGGAAATGTTGTAAGCCTCATTTTCAACTCCTGGAAACTAGCCTCAGACTCATCTAACCACTCAAACGCTTTTCAATTTCTCGTCAATTGTGTCATAGGCAATGCAATTTTCGAGAATCCCTCTATGAACCAACTGTAGTAACCTGTCGGTCCAAGGAAACTTCTGACTTTGTAAACTCTTAGGGCGTTACCAATCCACAACTGCTTCAACTTTGGCAGGGTCCACAGCTATCCCATCTTTATTAATAACATGCCCAAGAAATTGAACTTGTCCAACCAGAATTCACACTTAGACAACTTGGCATAGAGTTGTCTGTCCTTAAGAACTTGAAGTACAACACGAAGACGCTCTTCATGTTCTTCTCTACTTGAAGAGTAGATCAGAATGTCGTCGATAAACACAATGACGAACTTGTCCAGGTACGGTCTGAAGATCCGACTCATGTAGTCCATGAATACAGTAGGAGCATTAGTCATGCCAAATGGCATAACCAGATACTCGTAGTGTCCGTACTAACTCACAAATGTAGTCTTCAGTATATCATTTTCCTTCTCTCTGATCTGATGGTACCAAGACCTCATATCTATCTTAGAGAACACAAATGCTCCTCACAACTGATCCATCAGATCATCTATCATCGGAAACAGATACTTGTTCTTGATTGTTACCTTATTGAGTTGTCGGTAATCAACAGACTTGAACTGCCATCTTTATTCTTACCAAATAGCACCAACGCTCCCCACAAGGAAACACTTGGTCAAATGAACACCTTCTTCAACATGTCATCCAACTGCTTCTTTAGCTCTGCCAACTTTGCTACGAACATTTGATATGGCGCTATCGAAATCGTTTCGATCCTTGGTACGAGATCAATTGTGAACTATATCTCTCTCTTAGGTGGCAGCCCTGGAACATCATCCGGGAAAACTTCTGGAAACTCGCATACGATAAGCACCGCATCCGACTTCGGAGAATCCTTGGTTTCCAGATAAAACATCACCATGCAATCTTTTGATTGTCCATCTCCCAAGTTACCGTCATTGACAGGTAATAATCCATATTTCTCCAAGAAACAAAGGGTTTTATTTGAACAGTCTAAAATCACATGGTTGGCCGAAAAACAATCCATGCCCAAGACAATATCAATATGCTGCATAGGCAGACAGACAAGGTCCATTGAATTGCCTATTTTCCAAAATAATAGGACAATCCCGATACACAAATATGGTTGTCAACGCCTCACCCATAGGGGTAGAAATAATAAGTTATACGGTAAAGAAGAAACGTGTAATTACAAATGATCCATGCACTCTAAGGATATGAAAGAATGACTAGCACCAGAATTAAATAAAACAGATAAGAGCTTTCCGAGCATTAAGCAATTACCATGTATCAGATTGGGACATCGAGAGGATTACTATACTGATAAGCCTCTGGCTTATCTAGTTTTATGACTAGTAAGACGGTGGTTTACGTGCTAATTAGTCGAGTTCAATCTCGTTTTCGCCCAAATTCACCTTGTTTCGTTCCAAAGTTAGTCTTTGACTCGTTTGGTGTATTTTGTGTAGTTTTTAGGTTATTTTGAATAGAATTACGCTTGTGGTTGCTTTTGTTGTTTCAGGTTAAATAAAAGAAGCTCTGAGAATCAAGGAAGTCAAGAAGCAATGGGAAAAAGCACCTTTGGAGGTCTCGCCCCGCGAACAGGATTCTCGCCTCGCAAATAATGAAGACTTGGAAGTCAGAGACCATCACGGCCTAGCCGTGATGTGTATCACGACCGTGACCCAAAATCCACACAAGTCAGAGACCATCACGGCCTAGCCGTGATTCACATCACGGGCCGTGAAAAGAAGGCTCGCGTCGCGAGACATCCTTCGCGTCGCGAGGGTTTGAATCCCACAGAAGCGCCAGAAACAGAAGCCGTCACGGCCAGGCCATGATGACCATCACGGCCGTGACGCGTGGCCTCCCTATAAATAAGGCACTGCAGAACAGAATTGGAGGACTTTTTGGATCAGAACTTTTGTAGATCTTTTAGAACCCTTATTCTGGAGCTGCGTCTCCCCTTCTCTTCTCTTTTCTTATTCTTAGGCTTAGGATGAATTCCGATTGTACGTGCGTCGTTGTTACGGACATGAGGAGCTAATCCCCTTGTCTAAGGGATCGATGAAGCCACCCATGGCGGCATAGTGTTCAGTGATGTATATCCTTCTCCTTTAATTCAATTATTGTTTTCCAATTCTGCTTTCATTGTGTTGATCATATGTTTTACGTGATTCACTAGTTAAACGTGTTTGAGGCCGAGAAGCGATTCGCGTTTTAGAACTTGAATTGGGAACATCGATCGAGTGTTGCACGAGAGTGAATAGGAGATCGATGCAACTCTTAGGGAACAAGAATTAATAGAATTCGAGATTAGGGTTAAGAGACCTAGTAAGTAATTAACTCAAATCATCGAATATGTCCTATTGAGCACAACAGTGGATATAGGAGAATTTAGGGGTCCCGTTGACATTAAAATTGAACCTAGGGAGGAGATCATTATCACTTGGGTACTTTGCATGATTGGGTAGGTGGATTCGAAACCTTAGATGCTTTTAATTCCAGATTTCATCACCATATTTTAATTGATTTGATTTGATTTGTTAATTTGAATTGTGATCCTAGTTTCTCTCCAACCACTTTCTCTACTTAACCAACTTATCGAATTTCTCGCGAAATTAGTCGAATTGGTATCCCAATCCTTGTGTTCGACCTCGGTAGACTCTTACCGTGTTTTATTACTTACGACGACCCGGTACACTTGCCGTCGTCACCAACAAGTTTTTGGCGCCGTTGCCGGGGATTGGCACGACCAATTTTCCTAATTTTAAGGAAATTCGGCTGTTTGGTTAAGCTGACTTTTAGTTTTATTTTCTTTTATTTAATTGCCATTATTTTTCTCTGCTTCTTTGATTCCACTTGGTCTTTGCCTGTTTTTGTATGCAAGGTACCCTTCTACAAGAGGACTTGCTATTTGATTCCGAGATCACCAGGACCGAGAGGCAATCAAGGAAAGAAGCCAGGGAACGGAAAAGAATTGAAGGAATTAAAATAGAGGGCATGGCTGAAGAAAACTCTCCTCCTCCTCCTCCTCGTTACAAGCCTCTCTTCGAGTACGGTCTACCAAGCTTGGGAGATTGTGACTCTTCTATTGTGAGGGGCAACCTGAATACAGACTCCTTCAGAGTGGAAGCATGTGTCACATTCCAGATCCGCGAGAATCAGTTTGATGGGAGTGGCAAACAGGACCCTCATAGACACATCACTCGCTTCCTTGAAGCTTGTGACTTGCAGAAGACCAGGGGAGTCTCTCAGGATGAGTTTCGCTTGCGGCTTTTCCCTCTTTCTCTTAGGGATGTCACTCGTGATTGGGTTGACAGTTTGGATAAGAACAGCATCAGAACTTGGGAGCAGATGGCACAGAAGTTACTAACCAAGTATTTTCCTCCTCAGAAGGCGGAACAAGCAAGAATAGCCGTCACATCATTCAGGCAGACGGAGGATGAAACTTACAATGAAGTGTGGGGGAGGTACAATGGGTTATTGAGAAGATGTCCCTCAGCGTTCTTTGACCCGGTTTCCAAAGTTCAGCATTTCTTTAATGGGTTGAGGGGACGCTATCAGATGAACTGTGATGCCGCAGCTGGCGGTTCTTTCTCTTATTTATAAGCGGAGGATGGATGGACATTGTTAGAGAAGATGTCATATAATGATTACAACCGTGGTAGGGAGACCTCAAGTGGAATCAGTTCTGGGACAATGGAAGCCATTTTAGAGCAAAACAGACTTTTGAAGATGCAGAATGAGGCTTTGTCTGGGAACAAGAGGGTTAATGCGATACACGAGGGAATGCCTCCGGGTTGTGCAAATTGTATTGGACATCATGACACTCAGATTTGCCCGCTAAATTTCTCTCGGGAACATGTGGACTCATGCCACAACTTCTATGACACTTTGTGCCCCGAGAACAACTATCGGAGGAACAATCGAGAATCGAGAATAGGGGCTACATGAGGAGAGACCATCCGGGATTTGCTTGGAGTGATGTTAATGGTGGTCTAGCCGGTCAACAACATCCTCAACAGAATTGGCAACAACCTCAATAGGGTCTCGAGACCGAACATTGGAATTCAGCAACAGCAATACTCAGCAGAGCTCTTTCGGGGCCTAATCGATTCTGCAAATATCGGATGGTGGAAGACAACCGTGGGAGCTGGCCTTTGAGAAGATGACCGCGACAGTTGAGAAGTTGTCAACCTTTACAGGCACAGCTTTAGAGAAAGTGAATGCGTCGGTTGACAAGTTGGCAACTCATACGAGTCGGCAATTCACAATCTAGAGACGCAGGTTGCTCAGCTCGCAAGGCAACTTAATGAGCGTCTCCCAGGCACTCTCCCAGGTGACACCGAGAACAACCCGAAGAACCAATGCAATTCCATCACAACTAGAAGCGGAAGGGTGTTGGAACCTAGCAGGGGTACCACTAGTTCTCAGGATGACAAGGGCCCGGAACAACTACCCGTTGAGGAAGAGCAACCAGAGAAAGAAGGGTTGGCAAGTGACAAGGCACCGGAGCAAGGGGGAAGGCTGAAACTTGTGGATGAAGAGTTCCGAAGGAAGAAGTGGGTTGAACCCCAAGACCTCCTGCCCTACATGAAGGTTCCGTATCCTGAAAGATTGAAGAAGCCTCAACAGGATAAGCAGTTCAACAGATTCCTTGATGTCTTCCGCAAGCTTCAGATTAACATTCCATTTGCGGAAGCCTTGGAACAGATGCCATCATATGCCCGATTTATGAAGGAGCTTCTCACCAAGAAGCGGAGGATAGTGGATGAAGAAACGGTTGCTTTGACCGAGGAGTGTAGTGCCATTCTTCAGAGAAAACTACCTCCAAAGTTGAAGGATCCCGGTTCTTTTTCGATACCATGCACCATTGGGGGAATGACTGTAGGGAAGGCATTGTGTGATCTAGGGGAAAGCATCAACTTGATGCCCCTCTCTATGATGAAGAGGTTGGGGATCAAAGAATTCAAGGATACACGGATGTCGCTCCAACTAGCCGATCGCTCTATAAAATATCCTTATGGGGTGGTCGAAGACTTGTTAGTAAAAGTGGACAAGCTCATATTTCCGGCGGACTTTGTAGTGCTTGATATGGATGAAGACGCCGAGGTTCCTCTCATATTGGGTAGGCCCTTCTTGGCCACTGGGGGTGCCTTGATAGATGTGCGGCAAGGGAAACTCACTCTAAGGGTGCAAGATGATGAGGTAGTCTTCAATCTCTTTGAAGCAATGAAGCACCCTGCAGAGAGGTCGGAAGTGTATCGAGTGGATACAGTGGATCCAACTGTAAAGGCAACTAGAGAGGCCCATGGTTCTTCACTTGCTCAAGTGTTGGTAAAATCCCATGATGATTGAAAGGAAAAAGACCCTTTGGGGGATGAGGTCTACCTCGAGTGGTTGAAAGATATGGAAGCCTTACCGAGTTCCCCAAGGGATGAATGTGCAAAGGAGGAGCTCATCAACAAAGGCATGAAAAAGAATGGTAAGGCACCGAAATTGAAGGATGGCACAACCGTGGTGATCAGTACAGACAATGAGTTGATCTAAAAAAGGACCACCACGGAGTGGAGAGTTCGTGCTGATTATAGAAGGGTCCTGAACTTAAATGAGCTATCCGGGAACCGCATGCGAGCATATAAAAGGGCACAAACCTACAAAGAACGGGCCAAGGAATGGCATGGCAAGCAGGATCTTCCTCCAGATTAACCCTTAGGGGCGACTTGAGTCAGGCTCGGGACGTTAAATAAGCGCTACTTGGGAGGCAACCCAAGCTAGGTACCCTCTCCTTTCCTCACTCTTGTTTTTGTTTGTGTTTTTGTGTTTGTTTTGTTTTTGTTTGTCACTCTTGAATAATTTGAGAAGATCAAGAGTTGTTGTATGAATGTTGTGTCAGCAAGCTTGTTGGATTTTAATTGAATTGAGCATAGATTGATCGCATGAATTATATTGACCATTGATGATTTCCCCCTAGGTTCTGATAATAGAAAAGTTTATCCCCACTTAAAAATTGAAAATTGAACTTTGAGAATTTTATTGTGATTACTTGATTTATGATAAGTTTGGGGTGAGGGGGTGAGCACACTAGGAATCGTATCTCGGTCAAACAATTTGCAAAATGTCCAGGTGAGGATTTGAGCCTCCAACTCTGTTTTTGAATGTGTGAATCACTGTTAAGTTGCACTTTCCTGAATTTGCTTGAATCTCTATATGGTTTGCATGTTTATATGTTGCATCAAATGATTTAGGCAATTTTCTTTGAATTAACTACTTGGCCATAAATTGAACCAACCTTGATGAATGATCCCTAGTTAGCCACATTGAGCCTTGAAGCCTATTGTTCTTGATGACCTTACATTACAAGCCATTAACTCAGAAAAACCATGATTTTCCCCTATCCTAGGATTTAGGAGAGTATGGAATTTTAGCTTTGTGAGTGTTGTTGTGGAACTAAGTTTGGGGTGGCTACAAGTTCATGAATCATAGTTGAGAAAAAGAAAAACGGAAGTAAGGGCCGAAGGCTTGAAAGAAAAAAGAAAAAAAAAATGGGTGATAAAAAGCATTGAATATGTGCCAAAAAGGGCAAAGAAAAATAAATATAAAAAGGAAGAGGTGTGTAGCCACCAACTGCAAGGAAGAGAATAATATGAGAGTGAATTCAATTGTTGTGATATTAGTTTCATGCTCTCATTGATCCTAGGGACTTAGCCTCTATCCTTTGATTATCCTACCCTTAGCCAGGCCCCATTACAACCTTTGAAAGACCTATTGATGTTGCATGCATGTTTTCGTGGGAACTATGTTTGAGATGAAAATCAAATTCATGGGAAGTGCTCTTAGAATGTGAAAGTGAGTGAAAAGTTGATAGCCTAGACAAACTTGAGCGAATGAGTGAAATACTAAATGCCCTTGTGAGGAAGGCAATTGCTTGAAATAGGTGATCTTCCTTTGTGTGTATCTTTGAGCCTCAACTTAGAGCAATGATGGCATGAATGATAAATTCTCAATTGTTTAAAGTAGATGAATGTGGGGATTACATTGATGAAAAAGGGGGGGAATCAAAGAAGGAAAACTGTTTTGTAAAGTCGCATGAAATTTGTGCGAAATCGATTGAATCCCTTAAGCTTGCCAAGTCTTGAGTCGTTTTTGAATTTTAGCTTACTTGGGGACAAGCAAGGTTTAAGTTTGGGGTGTTTTGATAAGCCTCTGGCTTATCTAGTTTTATGACTAGTAAGACGGTGGTTTACGTGCTAATTAGTCGAGTTCAATCTCGTTTTCGCCCAAATTCGCCTTGTTTCGTTCCAATGTTAGTCTCTGACTCGTTTGGTGTATTTTGTGTAGTTTTTAGGTTATTTTGAATAGAATTACGCTTGTGGTTGCTTTTGTTGTTTCAGGTTAAATAAATGAAGCTCTGAGAATCAAGGAAGTCAAGAAGCAATGGGAAAAAGCACATTTGGAGGTCTCGCCCCGCGAACAGGATTCTCGCCTCGCGAATAATGAAGACTTGGAAGTCAGAGACCATCACGGCCTAGCCGTGATGTGTATCACGGCCGTGACCCAAAATCCACACAAGTCAGAGACCATCACGTCCTAGCCGTGATTCACATCACGGGCCGTGAAAAGAAGGCTCGCGTCGCGAGACATCCTTCGCGTCGCGAGGGTTTGAATCCCACAGAAGCGCCCGAAACAGAAGCTGTCACGGCCAGGCCGTGATGACCATCACGGCCGTGACGTGTGGCCTCCCTATAAATAAGGCACTGCAGAACATAATTGGAGGACTTTTTGGATCAGAACTTTTGTAGATCTTTTAGAACCCTTATTCTGGAGCTGCGTCTCCCCTTCTCTTCTCTTTTCTTATTCTTAGGCTTAGGATGAATTCCGATTGTACGTGCGTCGTTGTTACGGACATGAGGAGCTAATCCCCTTTGTCTAAGGGATCGATGAAGCCACCCATGGCGGCATAGTGTTCAGTGATGTATATCCTTCTCCTTTAATTCAATTATTGTTTTCCAATTCTGCTTTTATTGTGTTGATCATATGTTTTGCGTGATTCACTAGTTAAACGTGTTTGAGGCCGAGAAGCGATTCGCGTTTTAGAACTTGAATTGGGAACATCGATCGAGTGTTGCACGAGAGTGAATAGGAGATCGATGCAACTCTTAGGGAACAAGAATTAATAGAATTCGAGATTAGGGTTAAGAGACCTAGTAAGTAATTAACTCAAATCATCGAATATGTCCTATTGAGCACGACAGTGGATATAGGAGAATTTAGGGGTCCCGTTGACATTAAAATTGAACCTAGGGAGGAGATCATTATCACTTGGGTACTTTGCATGATTGGGTAGGTGGATTCGAAACCTTAGATGCTTTTAATTCCAGATTTCATCACCATATTTTAATTGATTTGATTTGATTTGTTAATTTGAATTGTGATCCTAGTTTCTCTCCAACCACTTTCTCTACTTAACCAACTTATCGAATTTCTCGCGAAATTAGTCGAATTGGTAGCCCAATCCTTGTGTTCGACCTTGGTAGACTCTTACCGTGTTTTATTACTTGCGACGACCCGGTACACTTGCCGGCGTCACCAACATATACTCTCATGGCAAAGACCCTTCCAGCAGCCTGAGGTCTTCCTCCTTATTGATTCCTGGTCTGTGGTTGACTTCCTGCACTCTGATTTCTTATGGCTTGCTGCAAAATCTGAGCTCTTCCCGTATGGCCTTGCGGGAAATTACATGAGGGTAGTCCCTCCTCACTTGTGGTCCTCCGCATCGGAAGCAAGTCAAGCCTCTTTGTTGTGCCTGACTAGAACCTTCTACCCTTGTATTCACTGCTGGTTGAGTAGGGTGGCTGTACGACTTCGCCCTCGGTTGGAATCTTCATCCTCTTCCTCTTACCCTCATTGGTCCCCCACTCCTTGTTTGCTTTTGTACACTTCCAATACGAACATGACTTTCCAGTACAATGCACTTCTCCACTAGAGATGGAAAGTGATTCAACTTTAGTGGCATCATTGCCTGCTTCAACTCAGGCCTCACACCATCTTAAAACTTTATGCACAGCCACTCTTCATTTGGGTGAACCTGGTAGAAATGTGAGAACTTGAGCAACGCTTTGAATCTTGCGGCATGCTCCCCGACAGACATAGTTCCTTGCTTCAAGTTGGAGAACTCCTTCTCCTTCTCTAATCTATTACTCCTTGAGAAATACTTCTCCAAGAAGTTGTCCTTGAACACCTCCCAGTTTGCTACTTGTCCTTCAGCTTCCAACAGCCACTGTCTATTTCTCCACCAAGCCTCTACCGCTCCGACTAGCATAAAAGTGACATAAGTTTCTTTCATCTCTACAATGCATTGCCACAAATACTTTCTCTAACTCCTGCAACCTTTTTTCTGCTACTTCCTGATCGCAGTCGCCATGAAACTGAGGTTGGTTGCATTTCATGAAGGCATTTAGAACATTCTCCATTTTTTCTTCTTCTTTCACGGTATTAAGTTGTTGTTGTCATTCTTCTCTTTCTTCATGTCTTTGCATGTATTGAGTATTCTGCTGAGTTTGATGCAGTATGGCAGTAGCCAATTCCCTCATCACCCGCATTATGTCATTGGCCTCACTGCCACCATAAGCCCCGAAGAGCTTCCTGGTATATCGGTAGTTCTACTTCTTCCATTTCTGCCTCATCTTCTTCCATTACCACGAGCCATTATAATTTCCTATAAAATAAATCATCAACTCTTCTTATTCATAAGACATACAAAATCATATAAACAGATATGTATTATCATATATCTAACAAATATTTAACAGTTATTCTCATACAGTAAGGATAACATGCACATCGGACACTCTACCATTTTCTAAGCATAGCTGGTATCTAATGAGGATCCAACTAATGATGTCGGTACTCACCCTAACCTCACAATCCGATATAGAGCCAAAGTGCTCTGATACCACCAAATGAGACACCCCGATGTTCCATTAGACAACCCTAATTAACTAAGCATTAATCTGCAATTAACGTTGACGCAGTTATACCTTCGAAAATATCATATTATTACAAATTGTAAAGAATTAAAACATTTGAACATGCACAGACAATAAACATTAACCATATATACAATAGTACAAAACATACATCAGAGCATGAGTTGTCCCAACATAGGGACCATAACCTACTAAAGCTATACATACACAGGATCTTGAAAGGAAAATATAGACACTGGTCACAAAAACTGTACCAAAGCAGGGGTCCTACACTACCCAGCCCACCTCTCCAAAATACATCAAAAATACAAAACAAAGCCCATAGAGGCTCACTACCTAGAGACACATCTGACATATCCACACCCTCAGTGAAGTAGGTGTCTAGAACTACGTCGTCTATATACCTGCGATGGGATCTTCTGTAGATAGTGTGGTGGCCGGTTGCCCTACCCAATTGTCGTCCCCGTCTTACTGCTACTGCTCATCTACCGTATATACATACATAGAAAAATATAGAAAGAAAAAGGGTGATAAGCAACTTGAACTTTGTCATAAAAAGGGGATGGGGACACATAGAGCAGGTATTATACATACATAACACATACAACAAGAAAACAAACATCGTCCAAGTCATGTAACATCCATGTTTTAGAAACTTAGTTATATGTTTGTCTAGTGTGTTTAAGTGTTTGATAACATGTTAGAAGGATACGCGGTTGATCAGCTTTGAAAATTAGGGTTGCTGTATAACCCAGTATGCTTGAGCGTGCATGTACCCGACGTTTGAGCGCAAGCACGCTTTAGCATGGCCTCATAGGCGCTAGATCATGGCCGGTCAATCAGAAATGGATGACACGTAGATCACTAGTGGCAAACTGATGGGGAACACGTGGTGCAAAGGGCGGTTGCTTTATGGTGAAGTACTCTCTATGCTCAAGTATGGAGGTGGTACACGCTTGAGCGCCCGAGCGCTCTAGCGTGGGGGTTTGCACGCTTTAGCGTGCATGCCAGAATTTTGAAAAATAAAAGTTTCGAAGATATGAAAGTTAAAACACTTTAATCCTTCGACAAAGAGTGGAACAGAGAGTTCTCAGAATTCAGAGTGAGGCAGAGAGAAGGAAAGTCCGAGGATCGGCGCAATCCAATCAATCACCATTACACGATTCCGATAACACCGCTATGTTCGTAGCAACGTCGTTTTCATAACCCTATCTTCCGTTTCTTGCTAGCGCTAAGGTTAGCCCATAATATTTTCATGCCGACATGCCGTCAGTGATGGTATTGAGGATTTCTCTTCGTACTGTTATCGGTTTTACGTTCTGTTTTCGAATTAAGGTTACCGACGTTATCTGCTTAATGTGCATGTGTCTAGGTAAATTTTCAGAGCACTAGAGGTGCTCGTTTCTTGCGTAGAAGATTCCTAGAGGAGGGAGAGGTGGTTGTTTTATGGTCCCAAAGCTATCTATATATATCTCAGGTGGGAGAAAGAAGCATCCTATTGTTGGAATCGACTAAGTAGCATAACATATAATAATAATTGTAGGCGACCTAAACCATACTAGTGGGCAAATAATTGACAATACCAAAATCACATTGACTACTACCCCGTAGTACCAATGATGATTTGGGGATTGCAGGTTTATCGCCGTTAGGTTAATTTTATGATACTCGAGGATGTCTGATTTTATCATCGATAAGCTGCTTAATGTGTGCCAGTTGCTTTAACATGCTTAACATGCTTTATTTGGCTATATATGATAATCTGAAATTTTATTATTATTTTAATGTCTATAACATGCTTTATCTGATAACATATTATATTCTTAAATGGGTCTCTAGGTAATGATGCATGTTGGGGAGAATAGGACATGAGACTTAGATGTGCCTAGCCTAATAAAATATAATTTTACATGTGACGAGTTTATGTGAAGTGATCTGAGGAATTATATGAATTTGTGGTGGAAGGTTAAGGCACTAGGTCAATCATGACCCGATACGAGTCGGTGAGACCCATATAGATTGCATGGTGTTGTTCACAGCCATGTGGGTGGAACACACGAGGTCAGAGTATTCGATTACGGATACCGTATGTCATGGGTCAGTTCCCTTACGGGAATGGGGCAAACTACTGCGATACTCTTGTAGTCCTTGACAAGTCGTCCCGTATCCTAACGAGAATGGGGATACTTTTATATTGTACAGCTATTCCCTAATGAGAATGGGGGAACAATGTCATTCTTTGAATGAGTGCCCTAACGGGAATGGGGGTGTCCATCGACGTTTATGGATGAGCAGCTTAGACGATTGACTAACATTCCTAACGGGAATGGGGAATAGTGACAGGATTATAGGTGGCCACGTCAACATCTAGGCTTAGCTGCATGAGTGTAAAGGGTAAAGGATGATACGATGACATATCTATATGTGTTGCATGTCTTTGTTTAATTATTGTATTTTATGCTATGTATCCTTTCCATTGTATGATGATAGTATAGTTTCTTATCTTCTTAACCCCTTCCGTGTATGTTTTGTTACTGGTACGTGAAGCAGAGGCAGTCGACCGAGATGACGCACCTTCATTGCCCATGGATGATAGAGCCTACCGGGGTCCCAGTGATGGGGACCATCAAGCTTGAGTTTCATGATGAGAGAGGGTGGAGAATGGACTAGGCCACTTACCTCTGTGTAAACTGTCCCAGTTACTGTATATATGCATTCTGGGGTGGCATCGTACTGTTGCTTCATCGGAGTTTTCCATCTGGGATAGTGTCTTCCTCTTCATATGTTTTGGAATTCACCGACCAGACCACAGCCTCACCAGTGGGCCGCCCAGAGTTCCGAGGCGGTAGGACCAGTCGGAGTGGTCATTAGAGGCAGTGTCCATCGTAGTCTCCAGTATCAGCGGATGCACCAGCACCACTGTGTTCTTATATCCGACAGCAGTGGGGAGACGACATCAGGACTACCATAGAGGGCACCATGGAGGGTGTATAGACGCAGGCGTAGGGAGAGTCAGGGTAGCACTAGATACTCACGCTAGGGATTGTGGAGGCCTGAACGTCTATTGTATAAAGGTTATGCATGGTAAGCCCGATTTTGATGTGTTTTTGAGTAGGGACTGGACTGGTGTGGAATGTGGTGAGATGTTTCTTGTTTCAGACCTTTATATGTATTTTCTATTGTATATGTATGCGTTTATATATGTATATAGAGTGTGATGTATATGTTCATGTCTGTTATGTTTTAAAATTTAAATATTTTCCATTTTCTGTTATGGATGTTTAACATTTACACCTTGATTAAGATTAGTTAATTAAATTTTTCTTTAATGGGACATTGGTGTGTCTCATTTGGAGGTATCAGAGCAGTTTGATTCTGTTCAGACTGTGAAGTTATAGTGTACTGGCCATTTTAGTTGAATCCACATCAGATACCGGCTATGTTTAGAAGTGTTGACAAGTGACCTCAAACACAAGAATGGGGTGAATTGTGTGTGAATTGATTTTTGAAAACTTTTGCTAATTTAAACAACACTTAAAAACAGTTTTCACGAAGCGATAGATTAATAATAAAACGTTATGAAATAAAGCTTAAGAAATATGAAAGCGTTGCAAAAAGTAAAGAGAGAAGGGAAGAAGATGACAGAACAATGTATCTTGGTTCGGCTACACAACTACCCACGTGGCCTACATCCAGTTCCTAAGGCAATACAACCAAGGGCTTTCAATCAACTCTAGTTTTGAAAATAGGTTAAAATAGAACTTTTACAAATTAGAGCACCCTTAACACAAATCACAGGACGTACTATCCCTTGTGCAAGAGTCTAAAAAAAATAGTTCGTGAGATCACACTCACTTAGAAAAACTTTAAAAGAAATACAATGAGAAAACACTCAAAAGTGTAGATATGGAATACAACTTAAAGTGCGAATACAGTAAAACCTACATGGTGTATAGAATTCTCAAAGCAATATGGTCAAGTATAAGTGCAAGAGATGAAATAGTATAAAGAAATTAATTAGAGTTTGGGCACAGAGTAAGATAGTAGAGTATTGTATATGAGAGAAGGCTGCCCAAATTTCTATTTAAATGAAGAGGGTGATAATTCAACAGAAATTTGGTCAACCCTCTTAAAATGAATTTGTCACGTAATAATCGATTATTGAAAAGATATAATCGATTATTTAAAGTATTTTCAGGAAGCACGTATTTGGACAGAATATGCATAATCGATTATACTAATCGATTATGAGTCCACTGACTTTTACACAAAAGGCTATAATCGATTACACTAATCGATTATGAGTCCACTGACTTTTACATAAAAAACAACAATATATTACATAATCGATTACAGGGTTTCTGTTTGAAGCTCATTGAAAGTCAGTAAGGTCATAATCGATTATCCAATTACCATAATTGATTATTCTATTTCAAAATTTGAACTCAACGGCTTTAATGTCATAATTACTCATTAGCACTAATTAAAGCCATTTAACCACGACTCATAATCGATTATGGTAATAATCGATTATAGGAATACCATAATCGATTATGGTGCGTACCAGTTTGGATTTCAAAAACTTGTCAATTAAGAAAATGATTGTTCAATTAAACTCAATTAATTGTAAGTTTTAATACGTTTAAACACATGATAAAAATATTTAAGCATATGATAAAAACTTTTAAGCACGTGGTAAATGTGTGTGTGTGTGTGACCATAATTAACTTGAGAACTCTACTTACCATTTACACATAATTCTAAAACAAACAATACAAATAGTAAAATACCCATTTTACCCCTTGTTCTTGCTTGCTTTACAATTTTACGCTTTTTGCACTTTAGTCCTTCTGGACCTTTTTTCTTATGTCCATCATCAAAACATATGTACCTGTCAGGGCATATATCCACAAACTCCCCCTTTTTGATGATGACAAATATCTTAGTAGGGTTTTTCTAAAAATTAGAGTTAGAGCAACGAGTATATATTATATCAAAGGTTTTTAATCATTATTTGCTCTACTCCCCCTCACTTCATGCATAATTTAAAATCCTCTCCCCCTTAAGCATGCAATCATATATCTCTCCCCCTTTTGGCATTATCAAAAAGCGGGAAAATCAATAAATCCAATCATGGCATATATCCACTAATATGTAAAGCATACAAGCATAAGATATAACTACTATGGCATGCAAACAGATTTATCCAAACACAATAGTCATAAATATTAGTAAAATGTACGTGCGAAAGCTAAAGTGCCAGGAAAAACAAAGGTTATACAGTCATCCCAAAAATAGTCATAAAAGTCATGAAAAAAAAAAGAAAATAGTAATAAACATAGTACTCATCATCTCCATAATCTCCACCAACATCAGCATCTCCACCATCCTCATCACCACCATCATCATCATCTGTGTTGTTGCTCTCAAAGTCATCCTGAGTCTGTGGGGACGCTCGGAGTGGACTGACCTCAGCTGCAGTAACTCTAGCTCTAATGACTTGACCTCCAATGAAAGCTCACGAATAGTACTAGAGTTAGCTCGGATCTCCGTGGTGTTCACCCGAACCTCCACAAGTATACTCTGTAATAAGGCCATCATCTCCGAGGAACCGGGAGCTGGAGGTGCCTCTGAGGAAGATGATGCTCCATCTGGGCAAGGTGGTGTAGTATCTTGCAGTTTCAAACTTTTGGGTTTGTATTCCCAATCACCACCATGGTTAACGATCCTCATTTGATTGATTATTCCCTCCTTCATCATGGCATGAAATTTCTTGTAGTCCAGCTTAACCTCACCAGTGAGGTTAACCTTAACTTGTCGAAGGATGCGGGTCACAATTTGACTATAGAAAAACTAAGCACTTCCCCTATTGTCATACATGTGCTGCATGACCAAGCCAGCTTCTCAAGCAACCACAGTAAAACCACATCCATGCGCAATAACTGAGAAAAATTGTGACACCCAGGAAACAGAAATCTTCCTAACACAGTTCAACAACCTACTTTGCACTTTCATCTGACCATCATTTATTTCTTTATCATTTTCATCCATGAGACCAGTCAAGACATCCTTAATAGCCTGAATCCTAGCAAACTCATTAACCAAGGGTTCCGCAGCATGACCCTCGACAGTGGCATAGGTGTCTTCAGAAGGCAAGCCAACCACTCTTCCAAACGAATCATCAGTGAGACGAATGGGTTTGCGACAAACTTCAGAAATCATAACCCCATCAACAAGTTTAAGGTTACAGTAGAATACCTTTAACAAATCCGAATAGATAACCTCAGATTGACACAAAATCAGTAATTCCAGTAAAATCCAAAATTTCCATAAATTTGAAGTTGTTCTTCCTCATCCACTCAATATCTAGAAAATGTGGTTTCTGAATCTCCTTGCTAATATAGGTACTCTTGAAGTTAGCAAACTGATCTCCATTTGAGAAGTATTTCTCCACTTGTTCTTGAGTTAGAGGCCCAAGGAGATAACATCAGTTCTTTGGCGTTTTGGAGGTATGATGATGATGGATGATGAATAGAGATGAAGAGTTTTGTAGTAGAGAGATTTTTGAGTCAAAACCAGAGAAAAGTAGTGATATGGGAGAAAAACACATGCAAATAATGCTAGGGTTTCGGGTTTTACCTTATAAAATCACACAATAATCATTTATTCTCCCTCAATAATCAATTATTTTGATGACATGGTAGCACCTGGTTGGCTGGTTCCTGCCCGTGTGGTTTTGGCGCCAACCCTTCAGCTTCGCATAATCGATTAAGTAATCGATTATTTTCTGGGTTCATCCTCAAAAAATCGATTATTGATGAACACTGATGAACAATAATCAATTATATAATAGATTATTTACTTTCTGGAAATTTGAATTTGAATGAATAATCGATTCCCACGATCGATTATCACTCTTCTACCCACGCTGCTCAAAAAGTCAGTGATGGCATAATCGATTATTATAATCGATTATGATCTCTCTGTTTGCTAAATTGAAAAATCATTTTGGCATAATCGATTATTCTAATTGATTATTGCCTCTCTTCCTGCACACTTAATAAACATATCAGCAAATAGCAAGGTGAAATATGCAGATATTAATTATTGCATGACTGGTTCAAAATCCCTAATTCAGTTCTTATGATAAAGAAACTTTCTTTATTTATGGGATTTGTAAAAATATATGCGAGCTGTTTAGATGTTTCAACATATTCAATCATGCAATCACCCTTTTGAACATGATCCTTAATGAAATGGTGCCTAATTTCAATGTGTTTTAGTCCCTTGAGTGATACACATGATTCTTTGTGAGGTTTATGGCACTTGTGTTGTCACATTTTATAGGAATATTGTTAAGATTAATTCCATAATCATTTAACTGTTGTTTCATCCAAATAATTTGTGCACAACCACTACCTGCCTCAACGTATTCCGCTTCAGCGGTGGATAAAGCCACACTTGCTTATTTCTTGCTATGCCAAGAACTAAAGCATTTCCTAATAGGTGGCATGTTACACAAGTTCTCTTTCGGTCTAATTTGCAACCCGCAAAATCAGAATTAGAATATCCAATTAGGGTGTAGTCAGCCCCTTTAGGGTACCATAAACCTCTATTTGTGTGCCAATGAGATATCTCATAATGCGTTTTACCGCGGCGAGATGTGATTCTATTGGGTTTGATTGAAACCGTGCACACATGCAGACACTAAACATGATATCAGGGCGACTAGTAGTAAGATAAAGGAGAGAGCCTATCATACATCTATACTTACTTACGTCGACGGACTTACCATTCTCATCTTTGTCAAGGTAGCATGATGTGCTCATGGGAATGGATAGCTCCTTTGAATTGTTAATCTCAAACTTCTTGAGAATCTCTTTACAATAATTAGATTAGTTTATGAAAATTCACTCCTTTGATTGCTTGATTTTTAACCCAAGAAAGTAGTTGAGCTCCCCCATCATTGACATTTCAAATTCGCTTTGCATAATTTTAGTAAATCCTTACACAAAGCTTCGTTAGTGGCACCAAATATTATACCGTCCACATAAATATGCACAAGTAAGATGTGATGCTTTTTGTTTTTGATAAAAAGTGTGGTATCAAATTTTCCTCTTTGAAAACCATTTTCAAGCAAAAACTTACGTAAACGTTCATACCAAGCCTTAGGGGCTTGCTTTAAGCCATACAATATCTTTTTCAATTTGAAAACATGGTTTGGAAATTCAAAATGTGTAAAACCAGGAGGTTGATCCACATAAACCTCTTCTTGGATAAAACCATTTAAGAAAGCGCTTTTGACATCCATTTGAAAAGGTTTGAAATCCATGATGCAAGCAAAAGCAAGAAGCATACGAATAACCTCTAATCTAGCTATGGGATCATAGGTTTCATCAAAGTCTATGCCCTCTTGTTGATTGTATCCTTTAGCAACAAGCCTAGCTTTATTTCTAGTTATGATTCCATTTTCATCTAGCTTGTTACCAAAAACCCATTTAGTTCCAATTACCAAGTGGTTTTTAGGTTTAGGGACTAATTCCCAAACATCATTTTTTTTTCAAATTGGTTAAGCTCTTCTTGCATGGCAAGAGTCCAATGTTCATCAATTATGGCCTCATCAATATTTTTAGGTTCAATTTGAGAAACGAAATCCATGTAATGACACATTTGATTCAAAGAGTTTCGAGTTGTTACCACTTTAGAGATATCACCTATAATGGTTGCAAGAGGATGGTATCTAGATGTTCTCCATTCTCTTGGAAGATCGGAAAGAGGTGTCACTTCTTCTTGTGGAGGTGGTTGATCAATAATGTCCTTCTCTTGAGTCTTTTTCTCCTCAAGATAGGTGTTTCCTAAAATTTCTGCAAGATCATCAACACTTTCCTCTACTACAATTTTGGGGTTAGTTTCATCAAAAGAAACATGCACAGATTCTTCAATGGTCATAGTTCTTTTATTATAGATTCGAAAAGCTTTACTAGAATTGGAATATCTAAGAAATATACCTTCATCAGCTTTAGCATCGAATTTACCAAGGCTATCTTTACCATTATTTAAAACAAAGCACTTACATTCGAATACGTGAAAGTGGGAGATGTTAGGCATCCTTCCCTTGTAAATTTCATAGGGCGTTTGTTTCATAATAGGTCTTATGATGACTCTATTCATCACATAGCATGCGGTGCTTACCGCGTCTGCCCAGAAATACATAGGAAGGTTGGTCTCATTGAGCATCGTCCTCGCTATCTCTACTAGAGAACCATTTTTCCTTTCCACCACCCCATTGGAGTCATAGGTGAGGAAAATTTATGCTCGATTCCATTTTCAGTACAAAAGGCTTCAAATGCCTCATTTTGGAACTCACCACCATGATCACCTCGGATAGTCATCCACAATGGCAAGTGCATAGTAATTACCACCAAAGCTCATAGTTCTAGATGGACCAAACAAATCCATATGTAAAGGCTGTAAAGACCGGTTTGTAGAAACAATGTTTTTAGATTTAAAAGAGGCCTTTACTTGTTTTCCTTTTTGACAAGCATCACACATCTTGTCTTTTTCAAAAAGGAGCTTTGGTAAACCAATTACTAGGTCTTCGCGAACCAACTTATTAAGATGGTCCATGTGAATATGAGCCATCCTCCTATGCCATAACCAAGTTTCACCCTCTTTACTTATTAGACAGTATACATCATTTGGAGGTAGGTCATCCAAGCAAACCATATAGATATTTTCAATTCTTTGGCCAATTAATTTAGTTTGTTTGTTAGAATCCATGACCATGCATTTAGAGTTATCAAACACAACATTAAATCCTTTACCACACAGTTGGCTTATACTTAACAAATTGTGTTTCAAACCCTCAACATATAGAACATTTTCTATGGTGGGGTTTGGACTTTTTCCAACAGTTTCAATTCCCAAGATTTTACCTTTGTTTTTATCACCATAGAAGACAAAGCCACCCTTTTGGGTGTGAGGGAGGAGAACTTGTTTTTGTCTCCCGTCATGTGCTTGGAGCATCCTCTATCGAGACGCCAGTTTGAGTTTTTCACTTTCAAGCACACCTACAAAACAGATTTAGATTTTAACCTTTGGTACCCAAATAATGTTGGGTCCATGAGAATTAGCCTTGGGCATATTGCCCTTTTGTACCCATACTTCTTTCCCTTCAAATTCTTGTTCTTTCTAGCATTACAAATAGAGGCGGTGTGTCCTTTTCTTCCACAATAAAAAGCATTTAACAAATGGACTTCTAGATGTGTTTGTTAGGCTAAAGAACCTCTTAAAAGATTTTTTATGCAATTTAGGGTGATAACCCAAACCGGCTTTATCATAGGTTCCTTTTTGATTGCCTAACAAAACATTTAGATTGTCTCTTCCACTAGTGAACTTAGCAAGCATATTGTGTAGGTTTTCAATTTTAAATTTCAGAACCTTGCATTCACTATAATTTGAAACTTTTTTTTCACAAGATAGGCATGATGAGGTTTTCAACAAAGCTTGTTTTTCCTTTATTTCTTCAATTTCTTTATTTAAAGAATCAATTTTTAGTTTAAGACTAGAAATGGTTTTATTAGATGCATGAATTGTTTTTCTAAGATGCATGCTTTCATCATTCAATTCTTCACATGCAACAAGTAGTTCATCATAAGATAATTCAACAATAATTTCATCATCAATTACCTCATCATCAATATCCTCATGATTGGCCATGAGACAACGATTGGCTTCTTCATCATCGGATTCATCCGAAGAGTCCATGTCATTGTCTTCCCAAGCGATGTAGGCTTTCCTTCGCCTTTTATCTTTTTGTGACCTCTTTTCAATTTTATCATTCCTCTTTTGGATTTGAGGACACTCGGGACGAATGTGGCCCTTCTTTTTGAAATTGAAGCACGTGGGTACATCGGAAGTTGTTTCTCCATCCACCTTCTTTTTAGGAGTGAAGTTTTGACGACCTTTCCCTTTGTTCCTTTGGAAACTTTTGAACTTACGAACCATCAAGCTCATGTTCTCATCTCCTTCATCGAGTCTTTCAAACTCGTCACATTCACTGTCTTCCTCAACTGTTTCATTTATACTTTCCTTAAGAGCAAGTCCTTTCTTTTTCTTGTCACTTTCCTCACTTTCAATGAGGCGGTTCAAGTCAAGTTCATGTTCCTGCAATTTACCAAATAAAGTAGCCAAATACATAGTAGATAAATCTCTTGATTCAGATATAGTAGTTACTTTTGGTAGCTAACTTCTATTTATGCATCTAAGAACTTTGTTAATTAAATCTTCGTTTGAAAATGTTTTCCCAAGAGCCCTAAGATGATTAATTATATGAGTGAAACGTTTTTGCATATCTTGTATGCTTTCACCCGATTTCATCCTAAATAGCTCATACTCATGGGTCAATGTGTTCATCCTAGCCCTTTTGACCTCGGAGTACCTTCATGGGTCAATTAAAGGGTGTCCCACATTTCTTTCGTGGCCTTGCAATTTGAGACCCTATAGAACTCACCGTAGCTTAAAGCTGAGGTGATGATGTTCCTAGCTTTCAAATTGTATTAGACCTTTTTCTTTTCCTCGTCGGTCCAAAGGGTTTTTGGTTTATCCACCGAAGCACCATCGACTTTATGCTTGGGGACAAATGGACCATTTTCCACAGCATCCCAAACATCAATATCTGAAGCTTCCAAAAAAATTTGCATTCTTTCTTTCCAATATCCATACCTTCACCATCGAACGATGGGGGTCTGTTTGCGGAATTACCCTCATTACGAAAACTGTATGATGTCATCTTTCCTCTTGATATGGTTTCGTCCTTTATATCCAAGAGTTAAGCTCTGATGCCACTTGTTGACAAGTGACCTTAAACACAAGAGGGGGGGGTGAATTGTGTGTGAATTGATTTTGAAAACTTTTGCTGATTTAAACAACACTTAAAAACGGTTTTCGCGAAGCGATAGATTAATAATAAAACAATACAAAATAATGCTTAAGAAATATGAAAGCGTTGCAAAAAAGTGGAGAGATAAGGGAAAAAGATGACACAACGATGTATCCTGGTTTGGCCACACAACTATCCACGTGGCCTACGTCCAGTCCCCAAGGCAATACGACCAAGGGTTTTCAATCCACTCTAGTTTTTAAAATAGGATAAATTAGAACCTTTACATATTAGAGCACCCTTAACACAAGTCACAGGATGTACTATCCCTTGTGCAAGAGTCTAAAAAAAACAGTTCATGAGATCACACTCACTTAGAAAAACTTTAAAAGAATTACAATGAGAAATCACTCAAAAGTGCAGATATGAAATACAACTTGAAGTGCGAATACAGTAACACCTATATGGTGTATAGAAATCTCAAAGAAATATGGTCAAGTGTAAGTGCAAGAGATGAAATAGTATAAAGAAATTAATCAGAGTTTGAGCACAGAGTAAGATAGTATTGTATATGAGAGAAGACTGCCCAAGTTTCTATTTAAATGAAGAGGGTGATAGTTAAAAAGAAATTAGGTCAAGCCTCTCAAAATTCATTTCTGTCACATAATAATCGATTATTGAAAAGCTATAATCGATTATTTAAAGTATTTTCAGGAATCCCGCATTTGGACAGAATATACATAATCGATTATAATAATCGATTATGATTCCACTGGCTTTTACATAAAAGGATATAATCGATTACACTAATCGATTATGAGTCCACTGACTTTTACATAAAAAGCAATAATCGATTACATAATCGATTACAGGGTTTCTGTTTGAAGCTCATTGAAAGTCAATAAGGTCATAATCGATTATTCTATTTCAAAATTTGAACTCAACGACTTTAATGTCATAATTACTCATTAACACCAATTAAAGCCATTTAACCATGACTCACAATCGATTATAGGAATACTATAATCGATTATGGTGCGTACCAGATTGGATTTCAAAAACTTGACAATTAAGAAAATGATTGTTCAATTAAACTCAATTAATTGTTAGTTTTAATACATTTAAACACATGTTAAAAACATTTAAGCATATGATAAAAACTTTTAAGAACATGTTAAATGTGTGTGTGTGTGTGTGACCATAATTAACTTGAGAACTCTACTTACCATTTACACATAATTCTAAAACAAACAATACAAATAGTAAAATTCCCATTTTACCCATTGTGCTTGCTTGCTTTACAATTTTCTGCTTTTAGTACTTTAGTCCTTCTGGACCTTTTTTCTTTTGTCCATCATCAAAACATACGTACATGTTAGGGCATATATCCACAAGAAGTTGGGTAGTGAGTCCGGATGCGATATTTAACATTTGTATGGCATACAATATTTATATACCTATTTTATGTAATATTATATGTCATATAAATGTGAGCTGATGATTTCTTTTACAGGATCATGGCTTGCTATATTGGTACACATTGTAAGACTAAGCCCTTTTGAGGTTTTGATGTATGACAAACAATGTGAATTTTATATGAGTTTTTCAATTTGATTATACACTATGGAGAAAGTTAAAGGATCAAAGGATGAAATGATAAATTCCAAAGAAGATTATGAGTTTCAAATATCCAAAGGAGATAACATGGAACAAAGCATCAAGGACAAGTTGCCTGACGACCTTATGTTCTTAGATACTATTGTAAGAATCGCACACTTGATTTCTAAGCAAAGCTCTTGGAAAACAAAGGAAAACCTAAGTTTTTAAAAGACTAACCAATTAGGTTTTTCATAAAATGGATTTTCAAAATACGTTAATTGAAAAGGGAAATTAAGTGAAGTTATACACCTGTGTGTTACACATGTGTATATTCAGTTAATTTGTTAAAAATAAGTGAGAATCCTGCAGTACACCCATGTAGGCGAGTTGTACACATGTGTATTAAAGCCGATTCTTGAGAAAATTGAAGGATACATCGATGTATAGAATCATACACCTGTGCATAGATCAAATCAGAAGCTTCAGGATTTGAGTTTGTGAACTCAATCGATGTACACAGCCTGTGTATGAGGTTCTGGGTTGATGTTCTAATATACACCGATGTATAAATATGATAATCTGTGTACTAAAGAACAAAGCAAGAGATACAATGATGTTTAAATAACATAATTTGTGTATACATTTACAAATAGTTCAAAAACAGTTTAACACACAAATATACTACACAGATTATGTCGCGTCAGGCTTTGTAAAATGATTATGTTTCACTTGTAACTGATTCTATAACTTGTCCAACATATTCATTTCTTCAAATTACTATAAAAGGACATTATAGAAACACTTTTCAATAACTATTCATTCAGAAATCATAATCACGAATTCTTAGTTTTTCTATTGAGCTTCATCTTTGAGAGAAGAGTGTGATATTCACTAAGTGCTTAAATTTGTAATATTTGACTTCTAGAGTTATATTCTTTTCATTCATGTTTCGATTTATTGATTAGAGATAGGGTATTCCTCTGTTGTATTACAGGGATAGAAGGGATCCCTGGGTTGCAAAGCAAGTGTGCTTTTGCTAAAGGTTTTCAAGGTAGTGAAGCCTTGATGATTTAAGAGAGGGTATCTCTTAGTTGTTTCAGAGATTCAAGAGAGGGTATCTCTTAGGTTTTTAATAAGGATAGAAGGAATCCTTGGATAGAAAAAGCTAGTGTTCTTTTTAGTGAGTTTTATACAAGGTAGTGAAACCTTGTGATGATTGTAATTGGATATATATTGTAATTGCTGATTATAGTGGAGGAAACCACAGAGGAGTGGGACTAGATGTAGGTTACCAGGTGGAGGTAGCCGAACCCGGATAAATCGGTTTGTGCATTCTTCTTACCCTTAAACTTCATATAAGTTTCATATACATGTTTACTTTATATATATGTTTGAATGTATGTTGAAGTTGAATCTTTATGTTGGAATCTGTTGTTAAACATTGTAAGAACAATTGGTGCATTACTGTTAGAATCATTAAACAAGTTACAATCTGAATCTTGAAAGGAAAAAAATCTGAAATTTGTGAAAACCACTTTTTACAAGCAAACTCTGTTTTTGCATTAAAGTGATAAAATGTTTTAAATACTCAATTCATCCCCTCTTGAGTTTGTAGCCACAATCAACAAGTGGCATCAGAGCTAAAACTCTTGTTACGAAGTTTAATCGCTTCAAGAGATGGCTACAAATGATATCCTTGGTGATGGGGACTTCTCTAACTAGACATCCTGCTTTTAATGGTAATGCATATATGTATTGGATAGAAAGGATGCTAATCTTTCTTGAGGCTGCTGGTTTTGATATTTTAGATGCTGTTGAAAATGGACCTTATGTCCCCTTTACTCTTGATGATAAAGGAAATAAAAAGGAAAAACCAACAGACGATAGGAATGATGATGATAAAAATAGAGTAAGTTATAATGTTAAAGCAAAGAATATTATAACAGCTGCTTTGATTTATGATAAGCTTTTAGGGTCTGTAATTGCAAGACATCAAAGAAAATGTGGGATACTCCAACTTACTCATGAAGGCAAGAATGATTGTCAATCCCTTCAAAAGAATGAGAAGATTGCTAAAAAGTTTAAGAAGGAAAAGCAGCCTAAATGTGCATAATTTCTTGGTAGGTTAATGATCTTGGATCAACAGATGATTCCAATGATGAAGAAACAAGCATGTGCTTAATGGCTAATCTTCATGAAGAAGATGATATTTGAGGTAAATAATTCTAACTTTGATGAATTACCTTCTTATGAAGAATTGCAAAATGCTTTTGAAGAACTTTATAAAGAATCCCTTAGACTTGCTACATTGCTTACTAAGTCTATGAAAATCATCACATGCCTAGAGGATACAATTTTTATTTTAAAGAAATATGTAGATGCTGTAAAACAGAAAATTGTGCCGCCTAGTGCAGTAAGTGCTTTTTACGTCAGTTAAAATTGATTTTTTACGTCAGAATACTGACTGACGTAAATACAGCTGACGTTAATAGTTAATATTTTAACGTCAGTTGAGAACTGACGTTAAATATAAAACTATTAACGTCAGTTCTTTAACAAAACTGACGTTAATTTTGTAAAAATTAACGTCAGTTTTTTAAACAACTGACGTTAAACATAAAACTATTAACGTCAGTTCTTTAAGACAACGGACGTTGATTTTGTTAAAACTAACGTCAGTTGTTATAAAGAACTGACGTTAAAGGTATAATTTTAACGTCAGTTGTAATAAACAACTGACGTTAATAGGTTTTTTTTTAAAAAAAAAAAATTCAGTTTTAAAATATCACTCCCCTCAGCTATCCCTGCATTCAGTCCCAGTAACACAGAATATCACACACATTACAGAATTGCAAAGGAAAATTGAACAATGGGGGGACTTAAACCCAAAACCCATGTATATATATAAATAAATTTTAGTTCCAATGTCTAAAAAACAAAACTATCTAAGGATATATATATACATGTTATTAATTAGTTTCTAAAGTCTAACAAAAAAACTATTCATCTAAGTAGTGCGGAGGTATGTTGTCAATTCCTTTTTCAGCCGCATACTTGAAGAAGAATTCAATGAGCGCATCCTCAAGTCTCTTAACTCTTCTTCTTCAATAGGCGATTGGTCGATAAATGCCTAGACACGTTCAAATAATAACAATAACATCAATGCAAGTCATCTTCAAAACTATAATATATAATTTAACAAGTTGTTTAAATATTACCTTCTTCCATCCATCCATAATAGATGCGGAGACTATGTTCAGCATATGAAGCATCACATAATAGCCGCACGACCACTCGTCAGTTTGAAATCGAGACTACCAACAAAATTAATTTCAACGTAAGTTGAATATACATATAAATTAGTAATTATAATATTAATTATTTGATAAATAAACTACCAAACCTTGAGGATGTTCCATACAGGATTTGCTTTAGCCTTAGAAGTCCTACTTCCCCCGTTGGCGCAACTTATGCTAGTCGCCTTCAGTGCGCTATCATAAACAAATAATCATGTCGATCAATTAACAAACTCATATATCATGTGTGTAATAAACTAAAAACAACTGATATTAAAACTTAAATTAAATTTAAGATTAGTTACTTACTTATTTACAGCTTCCACCACCTTCGGTGGCGGATCTTGGTGGAGAGAGCAGAAGAGTATGACAGTATGCCTAGCCGGGTGAAGTACGAACAACTGCCAATGGCGTTCCATACAGTAGGGAGCCAGATATAATTCTTTCGGATTGTCTCCCAACAAGTTCCCTAAGTATTTACTCAATGCATCTTTAGCAAAGAATTCGGGCACAAGGATTAACGAATCTAAGAAACCGTAAATTGATGCAACGCCCTTATCAAGCTGAAGACGATGGAGATACCTAAGATATGAAAAGGTGTGGATGTTAATTACATAATATATATATTGAAATTAAAATAAATTATTAAATGGAAAAATACCAAAAATAAATAAGTTATAAAATTAAAATTAACTTACGTGCACGAGTAGACCGATGACATTCTTTGTTCATCCGGATGTTATTTCTGCAGGCGTTCCCGAGATCGTCACCAACGAAGGAAAATATCCTCTGTTGATCTGGGCGTGCCACCCATCCATCGTGATCCAATGGACATACAAAAATCTCAAACGCATAATCCTCACCAAGTGAGAATAAACGAGTGATAGGTGACAGCGACACCGACGTCGACTTGGCCTTCAGTTTAGGAAAAATAAAATAGATAAGTTGTTGATAATTAAAAAAAACACAAGTAATTATTTGACTAATTTGGACATTAATAATGAATAAATACCTTTGCTAACATTTCAAGCTCACGTCGTTTGGAGTCCAACTCAAGCTCACGCCTTTTCATTTCCAACTCAAGCTCATGGCGCTGGACTTCCAACTCCCGCTCCCTAGCTGCCAACTCATCGTCCTCCACATGTGCCCTACTAAAACTATCTTTTGTGCTCATATGTGAAGGGTTGGCAAGCCCTATGGTGTCCTGGGATGTACCAACGGAGGAAAGCTTTCTGGCAAGCGCCTGCTTGAATTCTGGGTTGGATAGTAAGCCTTGCATCAGATGTGTTGTAATATCTGGGTTGGACATGAGGTGCTGAGTAAGGTCAACCAAAATTGATGCTTCATTGACCACCCGCTTTCGTGAACCAGACTTGCCATAATATTGTTTGATGGTCACGTTCCCAGGAACACCGAGAACCCGACCAGGATGGTCTTTCTTGCCTAGAGCAGTCATCAAGACGTCCTGCCGTCCAGAAGGGACGAATGCGCCCTGGGAGGATTTTGCTTTAAGATCCATCTACAATGAAAACAAATGAAAAAACGTGCAAGTGAAAAGTGTTGCAAATATCTATACAAATATCAATTGAAATCAAGTTAATTATTTACTTACAATCTTATCTACCACTTCGCGAGTGGCATCAACTTTAAAAGATCCCGTCTTTGTCATGCGGCCGGCTAACCAGACATCCTCGCTGTCGATGTCCAACGGAGGACTTGATGGTGTGCCCTCAGGCACCTCTCCTCTTTCAATCCTAGCAGAGTGCTCTTCCTGCTTCTCCCTCAGCCTATCCGCCATCATCTGCTCGATCCGAGTCTGGTACCCACGCACCCTGAGACATGGTGTGGCGGTGGACGTTCTTCGCCTGATTCTGCCGACCCTTATTTGCCTTAGCCTATTCAAACAAAAACATATAATTAAATACAGTTAAATGATCTATAATAAGCATACAAAATTAACTTAATCAACCAACCTGAAATTCTCCATCCTGTCGACTCCTGGCAAACATATCCCAAGTATCCTGATCAATCCAGGGATAATCCGAGAACATTTTATCAAGCCGCTTCTTCCCAGATACATAGTACCTTGTAAGATCATGCTTGAACCCATTCCAACGCTTTGATGCCATTTTCATACATTTATGACGATGATCCTCGTCATTTGGCACAATCCAAGCTACCTACACATTAGATACATATATAACAACTGGATGGATTATAACGGATAATTATCTAATAATGTAAATCAAATGAATGTAAAGGTAAAATACCGTGATAGCCTCCCAAATCTGATCCTTAACGTTCTGTGGAACGTCATTCCAGTGGTTGTAGTTGATGCTTACGTGCTGCTTCGCTTGTAGAAACACCCACTTATTAAATTCTTTAGCATGGGGTCCCTGGGCATTTAGATTAGCATCGAAGGACACCTCAAGCTTCTGTCCGCTCTGCCTGTCCTTCTCTAGTTTCTTCAACGAGGTGGCTCCTCTACCCCGTTTCCTATGAGCCTGTGATGTCTGTATGGACAAAAAAAATGATAAAATAGAGGGTTGTAACATTATAAACTTACATTAAAAAGAAGGACTAAAGATAGTATATACCATGTAAACTTACACTAGAATCAGGCGTAGGCGTGATCGGGTCCTGCGTAGCCCCCACAGTGTCCTCCTGTGCATGTGGGCTATCCGACTGATCCATATGTATTCCTGTTCAGAAACAATATATATTTATTAATTAACATAGGTTATAACTCAAAATAAATACAGAAGTATAAATAAAAATAACTAGATAGGTCCTATAGATATACAAAACATAAATCCAATATAAGGACAATACGGGAGATTGAAAACTATAGTTTTTGAAGATTGCCAAGCACTGGTCACGGTCTGGCAGTGATGTCCATCACGGTCGTAACGTGCCAACTGAACCAGACCCTCATAGGCAGAACTGATCACGTCCTAGCCGTGATGAGCATCACGGCCGTGACAAATCAACCAGCAGAGCAACATGCACTCAAAACCAAAAATAGAGACATTCCAAACAACTCAAACTCACGGTTTAAAGTTACAACTACTGAGACTACAGTTTCAACATACACTCAAAACCAAAAATAGAGACATTCCAAACAACTCAAACTCACAGTTTCAAGTTTCAACTACTGAGTCTACAGTTTCAAACCAGCAGAGCAACATGCATGCACTCAAAACCAAAAATAAAAAAAATGTGCCCTAATTAAAGACTCACCAGAAATAGGCACTCGTGTGGTGGTGGGGGGAAGTTTGAGTGGTGGCCAACGTTCGATGTGGTTACTGAGAGCAGAGCGACAAGGAGAGTTAGTGCGCTGGAAGGGGAAAGAGAGATGTCAAGTTATTTCAAAGAATGAGCGGGAAAGACAGAGTTAGGGGTTAAGAGTGTACCTCACGATGGTGGCAAAGAATCCCTCACGGTGGTTGCGGTGGAGATGAGCTCGCGATTAGGGCAGAGTGAGAGCGAGAGTGAGGGTTGAGAGTGAGGGTTGAGCGAGATGAAAAGAGACGTACAGAGAAGTGCAGAAGGCGCGCGGGTGTAAACGTTATAATTAAAATAAAACAACATTTTACGTCAGTTGTTAGTAAAACCTAACGTTAAAGGTCATATATTTAACGTCAGTTGTCTTAAAAAACTGACGTTAAAAACACTCACACTTCTTACGTCAGTTTTTAGTAACAACTGACGTTAAAGGTCATATATTTAACGTCAGTTGTATTAAAAAACTGACGTTAAAAACACTCACAACTTCTTACGTTAGTTGTATTACACAACGGACGTTAAAAGTTTATTAGTTTCTGCAAAAACATTCATTCCTTTGACTACTGTGCTACTTACCCATTCACCTTGTACCTAATCCTCTTAATGAGCATGAAGTTTATAGATAAGTTTTCAAGAAAATCAGAATAGCTTATTCACCTTGTACTGCTCCTATAAATAGCTTCCTTCCATCCTTTTAATTTTTCTGCTTCACGTATGGCTCTGCCATGGAGACTAACTTCATCACTCTTTCTTCCTATTCCTAGACTCAAAGATCTTTGTCTTAATGGTCAAACAACTTCTGAGTTTGAGTAAATCACATTACATGGATATTAAGGTTGGGTGAATCACGTAATGTGATTCTCTCACTTTATTTCATCCCCGTCATACCTTTCACTTTGCTTTGGAAGCAAGTGATTGTGGATTCAAGATGATGCATCAAGGAATTCCACTGAAGAAGAAAGATGCAAAGATCCCTTTCACTTTGCTTTCGCTGCTAGTGACTGAGGATTTACTTTGCATCATGGAATTAAGTGAGGGAGGAGGTGATGCATCCATTGGAGTTTCTGATGACAGGACTGAGAAGAAAATGATGTTGATGCAGAAACATTTTTATATTTTAGGGCTATGTTGCAGAAATATTTTATCGTTTAATCATGTAATTTTAACTTATGAATCGCTTCAATGTCATACGATTTGATTATACATATAACTTGTTTTATGTTAAGTGTTTATTTATTTTAATTTGCACAAGAATTTGTTTACTAATTCAAGGTAATTAATAAATTAAAATAAACTTGTATAAATTTAAAAGAGGTTTAGAAATAAACTGCAGTACTATATGGAGTGATCTGCGTTAAGAGGGACAACAGGGACATGACAAGCAATGAAATGAGTTTCATAATTATTTACGTCAGTTATTTATAGAACTGACGCAAATAGTGATTTAATATTTACAAACTGCCACCACCTCATTTTTAACATCAATTTAATTTATGACTGACAAGTTCCCGTATATTAATTACATTATTTCTAATATTCATTCTGCACGTTTATAATATATAGGATTATTTATGTCAGCTATTTATTTAACTGAAGTAAAAATCAAACTTTTAACGTCTGTTTTTTAAAAAACTGACGTTAACAATAAATATTTTTTATTTTAAAAACACTTTTAACGTCAGTTTTTTTAAACAACTGACGTTAAAAGTGTATAGATATCTGCAAAAACATTCATTCCTTTGACTACTGTGCTACTTACCCATGCACCTTGTAACTCAATCCTCTTAATGAGCATTAAGTTTATAGATAAGTTTTCAAGAAAATCAGAATAGCTAGCTTAGTAATAGCTTCCTTCCATCCACTGCTCCTATAAATAGCTTCGTTCCATCCTTTTAATTTTCTGCTTCACAATATGGCTCTGTCGTGGAGATTAACTTCATCACTCTTTCTTCCTATTCCTAGACTCAAAGGTCTTTGTCTTAATGGTCAAACAACTTCTGAGTTTGAGTAAATTACATTACATGGGTGATAAGTCTGAGTAAATTACATTATGTGAGTTTCTCACCTTATCACCTTCCGGAGAATCAGCTGCTGCAGGGCTAATCAGGTGCCCGGGGGTCACAGTTCCAAAACCGCGGCTTTGGCAGCAAGTGACCGTCTTGGAAGTCTCTGGAACCACTGCCTTTGCTTGAAACAGATCTAGTGCACCTGTTTTTGCCTCTCTCTTGAGCTCTCTCATGCCCCCCAGTTTTCTGAGGTCTTCGGAGTATATATAGTTTTCCCTTTGGCATATTTCATAAAACTCTCTGATGGGATGTAGCTTTAATGTTTAGGATTTTAAACCCTTTCAATGTAACTTTTTATAGGATTTTAAACCCTTTCAATGTAACTTTTTATAGGATTTTAAACCCTTTCAATCTTCTGTATCGATCGATCGTATTACACTTCATGAATGAGATCCGGTTTGGGTTATTGATTCAACTTATACTTCGCACATATATTTTAGTTTTCAAAACAGAAACACAAAACATCAAAGCAATTCATGTGAAACTGAAACTTTGAGGAAGGCAATGCGGAAGGAATCGTATACTAGATAAAAAAAATTATTAAAATAACCTTTAACGTATGTTGATGTAGGGACTGGCGTTAAAAGTGAAGAGACTTACTTCTAACGTCAGTTCTTTATCGAACTGACGTTAAAATGTTCACTTTTAACGTCAGTTCTTTATTGAACTGACGTTAAAAGTGAGTCACTTCACTTTTAACGCCAGTCATTAAAACAACTGACGTTAAAATTGAATTAATGAAGTCTGATATTTACAAAACTGCCACCGCCTCCTTTTTAACGTCTAGCTTTTGGTTAACTGACGTAAACCTTTACCGTCTAATGTATATTTTCCACTAGTAATGCTTTAAAAGAAAAATCCGTTACTGTTTTGAATCCACCTGTATGTAATAATTTTCCGAAGTTATAAAAACAAATAAATGAATTGAATGGTGATCTATCTAGACTTAATAGTGATAAAGACAACTTGAATGCACTACTTGGACAATAAGAAGAAATG
This sequence comes from Sophora flavescens, assembly GCA_030762895.1. NCBI lineage: Eukaryota > Viridiplantae > Streptophyta > Magnoliopsida > Fabales > Fabaceae > Sophora > Sophora flavescens. The sequence continues at coordinate 165,506,081 of CM061068.1, forward strand.
AAAAACCAAGTTGATTCAGTGTACAATATTGAAAGAAAGACAAACATCTTTAGAAAATTGCATGTTTCTCATTATGCTAATAAGGCAAACCTGGGTTCCTAAAGGAACTTTATCATATTCTAACCATGAAGGACCCAAGACAATTTGGGTACCTATAGAACACACATAAATTCTTTGTTGCGGGTGTGTTTGAAGGCCAAGAATATTAATTGAATATCTTTTCCAATTATCATTATTAATATGTGATTGTGCATCCTTTTGTTTATAGTTATTTGAACAATCATGAATTAATCATTGGAACCAAATGAATTTTTCTTATGAACAAGTTTGATGAGAATGAAACCATAGTGAAAAATAAAGCTAGATTAATGGCTAAGGGCATAATTGATCTCTAAAATGATTGACATTTGATAATTTTGAATGCTTGTATGTTCTTTAAAAAAATTCTTTGATATGTGTGATATAAATCAATTAATATGTGCTATACATTGGTTGTTATGTATCATTGATTGATTTTGATTTTCTGTTGCATCAGTACATAAATTGAGTATATAGGTGTATTAAACATATTTGATGATGAAGTGTCTGTACACATATAGCATACATAGGTGTACTTTGTGTTTTCAGTTGATTAAGTATCAGTACACATGATATGTATAGTATTTTTGAGAACAAAGAAAACAACTTAAAAGGCAGTAATCGATGTTGTACATCGATTCTAAGACAAAACTGAGAGATGAACTCTATGCGCCTCAATATACACAGGATATGTACACAGATGTATATATCAGTACATATATCATACTTCATATCTGATGCATAATACACAGATTAACAAATATGTACACAGATGTATTCAAAGTAAAAATGCTTAATACACATATGTACATAATTGATGTAAATGCTTCAGAATCTATAAATGCCTTTGAATCATGTTGATCTTTGTTGCATTGACTTGGTTAGTATGTTTTGATGTATTGCTTATGTTTTGTAACGATGAATTTTATAACAGCAATATAAATTTTAGTTTGCTTTATATCTTCTATATTTCTTTTTCATAATGACAAATGGGGAGATATACCATACATTATGAAGTGGAATATATATGAACATTACATACTGCATATTGCTTTATTCTGAAAAATTCTTTGATACATTGATATATACTCTAATACTTTGAGAAACACTGAATTTGAATCTCTATGGAAAATGAAAATGACTTTCTATTATAATGATATGATAACACTTGATCTTTTGAAGATGTTAAGTCTAAGTTATTGACATCTCTAATTTTGATGAATCCAAACAAAGAATAATTTTAATTGAACCTTTTGAAATATGCTAATGTGTGTATTAAGTGTACATATCATAAAGCAAAAGAATTCTAGCAAAACAACAAGTCTCAAAGATGCGTCTATGTTTATACTAACACAATACGTCTGAAAGAAGACTCGGTGTCTACAAACTATGAAAATGCGTCTCACCCTACAACTTGACTGGAAATCTTTCACTTCACTCATATTCAAAAGTTAAGAATATTCCATTATATTTTCAAATCAAGAAAATCGATTTCAGAATCCTAAAGCATCAATCCGTGTTTGAAATTCCTTTTGTTGCAAAAGGCAAAAATACCCTTTACTCGATTGCAGATTGCACAAATAAGGAAAGTCACGCTGCCCAAGTCTGAAAAGCAACAAACACTGCTCTGAATCAAGTTGCATTCTGATAAAGTAATGCCAACAAATACGTTGAACTTGTCTTGAATATCTCCAACGATCATAAGCATTAAATGAAAGCTCAGAACAGCTCTTTGGAATTAATGGATGAAGAACAAAAGTTTTACTCATCTGAAGAACTCTATTCAATGGATTTATTACTGATGAGTATAAATATAAGACTTTGAAGACTGTTGAAGACACACATATGAACTTAATCACTCAAGCATTCAATACTCTCTTCGCATTCAAAGCTCTATAAGTTCTTCTTCTTAGAATACTTCTCTACTCAATCATTTGTATTTATTGAGACGTCATTATTACGGTCTTACCAACAAAAATATTTATTCACTCATTGAGTGTTATTCGGTTGACTTGCAAAGTTGTTAATTGTGAAGTTGTTGTTTCATTCAACTCTTACCATTTGGCATTTGTAGAGCCTAAAGAGGCTTGCCTAAAAGAATACTTGGTTGAGCCTGGAGAGGCTAGGTGTGCAAACAATACTTGCTAGTTGAGTATGCGGAGTCTAGGTGTGCAAACAATACCTGTCTATAACCTGATCAGTTATAGTGTTAATACTTGGTGAAACCAAGGATTGGACGTAGCCCAAGGTTTGGGGAGAACTGCTATAAATCTGTGTCAACTCTCATTCCTTATCTATTTAAGTTTGCTTTATATTTATTGTGCTAACAGGTTTGATAGTACTAAATTTTCATTAAACACTTTTTATATCAGACGGATCCTTGTGTCTGGTCCCTTAATTGGAGAAAACTTTCTTATTTGTGAAAAAGTTAACTAAAACACAATTAAACCCCCTTCTCATGTTTTAATTTGTTCATTTTAGTTGGTACCAAAGCTTAACCTCTAGGTTGAGCACTTAACATTGTTGAGGAAAGATCATGGTGAACACAAACCATGACAGCTGGAGCTAGCACAAGCGGAAGCAACTCAAGGATGGAAGGAGCATCCATGACCAGACCTCCCTTCTTCGATGGAGAAAACTACATTTAGTGGAAATAAAGATTCCAATGGTTCATCATGTCCACAAAATCAGATCCATAAGAAATCATTACTGAAGATCCCTATACTCCAAAGAATGTTGGTAACAGTTGTAACAACCTGATTTTAATTATGTCGTTCAACCAGTTAAAATATAATTAATTATATTTTAATTTGAGAGTTAGAAAGTGTTTTTAAATAAAATAAAATCATATTCATATTCTACTTTATGGTAGAGGGTTATGGTAAAATTTTGGGTGGAAAATTCAAACGAAAGTCGGTCTGCGTTTTCACTGACAGTACAAGTTTACTGAGCAGAAAACCTATTTTTTGAACTGTGAACGAAATGGATAGGTTTTTTGTGATGTTTTGTATGATATTGGAAATTTTTGAAAATTTGAGTTTGGAAATAAAATATAATATTTATTCCGGGCGAAATACGATCGGAAACTTGAACCAGATATGCAATGGAGCAGAAAAGGGAGCCCAAAAGACGTGAAATGACTTGATGGGATGTGTTGGACATGGGTTATGACACACTCCAAAAGTGTATCATCACACTTTTCAAATATCATATTATATTCTAAAAACACAATTTTCTATCTCTTCTTCAATCAAACAAGGCATAAGCCAAAACTTGACCATCAAGACTTGCTCCTTCCTTCTCTTTCACGCCCATCTCACCTCTCCCTCTATAAATTCCAATTTCATTTTCTCTTCATCAATTTCCTACTTCTTCACTTTCTCATTTTTAAGTTTCTAACACTTAAAGTTTCCATTTTTACTTAGTTCCAAGCTTCAAGTTCTTCATACTTTTTCTTTCTAGTTTCAAGGGTAACCCTCTCATACTCTTCCATTTCAAGTTTTACACCTATTTCATGAGTTTACTTTATTTCTTCTTAAAATGTTCTTAAAGCTCTTTTAACTTCTAAAATATCTATAAAATGGTAGAAAACTCCGTTTGATTTGAAACCAATTTCTATGGACTTCTATTAATCTCTACTTTCATATTCTAAGAGCATGTATCAAACAAACATCTCTAACCTATTTTTCCAAGGATGACCGAAACTATGTATTAGTGGCCTAGGAAGTTTTGTTTCAACTTTTTGAAAGATGATAATGTATTTGAGCTTCTAGATACCTCTTGATCTTAAATCTAAAATATTCGAAAGTTTAAAGATTTCTAGCCTATTTCTCCTATGACGGCCGAACCTATGATGGTTGTGAACCTAGGATGTTTTGTTTTCATTTTCCAATATGATCATGGACTTGAGCTCCTTAATACATTTGGATGCTAAGTCTAAGAGATTGAAAAGTTTAAAGATTTCTAGCCTATTTATCCTATGATGGGCGAACCTATGATGGTTGTGAACGGATGTTTTGTTTTCATTTTCCAATATGATCATCGACTTAAGCTCCTTGATATATTTGGATTCTAAGATTGGAAATTTTAAAGATTTCTAGCCTATTTCTCCTATGATGGTCAAACCTATGATGGTTGTGAACCTAGGATGTTTTGTTTTCATTTTCCAATATGAAGCTCCTTAATACATTTGGATGATAAGTCTAAGATATTGGAAAGTTGGAAATTTCTAGCATACTTATACTAAAGAGGCTGAAACACTAACATAAAAAGGGTGAAAGGTTTTTGATTGATTAGTGAAATCTAATGATTGATTCATACTCTTTAATACTCTAAGATCATTGATCTAAGGAATTGTGTTGTTTTGAAAACCCTAGCCTATTTTGTAATACAAGGCCGAAACCTACCCTAAGTGGTTGGATGATTTTTATTCCATATTTTCAAGTTATAGCAATTTATCTAAGTTACCTAGAACCCAAGTGATAAGTATCCAAACTCTAATTTGAATTAAATGGTCAAACCTAGCCTAAAGAGAACATAGATGAGTTTGTTTGATTTATTGGTTATTATGTTGATTGGTTGAAGGTGGAGTTAGTACTTTGTGGTGTGACAACGAGGAGCTTCGTGTTCGGGAGTTTGAGAGTTTGGTGATAATCCAGGTGGGGGAAAGAACCAACCTATCGTCGGAATGGATAAGTAGTAGATTATATAATAATTTTGTAGGGCGACCTAAACCCTACTAGTAGTCGAGTAATCGACATGACCAAAATCACTTTGGAAACCTTTTTTGAAAAACCAATGGCGATTCAGGGATTGTAGGTTTATTGACATTAGGTTGATTTTATATTGTTGATGGTTGATTTGATTTTATTACCGTTATTGAATTGATTTTGTGCTATGTTGGTGATATGATAATATTTTGATTGATATTGTGTTAAGCATGATCTGCCTGGTTTGTATTATTATGCTTATTGGTTTTTAAGCAAAGATATATATGTTGTCTAAGAGATGATTGTTTTGGGTGTGAGGATAATAATGATTTAGAAGTGCCTAACCTAGATGATGTATGTTAAAGAGGTGTTATGGCATGGATTATGTGTCAAGTTCTAATGGAAGGTTAAGGCACTAGGATGTTGTTAAAATGGGTTGCTGATATTCTAGTATAGGTGTTGTTGTCCACAACCGTGTATTGGTAATATAATACACAAAGACAAAAGTGTATTTTTAATATAATACGCATGGACATCTGTGTATTGGTAATATAATACACCGTGTATTGGTAATATAATACACCGTGTATTGGTAATATAATACACAAAAAACACTTCTGTGTATTGGCAATACAGTACATTGTGTATTGGTAATATAATACACGTAATAAACTTATGTGTATTGGTAATATAATACACCGTGTATTGGTAATATAATACACGTAAAATCAAGAGTTTTCACGAGACCACTTCCACCTTAAGAAATAGGTATGCAGCTATGGTGTCTTTGAGTAGCATGAGATTGGGGGTAGAGGATGATATATTAACTTGAGGATGATCTGTTAGTTATGTGTGTTGTTTATCTGTGACAATTACTGTATAATTTAATATGACTCTTTTCCGCTTTTTGATGATAGAACTGTTTCTTATCCCCTGTATATTTCTGTATGTTGTATTTTATCTCCTTGTGGAATCGTACGAGAAGACCCTATGGATGAGCGTAACTAGGAGGAGTTGGATGGAACTCCCTATGAACTGGAGGCTGGAGGACGAGCTGTGACCCATGGTGATTAGGGTCTAGTTAATTATGGCCAGTGCGTCTCGTGAGGCGTATTTTTATTATGTTTTCCGTTTTTTAACTTTTGGTCTAAGTATATGCCTGTGAGGGATCCTACTGATAGGATATACTCAACAGCGTTTTGTAATATGCATAATATACTTATATTGTGATATGATATTCTATATAAAGTTGTATACTTTATAAGTTAAGTTTGTATTTTTTTTACGTGTTTCACGATAAGCGTGCCATTAAGAAATTAATTAATAAGGATTTAATCTAATAACACAACGGAGCACAGCGGGGTGTCTCATTTTGGTATCAGAGCAGTTTGGTTCTAAAACGGAATGTGGAGTTACGTCCGATCAGTGACACGCTGTCGCGCACGCGCCAAAAAGCGAGCGGTTTGTAAAAATGTAGTTTAGGGAGCGATAACTCGGATATCGTCTCACAAGGACTCTTGGGTTGTTGTTATTAACATAAAATCAGTTTTGTGGGGGGTTGGATATGAAATAAAATAAAGAAACAAAACAAAAAGACAATGCAATAAAAGCAAAGCAGTTAAAGAGATTATCAAATAAGCTAAAGAAACGATTAACCTACTGTTCTCGGTTTCCCACTATCATTGGTTCATGTAAATTCCAAGCCCTAAGCAGATTCTAGTCTCCTTTCTGTTGTAGCAACAATTAACAAGCGAAATCACTACTACAGATATATGTTCCTATTCCTGAATTAAGCAAAAGGGGTTAAGCCCTTCGTGAACTAAGCGAACACGAATTGAACACACGCAAATTAAGCAAACGCGATTAAGTATAGGAGTATAACATCACCGAAATAAATCAACACAACACTATACACTCCTGAATTAAGCAAACAGAAATATATAGCATAGTATTGAAAGAGAATAGCATAAAGTTTAGGAATCACAAAACCTCAAATGATAATGGAAACCAATCGCAGTAGATTAATCAAGGAGACTAGCTCTCCATTACAAAGTAAAAACAAAGCATTAAAACTAAATTCGTAGCAGTCCTATTCTAAGAGAAAAGAAGATAAAACTACTACTGACTAACTAAAACTGCTGCAATCTGCCATAGAACAGCTATTTATATCTGTGAGTTCTGTGCGAGCTTGCGAGACGAACACTGTCTCGCGACGCGAATTTTATGAACAGTCTGCAACGTTTGGTCTTCTCACGAGGCGAAGTACGGCTCGCGTGGCGAGGAATGGAAAAGTCATGGCTTCTGGTCTTCAGTCTCGCGAGGCGAGACATGTATTCGCGGGGCGAGACAGAAAGGATTTGCAATTTCTGGAACAATTACGCTTCAGGTTCGCGAGGCGAATGCCTTCTCGCGGGGCGAAGAACTCCAGAATTATTTCTTTTTATTACCTGCAAACACGGATAAATAGTAAGTACTTTATTCGACTCTAAATCAGCTAAATTAACCTAAAAATACTTAAACGGCTCAAAATGCTGCTTAAATACAATCAAGTCTAATTTGGGCGAAAATGAGATATAATGAGCACAAAACCACGGTCATACTAGTCATAAAACTAGATGAGCCAGCGGCTGATCAATCAGAATCAAGGACTGCGAGGTTTAGGATGTTGTTAATGGTCGTGTCTAGTTGAATCCACATCGGATTTTGACTATGCTTAGAAGTTGGGTATTGTGTCCGAATCTGATATTAGTATGGCATATGGTATTTATATACTTGTCTATGTAGTATTATATGTCATACTAATGAGAGCGGGTGATTTCTTTTAACAGAATCATGGCTCGCGGAAGAGGACGTCCAGCTAATAGTGGTGACGAAACTCCAGAAAGGATTAGTGGAGCCGTCAATGGTAATGCAGACAATATTGAGAATGGAGGAGGATCATCTTCGACTCCAAATTCAATGGAAACCCTAGCTGCTTCTATGCTATTGCAAACCCAACAGAATGATGAGATGCTGCAGATGACCAAAGAGCAGCTAGAAATTAAGAATCAGAGAAGGGCGGTAGCAACTGAAGATGCCAAAGAAGGCGGAATGGTGGTAACAAGAGATCGAAAAGATATTTGCGACTATGCACAGTAGTGAGGAGAGGAAAGTGACCTATGCTGCCTTCATGTTAACTGAAGGAGCAGAATTCTGTTGGAAGGGAAAGAAAAGACCGTTGGAATCTGAGGATAAGAACATTAACTAGAAGTTATTCACTGATTGCTTTTTCGAAAAATATTTTCCGCGTCTAGTTCGACGCGATAAGGAAATGGAGTTCAAAAATCTCAAATAACGCAACATGTCTATTGGTGAGTATGCATCACGTTTTGAGGCTTTGATCAAGTTTTCGGAATTCTATAAGAGGTTTCCAAGTGAGGACTGGCAACATAGAAGATTTGAGGAAGGACTCAGAGATGAGCTGCAAAGGGCTTTAGTGTCTCTTGACATACAGTATTTCCTTGAACTAGTCGAGAGATGCAGTGCCATTGAAAGTATAGACCTAAGGATGGCCAATGAGCAGAAACAAATGAGGAGTGGAGCTCCTAACCGATCAAGTTTCCAAAGGCACGAAGGAAGTGGGTCTCAATAGAGACAGAGACCATATACGAGACCCGGGCAAACGCCGGCACCAGCACCAGTGGCTAGAACGGGCCAGCAACCGTAATGCTTAGTTAGCTTAAGATGTGGAGGATCACATTATGCTAGAGACTGTACAAATAAGCCTAGTTATTTCAACTGTGGGAAACCAGCTCATGTGGCACGAGATTGCAGACAAAGGGTTATGCAATAGTCGACAACTGCCTGAAGAGGAACTGGAGACAATTGAGGTGGAGCTGGAAGAGGAGTCCCAGCAGCAAGACCACAAGTGGCCAGACCTCAAGCCACTGGAAGAGTGTTTACCGTGAGGGGAGCTGAATCCTCTCAATCTGCTGATCTTATACAAGGTATGTGTTTGATAGATGATAGACTCTCGAACGTATTGTTTGACTCAGGCGCTACACATTCTTTTATCCCGCATGAGTGTGTGGATCATTTGAACTTAATCGTTTCCAAATTACCTTATACCCTTACAGCATCTACTCCAACCAGTAATCCTTTGACTACTATGTATGTTTGTTTACAATGTCCTATCGTTGTTGAGAATAGAACATTTATTGTAGACCTTATCTGTTTGCCTATGCAACATATAAATGTTATTCTTAACATGGATTGGCTTTCGGCTAACCATGTAGTGCTAGATTGTTCTATCAAGACTTTATCATTTCTTGAACCTTATTGTATAGTATCTACCAATGAAGGAGTTTCTACGAGGAGTGACAACTCTCAACAGTTTGTGATGCCTTTCGCAATGGAGGCTAATGAGACTCCCAGCATAGATTCTATGCCTATTGTGAGAGAGTTTCCTGAAGTTTTCCCTCCAGACATTCCAGGTTTGCCACCTGAAAAGAAGTGGAATTCACTATAGATCTTGTACCAGGGACAGGGCCTATATCTATAGCACCTTATCGGATGTCACCGGTTGAGTTGGCAGAGTTGAAGGAACAATTGGATGACATGTTAGGAAAAGAGTTTATCAGACCGAGTGTTTCACTGTGGGATGCACCAGTGTTATTTGTTAAGAATAAGGATGGAAGTACGAGGTTATGCACGGATTACAGGCAGTTGAATAAAGTGACGACTAAGAATTAGTATCCGTTGCCTAGGATAGATGATTTGATGGATCAGTTGAAAGGAGCAGCAATGTTCTCTAAGATTGATTTAATATCTGGGTACCATCAAATCAGAGTAAGGAAGGAAGATATATCTAAGATGACTTTTAGGACGAGGTATGGGCACTATGAGTATTTAGTTATGCCTTTCGGTGTAACTAATGCGTCAGCCGTGTTCATGGATTATATTCTTATAAGGTTGTTGTTGTATTCATCGACGATATTCTTATCTATTCTCGTACGCGGGAAAAGCTTGAGGAACATTTGAGATTGGTGTTGCAAGTTTTGAAGGATAGGCAGCTTTATGCCAAACTTTCCAAGTGTGAGTTTTGACTCGAAGAAGTACAATTACTAGGTCATGTGATTAAAAAAGAAGGAATAGCTGTAGATCCAGCTAAGATTGAAACCGTTCTTGAGTGGGAAAGGACTAAGTCAGTAAGTGAAGTACGGAGTTTCCTAGGACTAGCTGGATATTATCGGAGGTTCATAGAGGGATTCTCGAAGATTGCGTTTCCTATGATGCAGTTAACGAGGAAAAATATAGCTTTTGTATGGACGAACAAGTGTGAACAAAGTTTTCAAAAGCTGAAGGACAGGTTGACTACATCACCAGTGTTGATCTTACCAGACCCACTAGGACTGTTTGATGTATACTGTGATGCGTCATACCAAGGTTTAGGCTGTGTCCTGATGCAAGAGGGAAGAGTGGTGGCTTATGCTTCTCGACAGTTGAGAATTCAAGAGAGGAATTATCCCACTCATGATTTGGAGTTAGCAGTAATAGTGTTCGCATTAAAGATATGGCGACGCTTTTGTGTGGAGCAAAGTTTAATGTCTTCAGTGACCACAAGAGCCTGAAGTATCTATTCGATCAAAAAGAATTGAATATGAGACAACGAAGATGGATGGAGTTTATCAAAGATTATGATTTTGAATTACTGTACCATCATGGGAAGGCAAATGTGGTAGCGAATGCTTTGAGCAGGAAATCCTTGCACGTGTCTGCGATGATGGTTAAGGAGTTAGAATTGCTTGAACAGATCAGGGATTTGAACTTAGGAATGGAATTGGTTGAGAATAAGATTTTTTTCTTTGGCTTCAAAGACTCAAGAGGGGGGGTGAATTGAGTTTTCTTAAAATCATTCCCTCTTAAAAATTCTTTTCAAAAACTTCTCAAATCAGAGTTGCCTCAGGATATTTTACAAAAATAGTGAAGGGCTTTTTATGAAATCTTGAATAGAAGGTGATGAAGATAAGAAAGATTAATTCAGAAAGTTAAATCAGTGCTCATGTCACTTTAGTGGACGTGCACTTCTGTCACTTGTGTGGACGAGCGCTTCTGTCACTTTAGTGGACGAGCGCTTCTATCACTTTAGTGGACGAACACTTCTGTCACTTGTGTTGGACGAGCGCTTCTATCACTTGTGTCTGACGAGCGCTTGTATCACTTGTGTTGGACGAGCGCTTCTGTTACTTTAATGATTGAATCAAACAATGATTGAATCAAACAGAAAGAAGTTCAGTTCCAAAACTCAGTAATAACAAAATACGGAAACTGATTAAACATTTAAAGATTAAGAACAAGTTATGCAAGTTTCAGATACAAGCATTAACAATCAAGAACAAACTTGCAGGTTTCAGTTTCAGTGATTAAGAAACAGAAATTAAGCTATTCGAATTTGATCACATATGATGCAAGATTCAATTCAAATATTGATCCTTGAGAATAGAATTGAATACACAATTATTATTACAGTTTACTCAAGGTTCAATACTGATTACGCAGATCAAGAACTATATCAATTGAAAACTTAGAACATCAAAATCACAGTTATATGTGCAAGACAGAAATTAAAGAGTTTGAGTTTAGAGATACCACACAACCAAATTTATCCTAGTTCAGTCACCACCACTGTGACCTACATCCAGTCCCCACTCCACCTGTGGGTTTTCACACACTAACACAACAAGCTTTAGCCAGGTAGCTTGAAAAACCTTTACAACACAGAGCACTCCTTCACCTCGAGATACCACACTCTTGTGAAGAGCCTGAATGTTCTTCCTCAGGAATACCTCACCCTAATCACACAGAGAGACTCCCTCTCTCTCTTTACAATCAAATAGAACGAAAAGATTGATTCCTAACTCTCAATAGTCAGATAAACAAATTGAAGCACTTGTGAGTATTGAAACACTCTTTTTCACAATGAAGCTCAAGCAAGAAGATGAATGTTTTCACAATTGATCTCTCAAAATGATTTTGTAAATTTCTGATATGTTCTTGATATGTTAAAAGTGTTCCTTTGATCCCTCTATATATAGGAAACAAGATATAGTCGTTGGGATCAATTAAAACAGATTTGGGTCTGATAATAGAATCTATTTTCTTGATTCTGGTTCTTGAACAGGGGTTGAGTACAGGGCTGTATTAACCAATTTCATACTGATAGTCTTGAACTTGGTTAATCTATCAGTACATCCATTCAGTACATCTATTTAATGAACATCAGATTTCCCTGAAACTTGAATACACGCGTACATAGCATATGTATAGGGCTGTATTCAGTTAACCATTTATAACTGATAGGTGTTACTGAATCAAGAACCTTAAATTCATTTGTCAGTTACAGTAGCAGACATACATCCAATGATTACATGGCTGTACCTGACAAATATTTTTCGTATTTCCAGAAATCATTTTCATTAACAAAAACTTATTCCTTTTAATGCAGGTTATGAAAATTGATTTTCTTCATGCATCTTTTTAGTTGAGCTATTTTGTGACAAAGAGATTTCTTTCTCTTACACATCATCTAAGACTTAAATGTAGAATTCTCCTTTAAGCTTGGTCTTGATGATCCTTTGATCTTTGACTTTGCTCTTTTGATTTCTACATGCAGCTCCTTGATTCCTTCAAGTTCTTCCTTGAATATTATCCTTGAATTTTCTTAATGAAGTTGTTGATCACTGGTTGATACCTGTCTTTGCAATTTGACACTAAAACACTTGCACACACATTAAATTGTATTTGTCATATATCAAAATCTCCAAGTCATTGAGTCTTACAAGATTTGGTTAAGTATGATCACTATTAGTTGTGATTTTATGAAAGATCTTAAAGAAAACAAGTTCAGGATCTATACCTCCAGGAAGTAAATAGAGGAATCGATGAAGGTAAAATTTCTGAGTTAAGTAGAGGAACAGATGGTGTGTTAAGGTTTAGAGATAGAATATTTGTGCCAGAGGATGCAAAACTTAGGAAGATGATTTTAGAGGAGGCACATAAGAGAAAGTTGTGTTTCCATCATGGATCCACAAAGGTGTATCAAGATTTGAAGAAAATGTTTTGGAGGACAAGGATGAAGAAAGAAGTAGCGGAGTATGTTTTATCTTGTCTGGTGTGTTAGAAAGCTAAGATAGAACATCAGAAGCCACCACGATTATTACAATCTTTAGATATCCCGGAGTTGAAATGGGATAGTATAGCTATGGATTTTGTGGTCGAATTACCACGAACTCCTAAGAAGCATGACGCGATTTGGGTTATCATTGATAGGTTGATGAAGTGTACTCACTTCTTATCTATTGGTGAAAGTTATAACTTGGAAAGGTTGACTCAGATTTACATCAAAGAAATTTTTAGATTGCATGGTGTGCCATCGAGTATTGTCTCAGACCGAGATCCGAGATTCACATCTAAATTTTGGAGACAATTATAAAATGCCTTGGGAACAAAGTTGAGGATGAGTTCTGCTTATCATCCCCAAATTGATGGACAGTCAGAAAGGACAATTCAGTCATTGGAGGATCTATTGAGAGCTTGTGTGTTGGAGCACACAAGAAGTTGGGATGAGTTCTTACCATTGATTGAATTTACTTATAACAATAGTTTCCATAGTAGTATCGGAATGGCACCATATGAGGCTTTGTATGGCAGAAAGTGTAGGACCCCGTTATGTTGGTATGAGACTGGTGAGAACCAAGTTTTGGGTCCAGATGTGGTGCAACAAACTACGGAGCAAGTCAGGAAGATACGGGAAAAGATGAAGGAAGCACAGGATAGGCAAAAGAGCTACAATGACAAGAGGAGGAGACCATTAGAATTCCAGGAAGGCGATCACGTGTTTTTGAGAGTTACTCGGAAAACTGGAATTGGCAGAGCTATCAAATCCAGAAAACTTACTCCTCAACTCATTGGACCTTTTCAGATTCTTCTACAAATTGGTTCAGTAGCTTACCAAATTGCCTTACAACCTAATCTTTCCAACCTTCATGATGTCTTTCATGCTTCTCAGTTGAGAAAGTATTATCCTAACCCTTCACATGTCATTGAGTTTGAGTCTATACAACTGCGAGAGAATCTAGAGTATGAGGCTTTACCTTTAAGGATAGCAGATAGACGGATTAAGGAGCTTCGCGGTAGACAAATTCCTTGGGTTAAGGTCGTATGGGATGAAACTACTGGAGATTCTACTTGGGAACGCGAGGAGGATATGCAACAAAAATATCCACATATTTTCTAAGGTACGTAAATTCCGAGGACGGAATTTTCTTTTAAGAGGGGTAGTAATGTTACAACCTGATTTTAATTATGTTGTTCAACCGGTGAAAATATAATTAATTATATTTTAATTTGAGAGTTAGAAAGTGTTTTTGAATAAAATAAAATCATATTCATGGTCTACTTTAGGGTAGAGGGTTACGATAAAATTTTGGGTTGAAAGTTAAGGCCAAAGTCGATCTTTGTTTTCACTGATATAATATATAATATTTATTCCGGGTGAAATACGATCGGAAACTTAAACAAGATACGCAATGGAGCAGCAAAGGGAGCCCAAAAGAAGTGAAGTGACTTGATGGTATGTGAGGGACATGGGTTATGACACACTTCAAAAGTGTAATCGTCACACTTTTCAAAATATATCATATTATATTCTAAAAACCAAATTTTCTCTCCTTCAACTAAACAAGGCATCTCTTTCACAATCATCGCACATCTCCCTCTATAAATACCCATTTCATTTTCTCTTCATCACTTTCCTACTTCTTCACTTTCTCATTTTTAAGTTTCTAACACATAAAGTTTCCAATTTTACTTAATTTCAAGCTTCAAGTTCTTCATACTTTTTCTTTCTAGTTTCAAGGGTAACCCTCTCATACTCTTCTATTTCAAGTTTTACACTTATTTCATGAGTTTACTTTATGTCTTCTTAAAATGTTCTTAAAGCTCTTTTAACTTCTAAAATCTCTAGAAAATGGTAGAAAACTCCGTTTCAGTTGAAACCAATTTCTATGGACTTCCATTAATCTCTACTTTCATATTCTAAGAGCTTGTAGAAAACAAACATCTCTAACCTATTTTTCCAAGGATGTCCGAAACTATGTATTAGTGGCCTTGGAAGTTTTGTTTCAAATTTTTGAAAGATGATCATGTATTTGAGCTTCTAGATACCTCTTGATCTTAAATCTAAAATATTGGAAAGTTTAAAGATTTCTAGCCTATTTCTCCTATGATGGTCGAACCTATGATGGTTGTGAACCTAGGATGTTTTGTTTCCATTTTCCAATATGATTATGGACTTGAGCTCCTTAATACATTTGGATGCTAAGTCTAAGAGATTGGAAAGTTTAAAGATTTCTAGCCTAATTATCCTATGATGGCCGGACCTATGATGGTTGTGAACGGATTTTTTGTTTTCATTTTCCAATATGATCATTGACTTAAGCTCCATAATATATTTGGATGCTAAGTCTAAGAGATTGGAAAGTTTAAAGATTTCTAGCCTATTTCTCCTATGATGGCCGAACCTATGATGGTTGTGAACCTAAGATGTTTTATTTTCATTTTACAATATGATCATAGACTTGTGCTCCTTAATACATTTGGATGCTAAGTCTAAGAGATTGGAAAGTTGGAAATTTCTAGCATACTTATACTAAAGAGGCTGAAACCCTAACATAAAAAGGGTGAAAGGTTTTTGATTGATGTGTGAAATCTAATGATTGATTCATACTCTTTAATACTCTAAGATCAATGATCTAAGAAATTGTGTTGTTTTGAAAACCCTAGCCTATTTTGTAATACAAGGCCACCTACCCTAAGTGGTTGGATGATTTTTATTCCATATTTTCAAGTTATAGCAATTTATCTATGTTACCTAGAACCCAAGTGATATGTATCCAAAGGCTTATGTGGAGAAAAGAATCCTAACTCTAATTTGAAATAAATGGTCAAACCTAGCCTAAAGAGAACATAGATGAGTTTGTTTGATTTATTGGTTATTATGATGATTGGTTGAAGGTGGAGTTAGTACTTTGTGTTGTGACAATGAGGAGCTAGGAGTTCCGGAGTTCGAGAGCTCGGAGATAACCCAGGTGGGGGAAATAACCAACCTATCGTCAGAATGGATAAGTAGTAGATTGTATAATAATTTTGTAGGGCGACCTAAACCCTACTAGTAGTCGAGTAATCGACATGACCAAAATCACATTGGAATCCTTTTCTGAAAAACGAATGGAAATTTGGGGTTTGTAGGATTATCGATATTATATTGATTTTATATTGTTGAGGGTTTGTTTGATTTTATTACCGTTATTGAATTGATTTTGTGCTATGTTGGTGATATGGGAATACTTTGATTGATATTGTGTTATGCATGATCTGCCTGGTTTGTATTATTATGCTTAGTGGTTTTTAAGCAAAGATATATATGTTGTCTAAGAGATGATTGTTTTGGGTGTGAGGATAATGATGATTTAGAAGTGCTTAACTTAGATGAGGAATGTTAAAGAGGTGTTATGACATAGAATATGTGTCAAGTTCTAATGGAAGGTTAAGGCACTAGGATGTTGTTAAAACGGGTTGGTGAGATTCAAGTATAGGTGTTTTTGTCCATAACTGTGTATTGGTAATATAATGCACACGGACAAAAGTGTATTGGTAATATATTAAACAAGGACAAAAGTGTATTGGTAATATAATACATAAGGACATCTGTGTATTGGTAATATGATACACCGTGTATTGGTAATATAATATACGTAAGACACATCCGTGTATTGGTAATATAATACCCGTTGAACTCATCTGTGTATTGGTAATATAATATACGTAAAATCAAGAGTTCTCGCGAGACCACTTCCTCCTTATGGAAGAGGTGTGCAACTATGGTGTCTTTGAGTAGCATGAGATTGGGGGTAGAGAATATGTGTCAAGTTCTAATGGAAGGTTAAGGCACTAGGATGTTATGGCATAGAATATGTGTCAAGTTCTAATGGAAGGTTAAGGCACTAGGATGTTGTTAAAACGGGTTGGTGAGATTCAAGTATAGGTGTTGTTGTCCACAACCGTGTATTGGTAATATAATACACAAGGAAAAAAGTGTATTGGTAATATAATACACAAAGACAAAAGTGTATTGGTAATATAATACGCAAGGACATCTGTGTATTGGTAATATAATACACCGTGTATTGGTAATATAATACACGTAAAACACTTCTGTGTATTGGTAATATAATACACGTAAAATCCAGAGTTCTCTCGTCGACCACTTCCACATTAGGAAATAGGTGTGCAGCTATGGTGTCTTTGAGTAGCATGAGATTGGTGGTAGAGGATGATATATTAACTTGAGGATGATCTGTTAGTTATGTGTGTTGTTTTTCTGTGACAATTGCTATATAATTTACTATGACTCTTTTCCGCTTTTTGTTGATAGAACTGTTTCTTATCCCCTGTATATTTCTGTATTATGTATTTTATCTCCTTGTGGAATCGTACTAGAAGACCCTGTGGATGAGCGTAACCAGGAGGAGTTGGATGGAACTCCCTACGAACCGGAGACTGGACGACGAGCTGTGACCATGGTGATTAGGGTCTAGTTAGTTATGGCCAGTGCGTCTCGTGAGGCATATTTTTATTATGTTTTCTGCTGTTTAACTTTTTGTCTAAGTATATGCCTGTGAGGGATCCTATTGATTGGATATCCTCAACAGTGTTTTGTAATATGCATAATTTACTTATTTTGTGATATGTTATTCTATATGAAGTTGTATACTTTATAAGTTAAGTTTTTAATTTTTTTTTACGTATTTTCACTTTAAGTGTTTGATTAAGAAATTAATTAACAAGGATTTAATCTAATAATACAACGGGACACAGCGGGGTGTCTCAACAGTGGCAAACCTAAAGCTGAATGGAGTGCTGTAGAAAAGACCAAATGGGAACTGAATCACAAAGCAAGGTATTCTTTGATGTGTGCCCTAAGTCAGGAAGAATTTGAAAAGTCTATGCATGTGGATCTGCTAAAGAAATATGGCATACTCTAGAAGTAACTCATGAAGGTTCAACAAAGGTGAAAGAAACAAAGATAAATATGCTTGTACGAAAGTATGAGTTATTCACAATGGAAGATGGAGAGAGCTTTGCTCAAATGATAGGAAGATTTCGGACCATCACAAACAATCTGAAATCTCTGGGAAAAACCTACACCAATTCCGAGAAAGTAAGCAAAATTCTAAGAAATCCGTCTAAACAATGGAGACCTCTAGTTACAGCTATAACTCTAGCTAAATATCTCCCAACTCTTCAAATGAGTGATCTTCTTGGAACTCTACAAGTTCATGACAAGAGCTTAATGAATATAGATCAACAAAGAAAGTAAATCCATTGCTCTCAAAGATGAGAAGACTCCCTCAAAGGCTCTAAAGGTTGAGGAATCAGATTCATAATCAAATGCAACTAAAGAAGATTCTGATAGTGATGATGAAATGTCACTGTTGACTAGAAAAATGAGGAAGTTATGGAAAAAGAACTTAAATACAAAGAGTAATGGCTCTTGAGTTAATGCTGTGTTGTTGTCTTCATCTTCAACGTCTTCTCTATTTATAGACTTCAATCAATTTGAATCCCTTAGAGACATTCCTTCAGAATTTTAGCTTTAAGCCGAGCTCCATTAAATGCAATAGAGTCGTTTTGAGCAGCCATTGATATTTATGGACGTTGTTTGTACTCTAAAAGATGGGTTAAGTGCTTTAAGCTTTTTGCAGCAGCCAAATCAGAGTTCTTCAGGTTTCTTTTATAGTTTGCTATGCATATTTCCCTTTTCGTGAGACTTCCAGATGTACTAGGGAATAAAGCATTTTGGTAGCACTCCTTTTTTGAGTTACAAGGTTACTTTTGAATATTTGGTCTTCTGATTCTTGGATCCTTATATGAGAGATCTTCAGCATATTCTGACTTGAGTAGACAGCTCACGAAAATGTTAAGTCTTGAGTTGGTTCTTCAATGAGTATCAACAGACGAATGAAGATACATCATTAAACGAGTTGACTTTTCTTCAGAAAGAAATATGTATTCAGTCACTTCCTCACTAACGCATTGTATCGCTCCCAAGCTTCACTGAAAGATTCTCCTTCTTGTTGCTTGAAAGAAGTTATGGTCTTTTGGAATTGTGCCGCCTTTTGAGGAGATAAGAAACTAGTCATGAATTTATGTGCCATGTCATCCGATGTGGTAATGCTAGCATGATCTAGATTTAAATCCAACCATGAATACACGTGGACGGTTAGGAATATTAATCTAGATGAATGTACAACATACATTCATACAATATATATTATATCATGTTAAAGAATGCATGCAATGCGATGCAACTCCACTTCGTATGCCAATGACCAATACCTAACTTAGGAAAGATGACCAGGAATACGTATTCAGTTATCAACATGGACAACCCACTGTTACCAAGTGACTTCAATCTCAAGAGGGGGGGTGAATTGAGATCTTAATATGATTACAAAGAAGAGTACCTCAAAAGGTTGAAGAATACAAGTTGAAGCACTATGACTCTTGTGTAGGATTAGCTCAAATCTTGACCTCAAGAGTGAAAGAGTGATTAATGAGGTTAGAGTTGTTGTTCAAGTGTTCTTAGAGTAATAACCTAGGGTTTTCGGAACTACTGCAGTGTATTCATAGTGAGGGGTGAAAATATGACCATTTTGAACAGCTGTCACGCGTTTTCTGTACTTTCTGCGACGTATAATCGATTATGAAGCTTCCTGTAATCGATTATGGCATATGATAATCGATTATGGCCATCTGATAATTGGTTATGAGGCTTTTGTTTTCAGTTGAGTTTTCCAAAAACCAATAATCGATTATGGACTTCCACATGATCGATTATGACAATTCTTTTATTAGAAAAATGATGTTTTTCAACCTTAAGAACATTCTTAACTATTATGAAAATCATTTTTGACATTTAGCTCATTTCACAAATTATTGAAATCATTTTTTCAAGTCTTTGAAAACCTTAAGCCCATTTTCAATTTTAAAACCAATTTTAGTTATTTCAATTTTAAGAGCCAATCCTACACTTGATTCTTACATTTAATATGTAACAACCTGATTATAATTATGTTGTTCAACCGGTTAAAATATAATTAATTATATTTTAAATTTGAGAGTTAGAAAGTGTTTTTGATTAAAAAAAATCATATTCATAGTCTACTTTAAGGTAGAGGGTTACGGTAAAATTTTTGGTTTAAAATTTAGACGAAAGTCAGTCTGCCTTTTCACCGCCAGTACAAGTTTACTGAGCAGAAAACCTAATTTTGAACTGTGAACGAAATGGTTAGTGTTTTTGATATGTTTTGTATGACATTGGAAATTTTCGAAAATTTGAGTTCGGAAATAAAATATAATATTTATTCCGGGCGAAATACGATCGGAAACATGAACCAAATACGCAATGGAGCAGAAAAGGGAGCCCAAACGAAGTGAAGTGACTTGAGGGGATGTGATGGACATGGGTTATGACACACTACAAAAGTGTGATCATCACACTTTTCAAATTATATCATAGTATATTCTAAAAACCCATTTTTCTCTCTCTTCTTCAACCAAACAAGGCGTAAGCCAAAACTTGGCCATCAAGACTAGCTCATTCCTTCTCTTTCACGCCCATCTCACCTCTCCCTCTATAAATATCCATTTTATTTTCTCTTCATCACTTTCCTACTTCTTTACTTTCTCATTTTTAAGTTTCTAACACTTAAAGTTTCCATTTTTTACTTAGTTTCAAGCTTCAAGTTCTTCATACCTTTTCTTTCTAGTTTCAAGGGTAACGCTCTCATACTCTTCTCTTTCAAGTTTTACACTTATTTCATGAGTTTACTTTATGTCTTCTTAAAATGTTCTCAAAGCTCTTTTAACTTCTAAAATCTCTAGAAAATGGTAGAAAACCCCGTTTGAGTTGAAACCAATTTCTATGAACTTCTATTAATCTCTACATTCATATTCTAAGAGATAGTATCAAACAAACATCTCTAAGTTAATTTTACAAGGATGGCCGAAACTAAGTATTAGTGGCCAAGGAAGTTTTTTTTAAACTTTTAGAAAGATGATCATGGACTTGAGCTCATTAATATATTTGGTTGCTAAGTCTAAGAGATTGGAAAGTTTAAAGATTTCTAGCCTATTTATTCTATGATGGCCGAACCTATTATGGTTGTGAACCTAGGATGTTTTGTTTTCATTTTCCAATATGATCATGGACTTGAGCTCCTTAATACATTTGGATGCTAAGTCTAAGAGATTGGAAAGTTTATAGATTTATAGCCTATTTATCCTATGATGGTCGAACCTATGATGGTTGTAAACCTAAGATGTTTTGTTTTCATTTTCCAATATGATCATGGACTTAAGCTCCTTAATACATTTGGATGCTAAGTCTAAGAGATTGGAAAGCTTAAAGATTTCTAGCCTATTTATCCTTTGATGGCCCAACCTATGATGGTCGTGAACCTATTTTGTAATACAAGGCCGAAACCTACCCTAAGTGGTTGGATGATTTTTATTCCATATTATCATGTTATTGAAATTTATCTAAGTTACCTAGAACCTAAGTGATAAGTATCCAAAGGCTTATGTTGAGAAAAGAATCCTAACTCTAATTTGAATTAAATGACCTAGCCTAGCCTAAATAGAACATAGATTAGTTTTTCGATTTATTGGTTATTGTGTTGATTGGTTGAAGGTGGAGTTAGTACGTTGTGGTATGACAACGAGGAGCTTCGAGTTCGGGAGTTCGGTGATAACCCAGGTTTGGGAAAGAACCATCCTATCGTCGGAATGGATAGGTAGTAGATTATATAATAATTGTGTAGGACGACCTAAACCCTACTAGTAGTCGAGTAATCGACAAGACCAAAATCACATTGGAATCCTTTTCTGAAAACCAATGGCGATTCGGGGATTGTAGGTTTATTGATATTAGGTTTATTTTATATTGTTGATGGTTGATTTGAGCTTATTACCATTATTGAATTGATTTTGTGCTATGTTGGTGATATTGGAATATTTTGATTGATATTGTGTTATGCATGATCTGCCTGGTTTTAATTAATATGCTTAGTGGATTTTAAGCAAAGATATATATGTTGTCTAAGAGTTGATTGTTTTGGGTGTGAGGATAATGATGATTTAGAAGTGCTTAACTTAGATGAGGAATGTTAAAGAGGTGTTATGGCATAGAATATGTGTCAAGTTCTAATGGAAGGTTAAGGCACTAGGATGTTGTTAAAACGGGTTGGTGAGATTCAAGTATAGGTGTTTTTGTCCATAACTGTGTATTGGTAATATAATGCACACGGACAAAAGTGTATTGGTAATATAATACACAAAGACAAAAGTGTATTGGTAATATAATACATAAGGACATCTGTGTATTGGTAATATGATACACCGTGTATTGGTAATATAATATACGTAAGACACATCCGTGTATTGGTAATATAATACCCGTTGAACTCATCTGTGTATTGGTAATATAATATACGTAAAATCAAGAGTTCTCATGAGACCACTTCCTCCTTGTGGAAGAGGTGTGCAACTATGGTGTCTTTGAGTAGCATGAGATTGGGGTTAGAGGATGATTAGTTAGTTATGTGTGTTGATTGCCTGTGACAATTACTGTATAATTTACTATGACTCTTTTCCGCTTTTTGATGATAGAACTATTTCTTATCCCCTGTATATTCCAGTATATTGTATTTTACCTCCTTGTGGAATCGTACGAGAAGACCCTGTTGATGAGATTACCCAGGAGGAGTCGAATGGAACTCCCTATGAACCCGAGGCAGGAGGACGAGCTTTGACCCATGGTGATTAGGGTCTAGTTAGTTATGGCCAGTGCGTCTCGTGAGGCGTATTTTTATTATGTTTTCCACTGTTTAACTTTTTGTATAAGTATATTCCTGTGAGGGATCCTACTGATTGGATATCCTCTACAGTGTTTTGTAATATGCATAATATACTTATATTGTGATATGCTATTCTATATGAAGTTGTATACTTTATAGGTTAAGTTTTTAATAATTTACATATTTTCAAGATAAGCGTGCGATTAAGAAATTAATTAATAAGGATTTAATCTAATAACACAAAGGGGCACAGCAGGGTGTCTCATTTTGGTATCAGAGCAGTTTGGTTCTAAAATGGACTGTGGGTTATGTTCGATTAGAATCAAGGGCTGCGAGGTTTAGGATGTTGTTACTGGCCGTGTCTAGTTGAAACCACATCGGATTTTGACTATGCTTAGAAGTTGGGTTGTGTGTCTGAATCTGATGTGAGAGGTTAATATTAGTATGGCATATGGTATTTATATACTTGTCTATGTAGTATTATATGTCATACTAATAAGAGCGGATGATTTATTTTAACAGAATCATGACTCGCGGAAGAGGACGTCCAACTAACAGTGGTGACGGAACTCCATAAAGGATTATTGAAGCTGTCAATGGTAATGCCGACAATATTGAGAATTGAGGAGGATCATCTTCGACTCCAAGTGCAATCGAAACCCTAGCTGCTGCTATGCTATTGCAAACCCAACAGAATGCTGAGATGCTGCAGATGAACAAAGAGCAGCTAGAAATTAAGAATCAGAGAAGGGCGGTAGCAACTGAAGATGCCGAATTGACTAATTTTATGAATGGAAAACCACCTCAATTCCGAGGAGAGTATGACCTGGAGAAGGCGGAATGGTGGATACAAGATATCGAAAAGATATTTGCTACTATGTACTGCAGCGAGGATAAGAAAGTGACCTATGTTGCCTTTATGTTAACCGAAGGAGCAGAATTCTGTTGGAAGGGAAAGAAAAGACTGTTGGAAGCTGAGGATAGGAATATTAACTGGAAGTTATTCACTGGTTGATTTTTCGAAAAATATTTTCCGTGACTAGTTCGACGCGGGAAGGAAAAGGAATTCACAAACCTCAAACATGGCAACATGTTTGTTGGTGAGTATGCATCACGTTTTGAGGCTTTGATCAAGTTTTCAGAATTCTATCAGAGGTTTCCAAGTGAGGACTGGCAATGTAGAAGATTTGAGGAAGGACTCATAGATGAGCTGCAGAGGGCAGTAGTGTCTCTTGACATACAGTATTTCCCAGAACTAGTCGAGAAATGTAGTGCCATTGAAAGTATAGACCTATGGATGGCCAATGAAGAGAAAAAAACTGAGGAGTGGAGGTCCTAACCGATCAAGTTTCCAAAGGCGTGGAGGAAGTGGTTCTCAGTGGAGACAGAGACCATATGCTCGACCTGGGCAAACACCGGCACCAGCACCAGTGGCCAGAGCGGGTCAGCAACCCAAGACTTAGTTTGCTTCAGATGTGGAGGACCGTATTATGCTAGAGATTGTACAAATAGGCCGAGTTGTTTCAACTGTGGGAAACCAGGTCATGTGGCACGAGATTGTAGACAAAGGGTTATGCAATAGTCGATAGCTGCCGGAAGAGGAACTGGAGACAATAGAGGTGGAGCTGGAAGAGGAGTCCCAGCAGCAAGACCACAAGTGGCCAAACCTCAAGCCACTGGAAGAGTGTTTACCGTGAGGGGAGCTGAATCCTCTCAATCTGCTGATCTTATACAATGTATGTGTTTGATAGCTGGTAGACTCTCGTATTTGTTGTTTGACTCAGGCGCTACATATTCTTTTATTTCTCATGAGTGTGTGGATCATTTGAACTTAACTGTTTCCAAATTACCTTATACCCTCAGTGTTTACTTCAACCAGTAATCCTTTGACTACTATGTCTGTTTGTTTATAGAGTCCTATCGTTGTTGAGAATATGACATTTATTGTTGACCTTATCTGTTTGCCTATGCAACATATAGATGTTATTCTGGGCATGGATTGGCTTTCGGCTAACCCTGTAGTGCTAGATTGTTCTAGCAAGGCTTTATCATTTCTTGAACCTTATGGTATAGCATCTGCCAATGAAGGAGTTTCTATGAAGAGTGACAACTCTCAACAATTTGTGATGCTTTTCACAGTGGAGGCTAATGAGACTCCCAGCATAGATTCTATGCCTATTGTGAGAGTTTCCTGAAGTTTTCGCTCTAGACGTTCCAGGTTTACCACCGGAAAGAGAAATGGAATTCACTATAGATCTCGTACCAGGGATAGGGCCTATATCTATAGCACCTTATCGGATGTCACCAATTGAGTAGGCAGAGTTGAAGGAACAATTGTATTACATGTTAGGAAAAGAGTTTATCAGACCGAGTGTTTCACCGTGGGGAGCACCGGTGTTATTTGTTAAGAAGAAGGATGGAAATGCGAGGTTGTGCACGGATTACAGGAAGTTGAATAAGGTTTAATGTCTTCAGTGACCACAAGAGCATGAAGTATCTATTCGATAAAAAAGAATTGAATATGAGATAGTAAATATGGATGGAGTTTATCAAAGATTATGATTTTGAATTACTGTACCATCATTGGAAGGCAAATGTGGTAGCGAATACTATAAGCAAGAAATCCTTGCACCTGTCTGCGATGATGGTTAAGGAGTTAGAATTGCTTGAACAGTTCAGGGATTTGAACTTAGGAACCGAAATGGTTGAGAATAAGATTTGCTTAAGTATGACCACTATTAGTAGTGATTTTATGAAAGATCTTAAAGATAAACAAGTTCAGGATCTATACCTCCAGGAAGTGCCTCCAGGAAGTAAGTAGAGGAATTGATGAAGGTAAAATTTCTGAGTTTAGTAGAGGAACGGATGGTGTGTTAAGGTTTAGAGATAGAATATGTGTGACACAGGATGCAGAACTTATGAAGATGATTTTAGAGTAGGCACATAAGATTAAGTTGAGTTTCCATCCTGGATCCACAAAGATGTACCAGGATTTGAAGAAATTGTTTTGGTGGACAAGGATGGAGAAAGAAGTAGCGGAGTATGTTTTATCTTGTCTGGTGTGTCAGAAAGCTAAGATTGAACATCAGAAGCCAGCAGAATTATTACAATCTTTAGATATCCTAGAGTGGAAATGGGATAATATAGCTATGGATTTGGTGGTCGCATTACCACGAACTCCTAAGAAGCATGATGCGATTTGGGTTATCATTGATAGGTTGACGAAGTGTGCTCACTTCTTATCTATTGGTGAAAGTTATAACTTGGAAATGTTGACACAGATTTACATCAAAGAAATTGTTAGATTGCATGGTGTGCTATCGAGTATTGTCTCACACCAAGATTCTAGATTCACATCTAGATTTTGGAGACAATTGCAAACTGACTTGGGAACAAAGTTGAGAATGAGTTCTGCTTATTATCCCCAAACTGATGGACAGTCAGAAAGGATAATTCAGTGATCGGAGGATCTATTGAGAGCTTGTGTGTTGGATCACACTGGAAGTTGGGATGAGTTCTTACCAATGATTGAATTTACTTATAACAATAGTTTCCATAGTAGTATCGGAATGGCACCATATGAGGCTTTGTATGGAAGAAAGTGTAGGACCCCGTTATGTTGGTATGAGACTGGTGAGAACCAAGTTTTGGGTCCAAATGTGGTGCAACAAACTACGGAGCAAGTCAGGAATATACGAGAAAAGATGAAGGAAGCACATGATAGGCAAATGAGCTACAGTGACAAGAGGAGGAGACCATTAGAATTTCAGGAAAGCGATCACGTGTTTTTGAGAGTTACTCAGAAAACTAGAATTGGTAGAGCTATTAAATCCAGAAAACTTACTCCTTGATTCATCAGACCTTTTTCTTCGACGAATTGGTCCAATAGCTTACCAAATTGCCTTACCACCCAATCTTTCCAATCTTCATGATGTCTTTCATGTTTCTTAGTCGAGAAAGTATTATCCTAATCCTTCACATGTCATTGAGTTTGAGTCTATACAACTGCGAGAGAATCCAGAGCATGAGGCTTTACCTGTAAGGATAGCAAATAGACGGATTAAGGAGCTTCGCGGTAGACAAATTCCTTTGGTTAAGGTCGTATGGGATGAAACTAATGGAGATGCTACTTGGGAAAGCGAGGATGATATGCAACAACAATATCCACATCTTTTCTAAGGTACGTAAATTCCAAGGACGAAATTTTCTTTTGAGAGGGGTAGTAATGTAACAGCCTGATTAAAATTATGTTGTTCAACCAGTTAAAATATAATTAATTATATTTTAAATTTGAGAGTTCGAAAGTGTTTTTGAATAAAATAAAATTATATTCATGGTCTAATTTATGGTAGAGGGTTACGGTAAAATTTTGGGTTGAAAATTAAGACGAAAGTCGGTCTTCGTTTTCACTATCAGTACAAGTTTCCTAAGAAGAAAACCTAATTTTGAACCGTGAACGAAATGGTTAGGGTTTTCGTGATGTTTTGTATGATATTGGTAATTTTCAAAAATTTGAGTTCGGAAATAAAATATAATATTTATTCCGGGTGAAATACGATCGGAAACTTGAACCGGATACGCAATGGAGCATAAAAAGGAGCCCGAAAGAAGTGAAGTGACTTGATGGGATGTGTTGGACATGGGTTATGACACACTCCAAAAGTGTAATCATCACACTATTCAAATTAAATCATATTATATTCTAAAAACACAATTTTCTATCTCTTCTTCCATCATACAAGGCATAAGCTAAAACATGACCATCAAGACTTGCTCCTTCCTTCTCTTTCACGCCCATCTCACCTCTCCCTCTATAAATTCCAATTTCATTTTCTCTTAATCACTTTCCTACTTCTTCACTTTCTCATTTTTAAGTTTCTAACACTTAAAGTTTTCATTTTTACTTAGTTTCAAGCTTCAAGTTCTACATACTTTTTCTTTCTAGTTTCAAGGATAACCCTCTCATACTCTTCTATTTCAAATTTTACACTTATTTCATGAGTTTACTTTATGTCTTCTTAAAATGTTCTTAAAGATTTTAACTTCTAAAATCTCTATAAAATGGTAGAAAACTCCGTTTGAGTTGAAACCAATTTCTATGGACTTCTATTAATCTCTACTTTCATATTCTAAGAGCTTGTATCAAACAAACATCTCTAGCATATTTTTCCAAGGATGTCTGAAACTATGTATTTGTGGCCTAGGAAGTTTTGTTTCAACTTTTTGAAAGATGATCATGGACTTGAGCTCCTTAATATATTTGGATGCTAAGTCTAAGAGATTGGAAAGTTTAAAGATTTCTAGCCTATTTATCCTATGATGGCCGAACCTTTGATGGTTGTGAACCTGGGATGTTTTGTTTTCATTTTCCAATATGATCATGGAATTGTTAATCTTCGAATAGAGATATAGTTGATTGACATGTTAGGGTGTTTTCTTTTGTGCTCGAACAAGACATTAGAATAATATAGGTTTCCTGGTTGGCATGAAATTGAACCTAAGGATAAAAAATAATCACTTTGATCTATTGCTTGATTAAGTTGGTGAATTCATAACCTTAGAACTTTCCCAATCATAATAACAACCTTTGATAATTGGTTTCGATTTGTTTTGGTTGAAATTGTTAATTGATTTAGATGATTAAATTGTTATCTTAATTGATCTCCAACAATCTCTCTCCTTTGACCTGGTCACATCTAATTGATTTCTTTGAATTTAGATATAAATTGGTCACCCAATCCTTGCGTTCGATCTTGATAATTTACTTGCAGTGTTTTTATTACTTGCTTCGATCAGGTACACTTGTCGGAGCCCATCAATAATCATGTTATTTCATCATGTCATTCATCAATCATGGTCATACATCGTAACAACATATTTTCACATATACAAACATAAAAATAGGGGTCATGGGATCAACCCTTCATCTTAACTTATTCTCGAAATCCACATATTCATAATGATTCTTCCCCCAATACCTGATATGACGAATCGAATTCCAAGAAAGAAGAAAGTCCAAGATCCGTTCTTGATTCCGTCTTAGGGTTCAAATGCTTGATCAAGAAACATAAAAGAAAATAATGTATTCAATTGCTAATCCAATAGAATTTAACGAAAAAGGATGAACTCTAGGGTTTACATAACTTACCTTGATTAGAACAAAAAGGAACCAATCTATCCTCGAATTGCAAGATCAAACACCCAAGGGTATGTTCTTGATGAAGAACAACCCAAAATATTGGATGAAGGATTGTAAAATTTAGGGAGAATTCAAAGGTTTCAAAAGAAATCCAAGAGAATTAAAGTGAGGCAGCTTTTCTGAAGTTAAAAACATGTACAAAAAGGTTTAGGTCGTATTTTGAGGTTTAAGATGGTTTAAAACATGATTTGGTCTCAAATAGAACCCAAAGCATGTTTTCTGGTTCTGCTCGAATTGCGGGGCGAGCTCCCGTTTGAGGGGCGAGCCATAGAACCAATTTCTGCTAATAGAATTCACAGGGAGAATCCGAGAGTACAAAGCTGTTTTTTAGATTCTCGCGGAGCGAGTAAATGCTAGCGGGGCGAGGCCTTAAAACTCGAATTTAGTCAAGACATCTGTGTTAAATCTAAGTTTTGACATCTCTAATTTGTTGAATCCAAACAAAGAATGATTTTAATAGAACCTTTTCAAATTGGCTAATATGTGTGTTTAGTGTGCAGGTCATTATGCAAAAGCATTCTGGCAAAACATCGTGTCTAAAAGACTCGTCTATGTTTACTTACACAATGCTTTTGAAGGGAGACTTAGTATCAACGAGCTATGAAAATGTGTCTGACCCTACATCTTGGCTGAATGTATTTTTCTCCACTTCTATTCCAAAGACAAGAATATTCCCTTGCATTTTCAAATCAAGAAAATTGGATTCAGAAGCATAAAACATCAAGCTGTGCTGGAAATTCCTTTTGTTTCAACAATCAAAGTAACCTTTATGCGGTCACAAACCCGTGTTGCGCAAATAAGGAAAGTCGCGCTCCCCAAGTCAGAAAAGCAACTGCTAATGTTCTTAATCAAGTTGCAGTCTGATAAAACAATGCCAAGAAATACGTTCAACTTGTCTTGAAACTCTCCAACAATCATAAACATTAAATGAAGACTCAGAACGAATCTTTGGCATTAATGAATGAAGAACAAAATTTTACTCATATGAAGAATGCAGTTAAACGGATTTATTGCTGATGAGTATAAATAGAAGATTTTGATGACTGCTGAAGATATACACCTGAACTTAATCACTCAAGCATTCAATACTCTCTTCAAATCACTCTAAGTTCTCTTTCTTATAGTTCTTCTCTGCTTAATCATTTGTATTTATTGAGAAGTAATTACTGCAGTACCAACCTAAATTCGTATTCACTCATTGAGTGTTCTTCGGTTGACTTGCAAAGCTGTAAATCTTGAAGCTGCTGCTTCATTCATTTCTTACCATTTTGTAGAGTTTGAAGAAGCTTGATGAAAGAATACTTGTCTTGAACCTGGAGAGGCTAGGCATGTAAACAATACTTATTAGTTGAGCCTGAAGAGGTTAGGTGTGCAAATACATGTCTGCAACTTGATCAGTTATAGTGATAATACTTAGAAGCCAAGGGTTGGATGTAGCCCAAGGTTTGGGGTGGACAAGTATAGTCAACTCTCTTCCCTTATATTTATAAGTTTTATTTATATTTTTTGTGCTAACTGGTTGGAAAGTGATAAGTTTTCAATTAACCTATTTTATGTCAGACGCATCTAAGTGTCTGATTATGTTTTTAGAGAAAACTTTCTTGTTTGTGAAAGTTAACTAAAACACAATTCAACCATACCTTATTATTTTTTAATCTGTTCATTTTAACATGAAATAAGACTTGTAGATAATTCTCTAAGCTTTCCAACGCATCCAAGATCACCTCAATTGGACATCTAGAACTCGAGATATGGCCAAAATCATGAAACATGTTACTCTGATTCTAAAAGGATTAAACCTTTCTAAGGCTAAACTTCCCCAAACAAGAACTTAGACATCAAAAACAAACATAAAAGTCATATACAAACAAATATAAGCCAAGACTAACACATATTAACAGAGGGTAAATTTTAGGGTGTTACAAGACACCTGTTTTAGCAAGCGGAATTACTTAGAGCAACTATTAACAGTCCCCAAAATATTAGTAACAGTAAATAAACAACTGTAATTAAAGTACTAAGGTAGGGAAGAGAGTACTCAGAGATTTATATTGGTTCACCCACAAACTTTGGGCTATATCCAGTCCTTGGTTTCACCAGGTTTTAACACTATAATTGATCAAGGTTACAAACGAGTTTCATTTGCACACAAAGCCTCTCCAGGCTTAAGCACAAGTATTGTTTGCACACCTAGCCTCTTCAGGCTCAACAAAAAAATATTCTTTCAACAAGCCTCTTCAGGCTCAAGGAGATGAGAGATGTTTTGAAGCACAACTTCAATATTACAAAGATGCGAATCAACCAGATTAACCCTACAAAAAATGAGTAGAAACTTAGGATCAGATAGATTGGAGAATGCGATATTCTCTAAATGATTTTCTATTTGAGATAAGAATTTCAGATTATGAGTGTTCTCTGTTCATGTGTATATGTGTTTTTCTATAAGTCTTCAGACTTCAAGTTCTTCATTTTATACTTGTCCACAAAAGATCCGTTGAGACACAATCTTCACTTTGCAGAGATCTTCTCTTTGTATTCTAGACATAAAATGACCGTTATGACTTGGAATTAAATGTTTATGAATGTTGGAGGTCCTTTGTTGAACACATAACAAAGCAGATATGCTTTTCTGACTTGGGCAGTGTGACTTTCCTTATTTGTGCAACATTGAGAAAAGCTCAGAGAAATATGCTTTTTGTTTATTGCATAAAAGAGTTATGTAGCAATGTCTTTGTAACACCCCCTTGGTGCTACGTCGTTAACTCGTTGTGGAAATATAAAATTAAAGTGAAACGCTAGTTACTTTCGAAAAATAGTTTACGTATTAGCTATGTTCAAAAATGGTGTAAAAAATTTTCTTTTTGATATAAACAACATCACATCTATCTATGCATCATCATAAATTATTTACATCAGGACCTTATACATACATGTCAATAGTCAGAGTAAATACATAAGTAAAATAAAGACCTAACTATACTGTAGCAGTATTATGGAACCATGACTCAAAAAGAATGGCTCTCAGTAGCCAAATATACAGCTGTCAAAATACCGCTATGCGACACCCTAATCTAGGGTCATCACACTATTACCCAAGAACGGAAATTAAATTATTAATGATGGTTACTTTCGGAAAATATATTTATAAGAGACTTTTACATTTCAAAAATAGTGCTGAATTTTTTTTTCTAACAGAGTATCATTGCAAACATATATATATATATATATATATATATATACACGTCACCTTTTTACATACATGAAACCTATAATAGGAGATGACAAAAGAGCCCTCACAAGTATAGGCTATTCTCCATCAAACTAGACAAAGAAAATAAAGACATATATACATAACGGCAACAGGTAGTTCAGAACCATATTCAAAAACTTATGGCTCTCAGAAGCCAGATCAAAAACTGTCAAGACTCACTACCCCAAAAACTCTACCTAAAGCTGGTCAAGCTACTAAAACCCATTGGGAAGATCATGATGATCAATCCCGCCTACAACTGACGAATC
Source organism: Sophora flavescens (assembly GCA_030762895.1). NCBI lineage: Eukaryota > Viridiplantae > Streptophyta > Magnoliopsida > Fabales > Fabaceae > Sophora > Sophora flavescens. The sequence goes on from CM061068.1 coordinate 165,538,543, forward strand.
TGACGATGATGCCTCCACTACAGCCGTATCATTAGAAGAATCCTCATCATCATTCGTAGGAGGTTGAAACTCAGGATCGTCCTCAATGTATTTCTCTGGATCTTCCTCTCCCTCATCTAACTCCACTTCAGCAGGAGGTTCCTCATGTCCTAATATCTGAAGAGGATGTGGTTGAGGTGGATCCATCAATCTGTGCTCTTCCAAGTACTGTAGGTAAAGCCAAACTGGAGGTAGAGATACCTCGACTGTCTCCACTACATGAATGCTCTGTTGTGATCCTTCCTCTATTGTTCCGATAACTTCTCTACTCGGGCCATGGTAGGTGGCGATGAGTGCCCCAAGGTTAATCTCCCAGGCACCACCGTACTGCGCACGATCAAATATGATTGTTCGAACCCTCGACTGCACCAAAGGTTTATCCGGGTTCATCTGAAGGTGTAAGAGTGAGAAACCAATACATGGATCTTACTCAATAACTACATACTAGCCACCACATAAACACATAAGCATTTACCAAATATCAACATTCATAAACAATTAGTTTATCAGTGGGTTCAACACCCCAAACATCATCGATTTGAAAATTATGCATGACACTTCATATTCATCATCTAATTTTCGTCCTAATCTCATGAGATATCCCAACATATAATGAATTGATCAGACTCCTGAGCCACACTGGCTAACTTGGCACTCTGCCAATAGTTGCGCAACCTCTTCCCATCCACACAGGCACACAAGGCCAGGCACACAAGACCATTACACATTGCTAATGTCCACACTCAGGGCACCAATAGCAAGTAAGATGGGGTCTCCATGTCCTCACTAGGCACATGAGATAAATGCATATCGGAATTACCTTTCGCCGCTGGTAATTAATGCATCAAACCACAAACCGCAGGCACGTCTGCCAAATGCATGTAAAATACTTTTGTTTTGTTCTTTTCTTTGTGTTCAATATTTCTTTGCCGAAGCTCAAAATGGCTTACGACTCACATAGTCTTAAAACACTTGTTAAAACTTTTATTACAACACAGGACCTCACTGTCCGAGTGCTCAATCACGACACCTCTCGACCGGTGCACCAGTCTTAGGTTCGTGGTACTAGAAAACATCTTCAATGTTTCAATACGGTATACCTCACATATACGGTATAGGCCCTCAAAGTCCAAATGACAGAGTCCATCACAACACAGAAAATTAGTACCCCGACGTCTCGGTTACTAAGTCCAACTGTACTTTCAACACGGTTGAAAAACTTTTGATTTTTGGAAATTCTTTTCCAAAGTAGAAATTCATTATAAAATCCTTAAATAATAAAAACTTAGTTTTTCACAAACCAATGAGTCACTTGAGGTTTATTTCTTCAAAATATGCACTGCCGTTTCAAAAATACTTGCCGTCTACACTTTTCCAAATTTGCCGTCAAATATTATTTTTAAGGCTTTTAAGCCAAAAACTTAACTTTTTCCACTTAATTAATTTTCTAAAATCATGAATAACTTGTTTTCACCAATTTATTTCATAAAAAAATATTTTGTAATATTCCGGAATTTCTTACGTAAAAATTTGCAATGCTAAAATATTTTCACGATTTCACGCTCGTTGTGACTCATAATTCACTTTTTCAGAAATAAATTATTAAAATAATACTATTTTTCAAAACTCCTTGTTTTTCTCAAAATAAATTCCCTTTAACATTATATATCAATATTTTGCCGTTAAAACATTGAATATAATTTGCGAAGCTTCTTAAAGCTTTTATCCGATTAACTTAATTGTGCACTGACCACTGTCAGGCTTCTCACATATCAACCAACAGTTATATCACAGATATTTCCCAGGCAGATCATGCATCACAATAGCATAATATAATTGCAGATAAACAATTAACGCAATTAAAACCACACAGATACAAATAACACAACAATAAACAACATAAATAAATACTAACAAACAAATAATTACAAACAACCACGGAATAGCATATAGCCATTGAATAAATCCTCCGGTGCTCCCCTCTTACCCCTTGAAGACTTTCTTGTGAACTTACTGATTTCCGATTTCCGAGGATACCGCTTAACGTCGTACTCACTTAACCTTCAACCATTACAACCAAATAGTTACAAATCAAGAAACTAAAACATTCTAAACCCTAATACATAGTCACGGCCTCTAGGGTTTTTGAATGACTAAAACTTCTAATCATGATTAAGTCATGGATTAATGATCCTTGATTAACCTAAATCATAGATTAGTGACTAAACAACTAAGTTTCAAACTCAAAACTTCGTAACTCTTTTATACAAGGAGTCGGCCTCAACATGTTCATAGGGATAGGGTTCTTAATTTAATAAACCAACTTGGATTTATTAAGCATACATACTAATAACTAGATTAACAAGATCATTTATGAAAACTATGAACAAAACTCAACAAATTTAACCCACCTAGGGTTTCGGCCAACATAGAGATTTTTTAATAAGATTTTCATTTTAAGAACTAACATAGATTAGAGTGTGTAGACATACATGCCATATGGAATACATGATCATATATGACAACACATGAACAAAACTCTACCAACCCTAATTTGATAGATTCGGCCGAGGCTAGATTTTTAGGAAAGAAATTTGTTGATTACATCATGCTCTTGGATTTAGATAATATGCATGATATCAAGAAGATAGAAAGTAGTTTCATCATCATTAGATTTTTCTAGAATTTATTATGACTTTTCAAAGTTCTAGGGTTAGAAACTTTAAAGTGATGAACAACTATGATATAAGCCTTGAATCAAGAAACTTGCTAAAGAACATAGGTATGATTAAGAATGAAGATTAGGATTTACCTCTTGAAGATCAATGACAAAGGAAATCCAAGAAACTTGCTTCACAAATCTAACACTAGAAGACTTATAAACTTAGGGTTTTTGAACAAATGGCAAAAGAAACTAAGTGAAAAGTGAGAGTATGGTATTTATAGAGATAGTGGCGCCATCTTGGGAAGACTCTAGATGATGATGAGTTGTCTTGCTAAAGGATTCAAATGCAATTAAGTTCTAAGGACCAATTTGCAAAGATTCCAAAAGTTGAAGGACTAGTTTGCAAATTGTCAATAAAGTGTCATGATGATGATTTTGCCACATTTAATGCAAGCTTATCTTGACCAAAGTTGGCTGATTTTTGAGTCAAAGATATTTTAAGACAATTCAAGAATATTTGAGAAGATTATAGAATTTTGAAGAACAAAGTGGAAGGATGTAGAACATTCTAGAGTTTTTCTTGACTCATCCAACAACAATGAGGGCAGCCATCAATCCTTATGGTCTTGCGCATGGGCTGGGTTAGTTTGGGCTTGGGTTCATTTTTGTGGGGCCCACTTGAAGATTTAAACATTAAGCTTGACATAGGAACTTGTATAGTTTCAAATAGGCTTTATGGAATCAATCCATGAACTAGAAAATTTTGGGCTTCAAAGCCACGTCCATTTGAGATTGGAAACAAGGATTCTAGCCCAATTCACTTGAAAAAAACTTAGAAACTAATTTAGGGACAAAAGGGTAATTTACATAAAGTTCAGGGACTTAAGCGTAAAATTTCTAAATTTTCACTTTAACCCTGAAAAACCTTCTAGACTTAAAAATATGATTCATTCCCTTGAATCATCTCAAAATCCTAAGACAAACCCTCTATCGGCTCTTAGAAACTCCGAAATCGCTTTCGTTGTCTACCTGATTACGCGTTCCACCCGTAATACGTAAATTATTTTATTTTTTCAGAAAAAAATTCTAAAAATACAGAATTGTAGAAAATAAAATAATAATCTTAAGTCTTTCGTTCACGAATTAAAATTAGGTCTTTTGAGCAGTATTATTATACTGTCAATGGAATTCGCGGGCCGGGTTTCACCTAACTTTCCAACCTAAATTTTAATCGTAGCTTTCAACGGTCAAGTAGGATTGAGTGGTAAACTCCATTTATTTAAAATAATTTTATAAAACTCAAATAAATTTATAAACATATTTATATGTATTACTGTTATTTAAAACAGTGAAATACAGGGTGTTACATTACTACCCCACTAAAAAAAATTTCGTCCTCGAAATTACGTACCTGTAAATAGATCAGGATACTATAACTTCATTTTGTCTTCTACTTCCCACGTTGCTTCTCTAGTCACGTCATCCCAAATAACTTTGACCAACAAGATTTGTTTACCCCTGAGCTGCTTAGTCATCTTATCCGCGATTCTCATAGGTAAAGTCTCATAAGACATGTTTTCTTTTAGTTGTACTAGATCAGGTTCAATTACGTGAGATGGGTCAGGAATATACTTCCTCAATTGTGAAACATGAAAGACATCATGAACATTGGATAGAAACGGCGGTAAAGAAATTTTATAAGCTACAGGACCTATCCGATGAAGAATTTGATATGGTCCAATGAACTTAGGAGTGAGTTTCCTGGATTTAATTACCCTACCAACCCCAGTCGTTGGCTTGACTCTCAAAAACACATGCTCACCTTCCTCAAATTCAAGAGGTCGTCGTCTCTTGTCAGCATAACTTTTCTGTCGACTCTGAGTTGTCCGCATTTTTTCTTGGATCATTTTCACCTTTTCTGTCGTTTGTTGCACGATATCTGGTCCAACCATAAAACTCGCACCATCCTAGTACCAACATAAAGGCGTTCTGCACCGTCGACCATACAACGCTTCATAGGGTGCCATTCCTATGCTCGAGTGAAAACTGTTATTATAAGTGAATTCTATCAATGATAGATATTCATCCCAGCTTCCAGCATTTTCTAGCACACAGGCTCTCAATAAATCTTCAAGAGACTAAATAGTCCTCTCTGATTGTCTATCCGTTTGAGGATGATACGCAGAACTCAATCTAAGTTTCGTTCCCAACGACTCTTGCAGACTTTACCAAAATCTTGATGTAAATCTCGGATCACGATCTGAAACAATACTCAAAGGCACTCCATGTAACCTAACAATTTCATCGATGTACAACTGAGTTAATCTTTCCAATGAGTATTTCACATTAACTGGTAAAAAGTGGGCTGACTTTGTCAATCGATCGACTATTACCCAAATAGAGTCATACCCTTTCCGAGTCTTTGGTAAACCTGACACAAAATCCATCGCAATACCATCCCATTTCCATTCTGGAATGTCTAAGGATTGTAGCATTCCTGCTGGTCTTTGATGTTCTACTTTAACCTTTTGGCATGTTAAACACGCAGCTACAAATTCCATTACATCTTTCTTCATGCCATGCCACCAATACAATTTCTTTAAATCTTGATACATCTTAGTAGCTCCGGGATGCAAACTCAACTTACTCCAATGAGCATCTTCAAGAATCAACTTCCTCATTTCAACATCATTTGGTACACAAATCCTCTCACCAAACCTTAAGATTCCATCATTTATTCTTTAAATTCCGACACAGCTCCCTGCCGCACTAATTCTCTTTCTCTTTGTAGGTACTGATCACTTTCTTGTTTTTCCTTAATTTGTTCCATTAGTCCACTTGAAATAGTAATCATACCCAAACACAATTTTCCTGGAAATGTCTTAATCGTCAATCGCATATCTCGGAATTGTTCTAACAACTGTTGCTCTTTAACCATCATCACCGATATATGCATTGATTTCCTACTCAAAGCATCTGCTACAACATTCACTTTTCTAGGGTGATACTGTAGTTGGAAATCATAATCCTTTAGAAGTTCCAACCAACGCCTTTGTCTCATGTTCAGCTCCTTCTGATCAAACAGGTATTTCAAACTTTTATGGTCACTGAAAACATTAAAAGTTGCTCCATACAAATAATGTCTCCAGATTTTTAAAGCAAATACCACTGCTGCTAGCTCCAAATCATGTGTAGGATAATTCCTTTCATGAATCTTCAATTACCTTGAAGCATATGCCACGACTTTCCGGTTTTGCATCAATACACATCCTAATACTTGATGTGAAGCATCACAATAAACCTCAAAAGGTTCATGGGGATCAGGTAGTATCAATACCGGTGAAGTAGTCAACCTTCGCTTTAACTCTTTAAAACTTTCTTCACAGGCTTCAGTCCATATAAACGCTTGATCCTTTCGAGTTAATTGGGTAAGGGGTCCTACTATTTTAGAAAATCCCTCAATGAATCTTCTATAGTATCCCGCTAAACCCACAAAACTACGAATTTCGGTCACCGTCTTAGGCCTTTCCCATTGTAAAACAGTCTCAACTTTCGACGGATCAACAGCAATTCCTTCACTTGAAACTATGTGTCCTAAGAATTGAACTTGGTCTAACAAAAATTCACACTTTTCAGGTTTCGCGTAAAGTTGTTTCTCCTTTAAAATTTGGAGAACCACACTGAGATGTTCAGCATGTTTTTCTTTACTGGGAGAATAGATTAGAATATCGTCGATGAAAACAACGACAAACTGATCTAAATAAGGACGAAAAATCCTATTCATGTAATCCATGAATATTGCTGGAGCATTCGTAACTCCGAACGGCTTCACAAGATACTCGTAATGTCCGTAACGTGTCCTAAACGCAATTTTAAAAACATCCTTCGCCTTCACGCGAATCTGATGATAACCCGAACGTAAGTCTATCTTTGAGAAAACAGCTGCTCCATGTAACTGATCCATTGAATCATCTATCCTTGGAAGTGGATACTTATTCTTAATAGTCACTTTATTCAACTGACGAAAATCTACGCATAACCGAGAAGTTTCATCTTTCTTCTTCACTAATAAAACTGGAGCTCCCCAAGGTGATACACTAGGTCTAATGAATTCCTTCCGCATCAGTTCCACTAACTGTCCTTTAATTCCTCAAGCTCAGATGGCGACATTCGATATGGTGCTATGGATATTGGTCCAGTGCCTAGAACCAGGTCAATCGCAAACTCAATCTCCTGAACAGGTGGTAATCCAGGTACATCTTCAGGAAAAACTTCCAGAAACTCATTGTCAACTGGTATACACTGCAAGTCTAACTCACTCTTAACGTCTAAGGAAAATAATAGCATGTATCCTTGCGCTCCCTCTTTTAAAGAAGATTTTACTTGATTAGCAGTTAACAATCCAGAAATCTCATCCGTAGGAAAAACTAGGGTTTTACGAGCACAATCAATCAAGATATGGTTAGAAGACAACCAATCCATGCCTAAATTACATCTAACTGTATTAAAGGCAGGCAGATCAGGTTAACAAGAAAATGCTTATCCTGAATAATGATAGGACAATTCAAGCAAACAGAAGTGACTACCACTGGCTTAGCAGTAGGGGTTGAAACAATAAGATCACACAACAAGGAAGAAACAGGCAATTTCAACAATTTCACACAATCCATCGAGATAAAAGAATGCGTTGCACCTGAATCAAATAGTAAAGTTAAAAGATTACCATTTATGTCACACTTACCCTGTACGAGATCATCAGAATTTGAAGCTTCAGTCCCACTCATCGTATAAACTCTCCCTTTGGCTATCGGTTTATTTGCTCCGACGTGATTGACAATCGACTCCCGCTTTGGTACCTTGCAGTCCTTCATCGCGTGTCCCAATTGATTACAGTTATAACATCTAAATTCCTTCCTAGGGCAAACATTTGACATGTGCCCCGGATCTCCACAGTTAAAGCATCTCCTAATCTGACCTTGATTCTGATTTCTTTGACCTCCACTTCCTGATGCAGTAAAATTCGAACGGTTTTGTTGTCGATTCTGATTATTTCCTTGTTGACGAAAATAAGGCTTCCTCTGATTCTGTTTTCCTCTCCAACTCTGATTCTGGTTCTTGAAGTGAGAAGGTCCACCAACATTCCCTCTATTATCCTTTCCCTTCCTCATTTGCTCGATCTTACGACTCATTTCCACTAGAGCTTGAAAATTACGAAGTTGCAAAGGTAAAACAGACTCCTTAATCTCAAATCGCAGTCCTGCTTCAAATCGTTCACACTTCCAGCTTTCATTTGGTTGAGCTTGAAAGAAACGAAAGTATTGAGCCAGCGATTCAAACTTCGCCGCATACTCCCCTACAGATAACTCTCTCTGTTGTAATACCAGAAATTGTCGTTCCTTCTCGATCCTTATGCTCTCTGGAAAATATTTGTCCATGAACGCAGTTCGAAAAACATCCCAAGTAATGTCTTGATGCTCAGCCTCCAACATTAGTCTAGCACATTTCCACCAATAATCCGCATCTCCCACCAATAGAAAATCAGCATAAGTAACCCGAACATCTGCCGGCGTAACAACCAATTCGAAGATTTTCTCCAACTCCTGGATCCACAGATCAGCCTTCTCAGGATCAGCATCCAGATCCAACTGTGAAGGGTTTTGACTTCGAAACGCATTCAAAGTCTTGCCTTCCGCAGCTTGCAGATTCTGGACATTCATCGTTGCAGTTTGATTTGCAATCGCTGCTGCCATATTCTCCATTGCTTGAGCTGCATAGTCCACTCCTTATTCATACTCCTCATTCATATTGCCATGACCGCCAATACGACCACCTCTATGGCCTCGTCCATGACCACGTCCACGTCCACGTCCAGCTTCTGGTTCCATAACTGACCTACAATTCAAAATCAGTTAAACCAAAACCAGAAACTGAAACGCAAACTTACTTACTACCACACATTACTTCTAATAAGTAATTAAAACAAGTCTAAGTCAGAGATCACACAACATAGACATAACAGACCTATTTCCCGACATTCCCGAAAGACTCGACCAGCTCTGATACCACAAATGCGACACCCTAATCTAGGGTCATCACACTATTACCCAAAAACAGAAATTAAATTATTAATGCTGGTTACTTTCGGAAAATATATTTATAAGAGACTTTTACTTTACAAAAATAGTGCTGAATTTTTTTTTCTAACAGAGTATCATTGCAAACATACAATATATATATATATATATATACACGTCACCTTTTTACATACATGAAACCTATAATAGGAGATGACAAAAGAGCCCTCACAAGTGTAGGTTATTCTCCATCAAACTAGACAAAGAAAATAAAGACATATATACATAACGGCAACAGGTAGTTCAGAACCATATTCAAAAACTTATGGCTCTCAGAAGCCAGATCAAAAACTGTCAAGACCCACTACCCCAAAAACTCTACCTAAAGCTGGTCAAGCTACTAAAACCCATTGGGAAGATCATGATGATCAATCCCGCCTACAACTGACGAATCTGACGATGATGCCTCCGCTACAGCTGTATCATCAGAAGAATCCTCATCATCATTCGCAGGAGTTTGAAACTCAGGATCGTCCTCAATGTATTCCTCCGGATCTTCCTCTCCCTCATCTAACTCCACTTCAGCAGGAGGTTACTCAGGTCCTAATATCTGAAGAGGATGTGGTTGAGGCGGATCCATCAATCCGTGCTCTTCCGATTACTGTAGGTAAAGCCAAACTGGAGGTAGAGATACCTCGACCGTCTCCACTACATGAATTCTCTGTTGTGGTCCTTCCTCTATTGTTCCGATAATTTCTCTACTCGGGCCATGGTAGGTGGCGCAGAGTGCCCCAAGGTTAATCTCCCAGGCACCACCGTACTGCGCACGATCAAATATGATCGTTCGAACCCTCGATTGCACCAAAGGTATATCCGGGTTCATATGAAGGTGTAAGAGTGAGAAACCAATACATGGATCTTACTCAATAACTACATACTAGCCACCACATAAACACATAAGCATTTACCAAATATCAACATTCATAAACAATTAGTTTATCAGTGGGTTCAACACCCCAAACATCATCGATTTGAAAATTATGCATGACACTTCATATTCATCATCTAATTTTCGTCCTAATCTCATGAGATATCCCAACATATAATGAATTGATCAGACTCCTGAGCCACACTGGCTAACTTGGCACTCTGCCAATAGTTGCGCAACCTCTTCCCATCCACACAGGCACACAAGGCCAGGCACACAAGACCATTACACATTGCTAATGTCCACACTCAGGGCACCAATAGCAAGTAAGATGGGGTCTCCATGTCCTCACTAGGCACATGAGATAAATGCATATCGGAATTACCTTTCGCCGCTGGTAATTAATGCATCAAACCACAAACCGCAGCAGTACGTCGGCCAAATGCATGTAAAATACTTTTGTTTTGTTCTTTTCTTTGTGTTCAATATTTCTTTGCCGAAGCTCAAAATGGCTTACGACTCACATAGTCTTAAAACACTTGTTAAAACTTTTATTACAACACAGGACCTCACTGTCCGAGTGCTCAATCACGACACCTCTCGACCGGTGCACCAGTCTTAGGTTCATGGTACTAGAAAACATCTTCAATGTTTCAATACGGTATACCTCACATATACGGTATAGGCCCTCAAAGTCCAAATGACAGAGTCCATCACAACACAGAAAATTAGTACCCCGACGTCTCGGTTACTAAGTCCAACTGTACTTTCAACACGGTTGAAAAACTTTTGAATTTTGGAAATTCTTTTCCAAGGTAGAAATTCATTATAAAATCCTTAAATAATAAAAACTAAGTTTTTTACAAACCAATGAGTCACTTGAGGTTTATTTCTTCAAAATATGCACTGCCGTTTCAAAAATACTTGCCGTCTACACTTTTCCAAATTTGCCGTCAAATATTATTTTTAAGGCTTTTAAGCCAAAAACTTAACTTTTTCCACTTAATTAATTTTCTAAAATCATGATTAACTTGTTTTCACCAATTTATTTCATAAAAAAATATTTTGTAATATTCCGGAATTTCTTACGTAAAAATTAGCAATGCTAAAATATTTTCACAGTTTCACGCTCGTTGTGACTCATAATTCACTTTTTCAGAAATAAATTATTAAAATAATACTATTTTTCAAAACTCCTTGTTTTTCTCAAAATAAATTCCCTTTAACATTATATATCAATATTTTGCCGTTAAAACATTGAATATAATTTGCGAAGCTTCTTAAAGCTTTTATCCGATTAACTTAATTGTGCACTGACCACTGTTAGGCTTCTCACACATCAACCAACAGTTATATCACATATATTTCCCAGGCAGATCATGCATCACAGTATCATAATATAATAGCAGATAAACAATTAACGCAATTAAAACCACACAGATACAAATAACACAACAATAAACAACATAAATAAATACTAACAAACAAATAATTACAAACAACCACGGAATAGCATAAAGCCATTGAATAAATCCTCCGGTGTTCCCCTCTTACCTCTTGAAGACTTTCTTGTGAACTTACTGATTTCCGATTTCCGAGGATACCGCTTAACGTCGTACTCACTTAACCTTCAACCATTACAACCAAATAGTTACAAATCAAGAAACTAAAACATTCTAAACCCTAATACATAGTCACGGCCTCTAGGGTTTTTGAATGACTAAAACTTCTAATCATGATTAGGTCATGGATTAATTATCCTTGATTAACCTAAATCATAGATTAGTGACTAAACAACTAAGTTTCAAACTCAAAACTTCCTAACTCTTTTATACAAGGATTCGGCCTCAACATGTTCATAGGGCTAGGGTTCTTAATTTAATAAACCAACTTGGATTTATTAAGCATACATACTAATAACTTGATTAACAAGATCATTTATGAAAACTGAAAAAAACTCAACAAATTTAACCCACCTAGGGTTTCGGCCAACATAGAGATTTTTTAATAAGATTTTCATTTTAAGAACTAACATAGATTAGAGTGTGTAGACATACATGCCATATGGAATACATGATCATATATGACAACACATGAACAAAACTCTACCAACCCTAATTTGATAGATTCGGCCAAGGCTAGATTTTTAGGAAAGAAATTTTTTGATTACATCATGCTCTTGGATTTAGATAATATGCATGATATCAAGAAGATAGAAAGTAGTTTCATCATCATTAGATTTTTCTAGAAATTATTATGACTTTTCAAAGTTCTAGGGTTAGAAACTTTAAAGTGATGAACAACTATGATATAAGCCTTGAATCAAGAAACTTGCTAAAGAACATAGGTATGATTAAGAATGAATATTAGGATTTACCTCTTGAAGATCAATGACAAAGGAAATCCAAGAAACTTGCTTCACAAATCTAACACTAGAAGACTTATAAACTTAGGGTTTTTGAACAAATGGCAAAAAGAAACTAAGTAGTGAGAGTATGGTATTTATAGAGATAGTTGCGCCATCTTGGGAAGACTCTAGATGGTGATGAGTTGTCTTGCTAAAGGATTTAAATGCAATTAAGTTCTAAGGACCAATTTGTAAAGATTCCAAAAGTTGAAGGACTAGTTTGCAAATTGTCAATAAAGTGTCATGATGATGATTTTGCCACATTTAATGCAAGCTTATCTTGACCAAAGTTGGCTGATTTTTGAGTCAAAGATATTTTAAGACAATTCAAGAATATTTGAGAAGATTATAGAAGCTTGAAGAACAAAGTGGAAGGATGTAGAACATTTTAGAGTTTTTGTTGACTCATCCAACAACAATGAGGGAAGCCATCAATCCTTATGGGCTTGCGCATGGGCTAGGTTAGTTTGGGCTTGGGTTCATTTTTGTGGGGCCCACTTGAAGATTTAAACATTAAGCTTGACATAGGAACTTGTATAGTTTCAAATAGGCTTTATGGAATCAATCCATGAACTAGAAATTTTTGGGCTTCAAAGCCACGTCCATTTGAGATTGGAAACAAGGATTCTAGCCCAATTCACTTGAAAAAAACTTAGAAACTAATTTAGGGACAAAAGGGTAATTTACAGAAAGTTCAGGGACTTAAGCGTAAAATTTCTAAATTTTCACTTTAACCCTGAAAAACCTTCTAGACTTAAAAATATGATTCATTCCATTGAATCATCTCAAAATCCTAAGACAAACCCTCTATCGGCTCTTAGAAACTCCGAAATCCCTTCCATCGTCTACCCGATTACGCGTTCCGCCCGTAATACGTAAATTATTTTATTTTTTCTGAAAAAAATTCTAAAAATACAGAATTGTAGAAAATAAAATAATAATCTTAAGTCTTTCGTTCATGAATTAAAATTAGGTCTTTTGAGCTGTATTATTATACTGTCAATGGAATTCGCGGGCCGGGTTTCACCTGACTTTCCAACCTAAATTTTAATCGTAGCTTCCTACGGTCAAGTAGGATTGAGTGGTAAACTCCATTTATTTAAAATAATTTTCTAAAACTCAAATAAATTTATAAACATATTTATATGTATTACTGTTATTTAAAACAGTGAAATACAGGGTGTTACACGCTACCTCAAAAGAGAACTAACCGCTCCAGTAGTGGGGTCCACACCATCATCCAGAGGATGGTACTCAGGAACCTCCTCTCCCTCATGCGGATCCTCTTCAATCTCATCGTCAACCTCCAGTACAAGAATCAGAGGGGCTGGTGGTGAATGTGGTGCTGCCTCCTGAAGTGGCTGAACGAATGGAGGCTGATGAACGAGATCCCCCTGCTCTACTAGTGCTCCCAATAACAACCACATAGATGGTAGTGGGACGTCCACAGTCTTGGTACTGTGGGTACGCGTCTGAGGTCCTACTGCAAGTGTGCCCTCAGTAACACACATCGGACCATTATACGTGGCGTTGTGGGATCCCGGGTTAATAACCCATACACCGCCATCATCCGCATCCTCAAACATCAAGGACAGAATCCCCGAGTAAGATAGATCCCCCATTTGGTTCATCTGTACTCGAATATAAAATACCACAATAGAAACCCAACAAGAATGATACAAGGGTGAGATACCGAAAAATGAGTTTTATCATGATAACTACATGCACGACACACAAGTAACAACATATATACATAGCATATTAACTCTCACAAATAATCATAATATTGTAAACAATGGGATTTATACCCGAAAACCATTGCAATTTGTAAAAAATGCATGACACTTCAATGTCCACCATCTATTGTTGATATTTATTCTCTGGAGATCCTAACTTCCCTTCGTCGAGCAGAATAGGTCGCAATAATCCCCATACCATAATTGTTTCACGTTGGGTCGACCTTTCAAATTAGGTCTGATCCACAATTGTTCAAGGATCACGTTTCACCTAAATAATATTAAATAGTTCCCTATTGAGTACATCCGTGCGGGGTAACCGAGTTCTGCGACCCGAGATTGCAAAGCCCCGGGCATTATGTAGATTTCAAGCCTGGATGTCCACAAAGACCCAAACACAACTCTTTGGTATGTAACTATCCAATTTGTCAATGTACCCTTTGTGGATTGTAGCTCGATAACTGATGTGTCGCGTCAGTCGACGTGCGACGACGCGCTCGTGCGAATCCGGCAAGTGTACCGGACTGCCGTCAAGTAATAAAAGATATCGAACCCACAGAGACTGTGTTCTCGAATCGCAATTAAATTTCGAATCGATTAAGTTCTGGACTTTTTAGAGAGGGTTTTTGGAATTGGTTTTTGAATTGAAAGATAGATGAGCAGAGAACAATTAAAACAGAAAACAATTGTTTATGGGGTTTTTATCTAAAACGGATTCCTAGGGATTTGGGTTACCTTTGAGGCTGTTTATGTTGCTAACAGATTTACCTTTGTTGATTACCGAAATTGCCTTGAAGGCGAGTTTATCCTCTGATAGCTTAAGCTCCCTCTCGGGTTACAAAAGCCGTGCCCAATTGACCCGACCCCTACTCTCGTGGTAGTCGATCCCAGATTGGACCCTTTGCATTCCATGACAACTCGTTGCTCCTCGAGGGACGGCTTCTAACTCTCGTGATTTCAGTCCCAAGTCTGACTTCTATAGGTCCGACACCTAGGTTCACCGCTAGGTTCCTCCCTATAATGTCTCGGTCATGCAAATAACCTAAGTTCACCGCTAGGTTCCTCCTTGGATCATTCACATCCCACAAACTAGTGGCTGCCGGGCTTTACGAGTGAATCACCCTAGAGATCCTAAGTTCACCGTTAGGTTCCTCCTTAGAACGTCTATGTCACGTAAATAAACGGTTCTTAGAAATTTATGAGTGATTAACACACTAGAAATCAGATCTAAAACAATTATGAAATCAACAATGGTTTCAACATCAAATTAACATCATTTACATGCCTCGGGCAGAGCCCTAGTCCCTAGAAACAAACTACTACTCCAGTCTTGCCATGGAGATGACAAGCTGGGTTGACAACATAGTGAAAATCAGAAAAGAGAAGAGAGGAGAAGAAGAGAAGAGATCTATGCCTAGAGTAGTAGCCCCAATGTGTTTATGTCTCAATTGTGTATGTCCCCTGTATCTGATGCCTTGGTCCATATTTATAGAAATGGGGAAGTTAGAGTCCCAAACCAACTCAAAATCTGATCTATTTCGGTTTCTTCAGGTCCAAGTAATGCGCGTCACGGCCGTGATGGCCATCACGGCCAGGCCGTGACGGTCTCTGCCTCTGTAAATCTGGAAATTTCAATTTCTCGCGACGCGAGATATGTCTCGCGACGCGAGCCCTCTGCTTCATGGCCGTGAAGAATTTCACGGCTGGGCCGTGATGTGCTCTGACTTTTGGTGGTTTTGGGTCACGGCCGTGATGGCTATCACGGCCAGGCCGTGACAGACTCTGACTTCAGCCTTTCTTCTTTTTCAGTTTTGCTCGATCATGGCCGTGATGGGCATCACGACTAGGCCGTGATGGGATCTGTTTGGCTCATTTTCTTCAGTTTTAAAGCTCCATCCTCATCCAAACTTCATCATGGTTGATCTTGAGCAATTTACCCTTTATATCTGCAAAACAACACACGAAAACCGCCTTACCCGTTCCAAAGGAAAATTAACCTAAAATCTAATAAAAATATGCCTAAACTACATGAAAATGCATGCAAAATGATGGACAAAGATGAGGTGGAATCACACTCATCAAATCACCCCAAGCTTGAAACTTTGCTTGTCCTCAAGCAATTACTCAGGCCATAAGATATAAATCATTCAAAGCATGGATAGTGAACTAAGAACCCTAGAAGCTAATCCAAGTAATAGGCATTTTTAATAAGCACTCAAGAGATAATCAAGTTCAAGTCCAATTAGAAGCTTAGGTTTTTTCAAGTTCATGTCCTCACTGATTTGGGCACTCATCTCACCTCACTCAAGTGTTTTAGGGTTTATGACAATTCACTCCATTTCCTCAAGTAAAGTATTTTACCATAGGCTTGACTATTAACCAAATCTCTACTTTATTTAAGAAAACACTTAAGAATCAAGAGGTCTTTTCCTTTGGTTGTAATGTGGCCATGGGATTTATTGTTAGGTGGGAAAATCAAAGAAAGGGAATTTTCAAGAAGGCTAGATAGATTATCAAACATTACAAGGTATGACACCTTCTAAAATACCCCTTTTTGGGCTTTGGTTTACTTTTCCACCTTTCTTCCTTCATTTAATTAATATTTTTTTTCTTTCTTTTTTCATTTCTCACTTTCTTTGTCATCCCCTTCACCATTTTTTTCTGTTCATTTCATTTTTATTTGTTTGGAGAAGGGGAGATTTATAGCTCAAGAGAAATTACTTTCTAGCTTTTTCATCCCATACTTTTTCCAACTACCATTTTGCCCTTTTTGTAATACTTTAAAAGGTGCCATACCAAGCATTATTTATCCAAGCAATTCAAGGTACCAAGAAAAGTATTTTTTTCTTTAGGCTCAAAATTGGGCAACTAAGGGGTAGCATTTATCATTCAAGCTCGGGAGGCCGGAAAAATACCTAGTGCCTCAATCATTTTCAAAAATGTTTTCAGAAATTTTTAAGTTTTGAAATAGTTTCAAGTCAAGTTCTAGAAAATACAGTCCATGAGGAATTAAATCACTCTATCACAAGAAATGGGGTAGATTTAGTGAATACCCCCTTTTGGCTCAAAATCTTACATTTAGTAGTTCAAAAATCAGTGAGGAACACAAGTTTAAGGGACCACATGCTAATTATCAACTATCAAATGACTATCTCAAGAATTTTTTATTTTTAGCCATATCACAAGAATAATGAAAAATTGGGTTCAAAATTCACTATCTCAATTCATTTGGCTCCAAGTTCTCACAATCGGATGCATGTTCTAAGTGAGGGGCAATCTAGAGAATGTGATCATACCAATCCATGCCTATGAGAATGCAATATGAATGCAACAATGCAAATGCAAAAATAAATACCCCTACCCCAAGCTTGATTACTTACATTGTCTCCAATGTGAATAATCAAGTCGGGGAGAGGAGAAAAATTGGAACAACTTACCGAGTCGGTAGCGGGTGTTGGCTCACATTCTAGTCAAAACTTGGGTAGAAATTTCCTCACGGCCGTGAGGCTCATCACGGCTAGGCCGTGATCAATTCTGTCCTCAGGAGTTGCCCTGTCACGGCCGTGGTCTACATCACGGCTAGGCCGTGATGCTCTCTGACCTTGGCATCCTACTCATCACGCCCGTGATGGTTGTCACGGCTAGGCCGTGATCCTTTCTGTGCCCTTGTTTAGTTTATCACGGCCGTGACCACTGTCACGGCCAGGGCGTGATGGCCTCTGACTTTATCTTTTTATGCTCTTCTTCTCTTTCTCAACCTGAAAACACTAGACAAACCTATTAATGATATTTTTGCCTCTTGATCTTCTCAAATTATTCAAGAGGTTAAATCAAAAACAAAAGGAAAAAGGGAAAGAAAAACTTGGGTTGCCTCCCAAGAAGCGCTTATTTATGGTCTTAAGCTTGACCATACTTCCTCAAGTCAACCGGGGTCGGATGGGCGTAGAAGTTCAGGCACACTTCTCTTCCATGGAGCTCCTTCAAATAGCCGTTTCTGCTCATACGGCCAATAATGCTTCCGCTTTGCTCTTTTCTCTCGGAGCTTCCTAGCCTTCCTTCCTCCCGGCGGAAGTTTTGTTTCTGCATGGACAGCAATCCCGTCTTCACCACTGGTTGCATCTTCAACCATGCGTATCTTTGGGGTTGCTTCCATGCTAAGTTCTTTCTCTACCGCTGGAGACGTTACATCAATTCTGCACACATGGCTCTCAAAAGGAGGGTTGTTACAAGAGTTAGTCAACTGAAAATTTACCCTACCTTCCTCTGCATTTAGAGAGAGTTTGCCATTCCTTACGTCTATTAATGCTCCAGCGGTTGCCAAGAATGGCCTTCCTAAAATGATGGGGAATTCAGAATTCCCTTTCATATCCAATACCAGGAAGTCGGTAGGGATGAAGAATTTCCCTACCTTCACAGGGACATTCTCTAGTATGCCTAGAGGAGTCCTAGTTGAGCCGTCCGCAAATTGTAAGGAGAATTTGAACGGTCTCAACTCTTTACTTTCCAACCTTTCCATGATAGTGAGGGGCATCAAGCTCGCACTAGCCCCTAAGTCACATAAGGCTTGGTCAATGTGCACTTGTTCAATTGAGCAAGCGATGGAGAAACTACCTGGGTCTTTCAGTTTAGTAGGCATTTTAGTCTCTACATCTACTTGCTTTTTCCTAACCAACCTTTGTGGGAAAGGTATCGGGGGTTGGTACGGTGGTGGAGGGACGTATTTCGGTTCTGGCTCTTCATTTTCGCTCGTGTCCTCCTCCGGTTCCACGTCCATTTCAGCTACCCCCACCCCAAGCTTATCATCCCTTAAGTGTATGACATTGCAATGCTCATTGGGATTTGCTTCGGGTTGCCCCGGGAATGCACCCTTAGGTCTCGAGTACGTCTTTGGCTTGTTGGGCAATCTGGGTTTCTAGCATCTTGTTATGAGTTGCTAAGTTGTCTACCTTAGATGCTAGATCCTTTATTGCCTCACTCACTGCCCTTCCTTGTTGTCTAAACTCCTCATTCTGTTTTGTCTGAGTTTCGACAAAACTTTCAAATAAAGTCTCGAGTTTAGATCTTTGTACCTGAGGGTACCCCGGTGTGGTTCTCTTATTACCTTGACCTTCTTGGAGCTCATGATTAAGCGTGTTGCTGTAGTTGCCGTAGGAGAGGTAAGGGTTGTTCCTTATTTGGTTGTAGGGATTTGGGGGAGCATAGTTGGGCAGCTTCGGGTTCGTATCATAGTAGTTGTTACAAGAGTTCACTTGCTCACCCGAAGCGCCGGATCCATGTGGGCATCCCATCATGTCATGTCCCTGCATTCCACAAATCTCACAAACAAGGTTAGTAGCACCTAATGCACTCACATTAGCTCTTTCCATCCGATCAAAACGTTTATTAAGTGAGTCTATCTTTGACATAATAAGATCTGTGCTATTTACCTCAAACTTACCCCCCGAAATCTTGTTCGGGTTATTACCTCTTTCGGATCCCCATTGGTGGTAGTTGGTGGCGACATTCTCGATGATGTTGAATGCCTCAGTGAGAGGCCTATTCATAAACGCTCCACCGGCTGCAGAATCTAGTGACACCTTCGAAGAGTAGTCCAATCCGTTATAGAAGGTGTGCACTATTAACCACCTCTCGAGTCCGTGATGTGGGCACGACTCCAGCAGTCCCTTGTAACGATCCCAAGCTTCCGATAATGATTCTCCGTCTTTCTGGAAGAAGTCGGTGATCTGGGTTCTTATGTAGGCCGTCTTGGATGGAGGGAAGAATTTCTCCAAGAACGCCTGCTCCAATTGGTCCCAAGTAGTCAAAGTGTTAGCGGGGATTTGCTTAAGCCAGGCCTTCGCCTTTCCAGTGAGAGATGAGGGGAACAATCTCAAACGCACAACATCGACTGAGGCTCCATGAATCCGGATTGCATCGGTGAACTCTAAAAATGTCTCTATGTGATCGGTTGGGTCCTCCGAAGGCAATCCTCCGAATTGATGTTGCCTAATCATGTTGATTAGCATAGGTGGTATGGTATAGTTTTCCGCCTCAATCTCTGGCCTTGCAATCCCAGTTCGCAAGCCTCTCGCATTTGGGGCTGCGTAATCCTTCAAAGGTTTTGTATCCGGTTGATTCGCCATGAGTGGAACGGGACTCAACCTTTCTCCCTCTCTTTGTAGTCTTCTACGTCTGTGGAAGGTCCTCTCAATCTCCGGATCAATCTCACTAAGGCTCCCAAGACTTAGGGATCTTTGCATATAACACACAGAGAGATGGATACAATAGAAGGAAAAGAAAATTTTGATTTTTTTTTTTAATTTTTTTAATTTCAGAAATAAAAATCAAATAAAAAGAAAAGGTCCAGAAAAATCAATTCAAAATTTGAATTGAGATTCGAAAAGGCACAGTCCCTGGCAACGGCGCCAAAAACTTGATGTGTCGCATCAGTCGACGTGCGACGACGCGCTCGTGCGAATCCGGCAAGTGTACCGGACTGCCGTCAAGTAATAAAAGATATCGAACCCACAGAGACTGTGTTCTCGAATCGCAATTAAATTTCGAATCGATTAAGTTCTGGACTTTTTAGAGAGGGTTTTTGGAATTGGTTTTTGAATTGAAAGATAGATGAGCAGAGAACAATTAAAACAGAAAACAATTGTTTATGGGGTTTTTATCTAAAACGGATTCCTAGGGATTTGGGTTACCTTTGAGGCTGTTTATGTTGCTAACAGATTTACCTTTGTTGATTACCGAAATTGCCTTGAAGGCGAGTTTATCCTCTGATAGCTTAAGCTCCCTCTCGGGTTACAAAAGCCGTGCCCAATTGACCCGACCCCTACTCTCGTGGTAGTCGATCCCAGATTGGACCCTTTGCGTTCCGTGACAACTCGTTGCTCCTCGAGGGACGGCTTCTAACTCTCGTGATTTCAGTCCCAAGTCTGACTTCTATAGGTCCGACACCTAGGTTCACCGCTAGGTTCCTCCCTATAATGTCTCGGTCATGCAAATAACCTAAGTTCACCGCTAGGTTCCTCCTTGGATCATTCACATCCCACAAACTAGTGGCTGCCGGGCTTTACGAGTGAATCACCCTAGAGATCCTAAGTTCACCGTTAGGTTCCTCCTTAGAACGTCTATGTCACGTAAATAAACGGTTGCCGAAATTTATGAGTGATTAACACACTAGAAATCAGATCTAAAACAATTATGAAATCAACAATGGTTTCAACATCAAATTAACATCATTTACATGCCTCGGGCAGAGCCCTAGTCCCTAGAAACAAACTACTACTCCAGTCTTGCCATGGAGATGACAAGCTGGGTTGACAACATAGTGAAAATCAGAAAAGAGAAGAGAGGAGAAGAAGAGAAGAGATCTATGCCTAGAGTAGTAGCCCCAATGTGTTTATGTCTCAATTGTGTATGTCCCCTGTATCTGATGCCTTGGTCCATATTTATAGAAATGGGGAAGTTAGAGTCCCAAACCAACTCAAAATCTGATCTATTTCGGTTTCTTCAGGTCCAAGTAATGCGCGTCACGGCCGTGATGGCCATCACGGCCAGGCCGTGACGGTCTCTGCCTCTGGCACTTTTGGAAAATCCGGTTTCTCGCGGGGCGAGAATGGATCTATTTCGGTTTCTTCAGGTCCAAGTAATGCGCGTCACGGCCATGATGGCCATCACGGCCAGGCCGTGACGGTCTCTGCCTCTGCAAATCTGGAAATTTCAATTTCTCGCGACGCGAGATATGTCTCGCGACGCGAGCCCTCTGCTTCATGGCCGTGAAGAATTTCACGGCTGGGCCGTGATGTGCTCTGACTTTTGGTGGTTTTGGGTCACGGGGATGGCTATCACGGGCGTGATGTGACTTGACCTTTCTTCTTTTTCAGTTTTGCTCGATCATGGCCGTGATGGGCATCACGACTAGGCCGTGATGGGATCTGTTTGGCTCATTTTCTTCAGTTTTAAAGCTCCATCCTCATCCAAACTTCATCATGGTTGATCTTGAGCAATTTACCCTTTATATCTGCAAAACAACACACGAAAACCGCCTTACCCGTTCCAAAGGAAAATTAACCTAAAATCTAATAAAAATATGCCTAAACTACATGAAAATGCATGCAAAATGATGGACAAAGATGAGGTGGAATCACACTCATCAATAACACAATGGCATGTCTGCCACAATGGCACATCTGCAAGACTATGCATGTAAACCAGTTGTTTTCGTCGTTTTTCTTTTTTCGTTCGTTCTTTCTTTGTTAAGGCTCAAAGCTCATGACTACCTTTACTCAAGTATTAAACCCATTACATTACCAACATGGAATTTTTAAATCCGCTACCACAATTTCTTTCTCATAGGAACACTAGCCCGACGTCTCGGCCATCTAGGTCCTTACCACCTTCCTCAAATTTTCAACAGGAACACT
Organism: Sophora flavescens; assembly: GCA_030762895.1. Lineage (NCBI taxonomy): Eukaryota > Viridiplantae > Streptophyta > Magnoliopsida > Fabales > Fabaceae > Sophora > Sophora flavescens. The sequence goes on from CM061068.1 coordinate 165,560,803, forward strand.
AGTCCGATGTCTCGGCTATCTAGGTTCTTATCTCTTTCCTCAACTTTTCAAAATAGTTTTCGTTCTGTGAATTAACAAATACCAAAAATAAAACTCCTAAACTTATCCAAGTTTATCGAAAATATTTTCATTGATTTAAAATCCTTTTACAGGAAATCGTTTTCCGTCGAAATTCGTTTAGAAAACGTTAAATCGCAAATAAATTCTTTTTTTTAAAAAAAATCCATTTTCTTTTGATATTTCTTTTCCGAAAATCATCAAATCCTTGAAAATCATTTCTAACACGTTCCTGTCCAAAATAATAAAACTATTTCTCATAGTTTCACCGTAAAGCACTTTTCTAAACCATTTTCATTTAGAATAAAATCATTTATAAATCAAATGGCTTTTTCTTTTCCAAAAAGTTTTTCACCATCACATTAAGATATTTTTTAAACTTAATTTTTTGTAATTAATTTTTATTTTCTTTTTGAGTTTATTTTAGAAAAATTATAGTAACTGAAAATTTTCACGTTTCGTCCTCACTATCACTCATTGATTTACTCTTTAATCGAAAAATAATTAAATATTATTATTTTAAGCATTTCCTTCCACTTACATAAATCAAAACATTTAATTTTCTCATCAAGCTTTTTAAAGCTTTATCTGTAATCATAATTGAGCACTGACCACTGTCAGGCTTTCATTCAATCACTCAATCAACAATTAATCCATACATATAGATACCCATATACAACAGTTATAACATGCTTTCACAGATAAAATTAAAATCACATAAACAAGTATATATAATTAAATTTAATACCACATATTACTACAAACAAATAACACACGACATACAAATAACATATAGCCATCAAAACTCCTCAGGTAAGATCCCCTTACATTAGAATTTTCGAATTCCTTCTTGAAAGTAGCCTCTTGAATTTTTGTTCTCCTCTTACTAATCAACACTCCAAACTATCAATTAATCCTTCACAACAAAATTAGAAAACAAGTAAAAAAAATGAAACAAATTCCATCTGTCCTCTATGAGTGAGGTTCGGCCAACTAAAAAAAAAGGGCTAGGGATTTCTAAAATTTTCAAGATCTTCGATCCATGATCCTAGAGTGTTAGAGTGAGGAAAAATTATCATACTTCGAAAATTCTCATTTTATAATTTTCTAGAATTATTTGAAAAAAATAAAGAAAAATGGAACCCTAGAGTTCTTGACAAGAATGGAATGGAAATAATTAGAAAGGAGAGTAGCTATGATCATTGATCATGAGGATATACCTCTAAATGATGGAAGTGAAGTTGACACAGGGAAACATAAGAAGGGGGGTTGAATTGTGTTTCTTAACATTTTTTTGAAAAAGCCTTTTCTCAAACACTTTCTACAAGCAAGATAAGAAGAGTAACACACAAAGGAAAACCCTTTTTTAAATATTTAACAAACTCAGGTTCAATACCCACAGTTATTATAACCAAATACTGTAAAAGATAAGGGTTAGAAGATTCACACAAGTGTTTTATCCTGGTTCACTCTCTTCCAACCAAGAGTTATTCCAGTCCCTTCTATCTGAAGGTGTTTCTCCACTATTCTCCAAATAGATTACAAGTATTCAACACCTCTTCAGGCTATAAGTATTCTTTCTCTACCAAGCCTCTTCAGGCTCTAACTCTAACAAAGAGATTAATAGATTTGTTCTAAGAACTCACTATGTATGAGGATTTGAAACTTTAATATCAAGAAGAATACAACTGAAAATATTCAAATGAAATTTATCAGAGATTTAGCACTTTGAAGATTTCACAGCATCAAGTTGTTTCTTCTCTCGAGGTCGTCTAATATATATAGACATCTTCATCTTTTCTTCAACTGTCTTGAGAAAATATCCATTTACAGATAGCATTAAATGCTTGAGATCTGTTGAGACTGATAACTTGATACGCTTCATGGAGAAGTGCTATTGTTTATTAGAGGAATGCTCAAAGTAGAGCTGTCACTTCTTTATTGTACCAAAGGTTGCTTTATGACTTTCCTTCTTTGTACTTGGTTTAAACTTTACAGCAATATAGTTGACAAAGTACAAAAGTTTATGTTCTTGATAGTACTATGTTTCTAATCTCCAGAAACAAAGAGTTAACAATGAAGCAGTGAAATACAAAGACATATATTCCTTTGAAGTAAAAACACAATCATTTGAAATAAATATACTTACTTGTAGACTGGATTGCTTTTAATAGCTAGTGGATGCACAAGACTTTGGACGTACAAGATTAACTTATAGTGAAGATGAGCTCGTCTACTTAATACTGCGTCTATAGACTTTTGTTTACTTCCAAGTCTATGGACTTGCCACTCTTATAAGCTCGTCTTCCTACGTGGCATTTTTCTCGTCTAAAAATCAAGTCTTTGGATTTGCTATATTTCGGTGAATTACTTAGTAGCTCATCTACTGACGTAGCATCTTGTTTTTATCAAGTGTTTGGACTTGCTATAAAATCGTGAGATTCCTAATAGCTCGTCTATATGAACTTTACTTGGACTCAGGTTCTCGTCTAGTCATTTATTACCTTTGCTAGTACTTACGACCTCGTCTAGTGATAACTTAGTTTGATTCAGAAAAAATTACCAAGAGTTGCGGACTCGTCTAGAGGATAAAGATATAATCTGATATGATTCCATACTTAGTTAGATCTTTGACAACACTTTGCCATACAAATTTAACATCAAAACTCAAGAGTTTATTTAAACCAAAACCACTTTGGTTCTAACAATCTCCCCCTTTTTGATGATGACAAAAATCAATTAAATTTGAGTGAGTAAAGTCTAAGAGAGCTACAGAGCTCCCCCTATGACTAAGCATTCAAACTTAAAAAGATAAACAGCAGGTCATAACTGAATAGTTAAGTATTAACTTAGTCATTTTCAAAACAGAATATCAGAGAATATAATCAGTTAAGAGCATGCATATGCAAACAGATAGATACTTCTAAAGACCGACTTATATTATAAGGTAAAAAAAATTAAGTCTCATTCTCCTTTATCCCCCTTTTTTGTCATCAGACAAAAAGGAAACAGGATTGGACAATCATTTTCAGTTAAAGAAATGAAAGAGAACTAAGAAGACGGTGGAGGTGGAGGAGGAGGGTTTTGATTTGGTGGAGGTGGATGAGGTTGAGTAGGCATATTATGGCTATGTGGGAAACTTTGTAGAATGCTCATCATTTAATTGATCATCACATTTGTTGGAGTCAAAGCTTCTGCAACTTGCTCCTTGACTTGTTCCTTGACTTCCACTTTTACTCTTTCTTCTATTATCTTTCCTATAATCTCTTCAAAATTTTGCGCCGGAGAAGGTCTTGAGCTTTCAACACTGTCATGTATGTTTGCTTGACTTTTAAAGGTGCTTACAGCTCTAGAATGCTGAAGTTGATCATTTGGATGGATGACTGTCAAAGCCAGTGGTTGAGATGAGTACTTCCCATAAGTACTTTATCTTGGAGCAGACTCGGCAACTTCCTCATACCCAGTTACTGGTTGAACATTATCAGCATGCATATCTGGTTCTTCAACTATAATTTCTTCTTCAGTATGCTCAGTAGGAGGAGATGGTGAAGGTGAAGAAGCAAGAATGAGCACAGGAGGAGGCAACTCTTTAGCCCAGTGAACAAGACCTTCCTCATAGATAAGACTTATGAGAGGAATTCCAAGAGTATACATATGAATATAAAACCTGATATTTAAGAGTCTGCACTTTCCTCTAACTTTTGGAATGCTTCTTTTATCTTGATCACTCATTCCAGAGGATGAAGCTTCCTTAGCACAAGTCATCATATGACTTATCCAAAATATCAAATGCAACGTCTTCAGATATGTCTTCAACAGGTTGTAACATCCAAAAATCCATCATATTTTGATCAACAGATACATCAGTATCAGCTGAGATCATGCAAGAGTTGTTAGAAGGCATTTTTGCAGTACTTCTTTACTTTTTCAGATCCTTATCCTTGTTCAAGTCTATCATTGGCAGTCTTGGACAAATCATATAAGGTTTTACTCCAATTTTTGTCTTCTTCAGGATATGGAACAACCAGGTTGGTGGAACAAAATTAGCAGCTCGAACATATCTAGGCAGCTCAAACTCAGCTTTCAAGAAAGCATACATGAGGTGATCCACAACATCAGCAGCTTTGCTTTATACACTTGAAAGCATACATGTTGTTTCTCTGTCCAGAATGAACTTTGGTCTTCCATCCTTTCTTGACCTTTTGTGCAGAATTGTCTCAGATTCGGTTTTGCAAGGGTCCTTAGTCCAATCAGGTATAATGTTCCTGTTGACACCATCTGTGAAAGGTTTGAAGGATGGGAAGGTGGGTAAGGGCAGGTCTAGTATGATTGTACATAGTGAAGAACAACCTTGTTCAGCAACTGATGAAGAATGCGAACCTCATCCTTCATCTCCACTGACTTCCATGAATGATTTCTTACTTTGTCTTGTTTCATTAGGAAGGCAACTATTACTTCAGAACCACCAAGGTCCTTCTCCCAGATACTTGTAAAAACCACTCCTTCTTGAGCGAAATGAATAGTTTCAGAGATGGTCTTTTCAGAAACCACCATTCTTTTTCCAAGTACCACAGTAGAAATTTAAGTGATTGTTACTTGAGGGTTTTTCCAAAAATCACCAATTAGGTTAGGGTAAATCGAGACTTTTTCCACGAAGAGGAAGCCTTTGTTGAAGAAGAAGTTAGGGTTTGGCGACAAGGGAAACAGAGTACACGAAAGTTCAAAGGGAAGAGGTTGTGAAAGGTTTTTCAAAGGGAAGTTCCTTTCTTAAAAAGGTTTCGAATATGAAGAGTTTTCTTTTGAAAATAAATCTAAAGGAAAATAAAATTAAATGAGTGACAGGACATGTCATGAATAGGTAATGGGTAATACGACGCAGGTTTTGTGAAACTGTAAAATGTTATTGATAGGATTGATGGAATAACTGACTCAACAAGAGAAAATTATTAAATTTGTCTTGGATATAAATAAATGTATGGACGAGTCCATTCAACACACAAGCAAGTATGAACGTGTTATGCACTGGACACGGCAAGTAAATACACTGGATGCGGTCAGTACTGGACACACATAAAATATTCATTGGACGTACTTGAGCAATACACGCGCATGCAATAGACGCAATAAGCATTGGACGCATAATCAGTCCGTACAAATCATATTAAGATGTTTTCTAATAAACATGAATCTGTCCTCAGCAAGAGGTTTAGTAAAGATATCTGCCCATTGATGGTCAGTATCTACAAATTGTATCTCAGTAATGCCTTTTTGCACATAATCTCTAATAAAGTGATGTTTGATCTCTATATGCTTAGCCCTTGAATACAATATAGGATTCTTAGATAGATTTGTTGCAGCAATATTATCACACATAAGTGGAATACTACTTACAAACACATTGTAGTCCTTTAATTTATGTTTGATCCATAGAAGTTGTGAGCAGCAACTAGCAACTAAAATATACTCAGCTTTAGCAGTTGATAAGGAAATAGTGCTTTGTATTTTGCTTGATCATGAGACTAGATTAGCTCCAATGAAGTGACATCCTCCACTGGTACTTTTTCTTTCAATTCTATCTCCAACATAGTCAGCATCACAAAAGCCAACTAATCTGTAATCACCGTTGTTCTTAAAGCACAAACCCAGATTAGTAGTACCTTTTAAATATCTAAAAATTCTTTTAACTGTTGATAAATGAGATTCTTTTGGATCATATTGAAATCAAGCACATAAGCATACACTAAACATAATATCGAGTCTAGACGCGGTAAGATATAGTAGAGATCCTATCATACCTCTATATACATTTTGGTCTACCTTTTTATCTTTATCAACTTTGTTCAGTATGGACGTGGGATGCATAGGGGTGTTCATAGGTTTGTAATCATCTATCTTGATTTTCTTTAGTTGTTCCTTTGTATACTTAGTCTGATGGATGTACACCTCGTCCACTGTTTTTTTAACTTGAAGTCCAAGAAAGAACTTGAGTTCTCCCATCATGCTCATTTCAAACTCGTTCTGCATAAGCTTAGAGAATTCTTTGCATAGAGATTCATTAGTGGCACCAAAGATTATATCATCAACATATATTTGAACAACAATAAAACTGAACTTATTGGACTTTCTAAATAAGGTTGTATCAACTTTTCCTCTACTAAATCCATTGTCCATCAAGAATGAACTTAACCTTTCATACAAAGCTCTAGGAGCTTGCTTAAGTCCATATAAAGCTTTCTTTAGCTTATATACGTGTTCAGGTTGGGTTTCACTCTCAAAACCCGGAGGTTGCATAACATACACTTCCTCACTAATAACACTATTCAGAAAAGAAATTTTTACATCCATTTGATATAGCATAATATTGTGATGTGCAGCAAATGATAGTAAAATGTGAATAGCTTCTAGTCTAGCAACTGGTGCAAAAGTTTCAGTATAGTCTATAACTTATTCCTATGAGTAACCTTGTGCAACAAGTCAAGCTTTATTTCTTATCACCTTACCATTTTCGTCTAGCTTGTTTCTGTAAACCCATTTAGTTCCAATAACTGAGTTATCTTTTGGTAAAGGTACAAGAGTCCACACTTCACTTCTCCTAAAATGATTCAGTTCTTCCTGCATTGCTAGAATCCAGTCATCGTCTAATAGAGGCTCGTCTTCTGTCTTTTGTTCTAACTCAGATACTAATGTAGAATTATCTTGTTATCTGAATGAAGATCCGGTTCTTAGCTTATCACTAGGATTCCCAATGATTTGATCTTGTGGATGATAATTTTTGAAATACCAAGATCTCTGAACATTTTCTTGTTGAGAAGTTGAAGTTTCTGACTCATGTTGTTGAGGGTCATCCACTTGATCATCAGCCTTGACCTTTGTTGATTCACCTTATATATTGAGATCAATATCTACAAAATCTTCATCTAGCTCTAATAATTTTTTATCAGGCTGTTTGTCATCAAACTTAACATTTATACATTCTTCTACTACCAGAGTTCTAGAATTATATACTCTAAATCCTTTGGACGACTCAGAATATCCTAACAAAATTCCATTGTCTACTTTAGCATCAAACTTACCAAGTTGGTCTTTAGTATTCAATATAAAACATTTACAACTAAAAGGATGAAAGTAAGATATGTTGGGTTTTCGTCCATTCCACCATTCATAAGGAATCTTATTCAAGATTGGTCTAACATTAACAGCTTCATCCCATAAGTGTCTAGGGACAGAGTTGTCATTGAGCATTGTTCTAGCCATCTCTTGAAGAGATCTGTTCTTTCTCTCTACCACACCATTTTGCTGCGGTGTTCTAGGTATTGAGAAGTTGTGAAGTATACAACTTTCTTCACAGAACTTTTGGAATAGCTCATTTTCAAACTCTCCCCCATGGTCACTTATGATTGAAGTGATACACATGCCTTTTTCATTCTGTACACGTTTGAAGAATACAGAGAAGACTTTGAATGACGCATCCTTGTTGGCTAGGAACATAACCCATGTCCATCTAGTGTAGTCGTCTACTATAACTAGACCATATTTATTTCCACTAACAGAGGCAGTCCTAGTTGGTCCAAACAGATCAAGGTATAGCAACTCTAGTGTTCTATTAGTACATACAATATTCTTAGATTCAAAGGAACCTTTGACTTGTTTTCCCTTTTGACATGCATCACAGAGAGCATCAGATTTGAACTTAAGGTTTGGTAAGCCTCTCACGAGGTTATGCTTATTTAACTTAAATTAATTTCCAGCTTGCATGACCTAGCCTTTTGTGCCAAATCCATCGCTCATATTCAATGGACACTAGATATATATGAGACACTTTAATTTGTGAGGTCCTCCAAGTCAATCATATACAGATTGTTTTACCTCTTGGCAGTGAATAAGAGTGATCCATCAGTTTTCTTGACATTACACATGTCGTTATCAAAGGAAACAGCAAACCCACTATCACATAATTGACTTATGCTTAGCAGATTGTGTTTTAAACCATTAACTGAAAGAACATTATCAATGGAGGGAAAATGATGTTTACCAATTTTACCTATTCCAATGATCTTTCCTTTCTGATTACCTCCAAAGGTAACCCAGCCACAATCCTAATGTTTAAGGTCTTGGAACATACACCTTTCTCCCATCATGTGATGTGAGAAACCACTGTCCAAGTACCAGGATGTGTGTTTCTTTCCTGTTGTTAAAGCAGGTCTGTAATAGGTACAATCTTATCTTTAGGTACCCAGATTGACTTGTGTCCTTTCTTGTTGGTAATCATTGGACGAGCATGTTTGATATGCTTGTGATGTATGCATCTAGATGTTATATGACTACCTTTTCCACATACTTTACAACAACATAGATGATATAGTACAAAAGTTTATGTTCTCGATGGTACTATGTTTCTAATCTCAAGAAACAAAGAGTTAACAATGAAGCAGTTAGATACAAAGACATATATTCCTTTGAAGTAAATACACAATCATTTGAAATAAATATACTTACTTGTAGACGTGATTGCTTTTAATAGCTAGTGGACGCACAAGACTTTGGACGTGCAATATTAACTTATAGTGAAGATGAGCTCGTCTACTTAATACCGCGTCTATAGACTTATGTTTATTTCAAAGTCTATGGACTTGTCACTCTTATAAGCTCGTCTTCCTACGTGGCATTTTTCTCGTCTATAAATCAAGTCTTTGGACTTGCTATATTTCGGTGAATTAGTTAGTAGCTCCTATACTGACGTGGCAACTAGTTTTTATCAAGTCTTTGGACTTGCTATAAAACCGTGAGATTCCTAATAGCTCGTCTATATGAACTTTACTTAGACTCAGGTTCTCGTCTAGTCATTTATTACCTTTGCTAGTACTTACGACCTCGTCTAGTGATAACTTAGTTTGATTCGGAAAAAATTACCAAGAGTTGCGGAGTCGTCTAGAGGATAAAGATATAATCTGATACGATTCCATACTTGATTTTAAGTTCCTCTTACTAGTATCATTCAAATAGTTCTGCAATCTATAACAAACAAGTTAGATCTTTGACAACACTTTGCCATACAAATTTAACCTTTTTGTTTACATCAAAACTCAAGAATTTATTTAAACCAAAACCACTTTGGTTCTAACAGGAAGAAGTGAAGAAATTTGTCCAAGGTTGCAAGTTCTTCAACAATTGAAACTTAGAGCTTTTGGAGAAGTTTTACGTAGAAATGTTAGAATGAATATTGAAACAGCAAAATGACTTGAAGAGAGAGGGAGTGGGTAGAGTTCTTAGGGGTATTTTGGTCAAATATTTGTTGGGACAAGGTTGGACTTACAAAGAAAGGTCAAGGGCAAAATGGTCTTTTCCATAGGAATTTTAGATATTTTCTAAGGTTGTCATCATGACTTGGTGAGTCTGGTGGATGACTCACCTCTTGCTTGTCCCATCAATCACATTCATCTCGTCAATTCTATATCTGACTCCATCGTTTACCCGATTTAGGTTTTACCCTCGTTTTCTTTGAAAATTTCACCCGAATAAAATATAATAATTTATTTTTTTGAGCGAAAATTTCAAAATAACCTATATCTTTGAAAAAGTAATATAAATATAAACCATTTCGTTCTTGGATCAAAATTATGTTTTCTAATCAGTAAAATTTTACTGTCAGTGAAAATGCAGACCGAGTTCTGTGACACCCTCTACCCGCATGTATTCATAAAACGTAAAAGATATAAAAGAAATATAACACATGCTTATTATATCATAATAATAAAAACCGGGCAGAGGCTGCCGCATTGTAACATAACTTTAATGCTGAAAAACTAAAACATTGTTTAAAAGAAACATAACATAAACAAAACATATAACACAACCCCGATGTCACATTACAAAGCTGGTATAACCAATTCGATAAAACAACTCGATAACAACTAAACTAAACATAAACTAAACTTCAAGAAGCGGCTCCTCAGAATCACTCCTCAGCACGCTATTCACCGTCCTCTGCATAACACAAAAAAGGGTACATGCAAGGCAACAAAAAAAAGACGGGGAGTAAGAAACATATATATCAGCATAACGGCATGGAAGCAGTTAGCAAGATGATCATGCATCATATAAACATAACATATCAACACAACCATCTCATCACATCAATATATATATATATATCATTCCGAACAAGGTATGTTATGCGATGCAACGCTACTCCACTACTCCAATGCAAGAATGAGCAATACAGTGCTCAACCAACAATCACCACCTCCGCTTGGGCCACTCGGCTACCCAAGTTCATCACCATCATCAACGTTATCTTTCATCTTTAGTCTTTTATCACAAAATCTTTTCACTTACACTCTGGATTTCAAACTGGAGCATGGGCGTGCTCCCTGTTAGGCATAGCCGTGCTCGATGAAGCGTGGTCGTACTGATCTGGGAAGAAAGCATCAAAAACCCTTTCCCAAATCCTTGGGACAGATCACAGATTCAACCTATTGGCTTTTACTAATCCATCGAACATCAGCTTCATTAATATTAACTGTTCTTCATTAATATTCATGTCTTATCGTCACGGGGAATTAATCCCTTAATCATAGCTTCATCATTAATGTTCCTAGAACACTCACTAATCAATCCTAGGGTCTTTAACAAAGCCCTATGAACATAACCTTACATCTCACACTATATTCACGTCTTATGAACAACTGGGAAAGCATCCTTTAAATCTTATCATCATTGTTAACGTATTTTAACGTCTTAACATCATTAGTAAGACTTGTTAATTGGTTAGATTCTTATTAACGTCATTGTTGGCATTAACATACCCAACAATCAACACTCAAATGGAGCACCACATCATCATCATTATCATAACATCATTCTCATAATCATAACAACATCATCATCATAATAATAGCATCATCATCATCATAGACATTCATTGCATCATTAAACATCATACTCAATTGGGCATACCAATACCATCCACCCATACATCATCAATAATTAACATGAAACAGTATAACAATTAAAGCATGCCATTAACATTATAATCATATCATACATACATCAATTAACATCAAATAGACAACAACATATGACAAGGTCATGGGTTAACCCTTCATCTTACGCTACCCCCAACGCCTACATGTCAATACTATTCCTTCTCCATATACCTGGTATGAAGATTCCCAAAACGATAACGTTGGCAAACTAGACACGTTCCCTCGAGCAGCTCGACGAGTTCCTCAAGCCTTGGCTAAACAAGAAGGGAAGAGAATAACTAATTAATCCCTAATTCAAAAGAAAGGGAAAAGGAGATTAAGGAGGGGTAACTACGTTACCTTAAACGATGCTAACACGCGTAACTTCTCTCCCAAACGGACTCACAACTCCAAGAAACTTCAAGGGGTTCAAGTGAAAACTAAGAAATATGAAGAGAGGCAGCTATTATGAGGTTAACAATGTGAGAAATAGGGTTTAGGTCGAGTCTTATTCTATTAATACAAGTTAGGGCATAATAGGTTCTTAGTTCAGACCAACTGTATACATATCAGTATTTTGACCATAACTTAAGCTACAAGTTTCCGATTGAGAGGTTATTGATGCCGTTGGAAAGCTCAGCGAAATATCTACAAATTAATGTCTAATGATCGAATCCTAAATCGGACTCTAAGATGGTCAAACGTTCGATGAAAGTTTAGCGATAGATTTGGTAGTTATTCCTAGATATGATCCTTAGGAGATTATGATAAGATCTTAAAAGGTAATCAAAAAGAATATTATCCTACATTAATAAGGACTCAAATCTGATTGATTGAGGGACTAAAACCTAAGAGATATACTATCTCGATTTAAATACTAAATCACACGATATCTCATAATATCTTTTTTAATCACTTATTATTAATAAAAACACATATTATATATTAACATATTAAATCACATAAAAAAATCATATATCCATATAAGATCACACATTAAGGGATAAAATCTCATATTAATGCAGCTAATCATATATTAAAATACATATTATCATATTTAATAATATATACATATACATACATATATATATATATATATATATATGTATAAAAAAATACTACAACACTAATAACAATTACATTATCAATTATATAAATAACAATACTAACTTCATTAATAATAATAATAACAACAACACATAGGCATCCATAGTAACATAACCCTTTATATGAAAATCAGGGTGTTACAAGTTCCATCTGAATTTTCAACCCAAATTTTAACCGTAACCTTCTACTATAAAGTGGAGTCTAAATATGATTTTGTTTTATCCAAAATCATTTTATAGGTCTCGGATAAACATATAAATAGATATATATTTACCCATATTGAAAAACAATAAAAACGGGGTGTTACTGTAACACCTCGTTTTCTCGCGTCTTGATCGGTAATTATATTTTATATTATTACCGGGGATTTAGAAAATGATTTTGAAGAAAACAAAATCATAGTTGAGACCTTCTATATTGAAGGAAGTTACGATGAAATTTTGGGTTTAGAATTCAGGTGGAACCCGGTCTGTGTTTTTCACTGACAGTAAAAGTTTAATGATCAGAAAACCTAATTTGGACTTGTGAACGAAACGGTTTAGGTTTATATTATTTTTCCAACGATATTGGTTTTTTTGATAATTTTCAAAATAAATAAGTTATTATACTTCATTCGGGCGCATCATTAATAAACGGGTAATCGACGGAGTCGAGAACGGACGTGCAGAGACAAAACCGGGCTCCGGATGATGGGACATCTTGCCACCTAGGGTGGTGAATCACATGGGTGATTCACCTAGCATTTATGAAGCATAATGATGACACCAAAATATCATGATATTTATTATAGTGAAAATACCAAAATGCCCTTGGACTTTAAGTGAAATCCCAAGACCGTTCCTAAGTGAATTTTGACCAAAATACCCTCTAAAACTACTTAATTTCGTGCAGCCCCTCCGCTAAACCAAACTCATTTCATTTTGATTTCATTTCATCATCTTTCTCTCAAAAACCCTAATCGGGTAAACAACGGAACAAGACACGAATGTGCAGAGATATACCGGGAGGACAAAACGACGAGTTATCCATGATGAATCAAGAGGAATGAGTCACCATAATGACTCACCATAGCCATTAATGTGCATTTATGACAAGTATATGTGAAAAGACTAAAATACCCCTAACCTAACCATCCTAGTTAAATGACAACCGTGATTAAGGCAAGACATTATCAAATTTGCTTCTTTTTACTCACATGTGGTCACAATTTAGCCACACCTCCTACTCACCATAACCACTCATTTGTCATAATGACTTCAAGTGAAATGACCAAATTACCCCTAATTTAACCTAACCTATGTTTGGTTAATTCAACCATGGTTCACAAGACAATTTCAAATTGACTTCTCCTCCTCATTTGTGGTGCTAAACTCAGTCACACCACCCCTTTCACCTTCACCACATATATTTTCCACTATATTATAATTACTATTAACTATAGTTAAAGTATTATATTGTATTTTCTAACCTAGGTTTAGTTACTATCAATCATGTTTACCATTTACCATTAAACAATCAAATTTTTCTCCTCATTTTGGGCCAATTTCGTGGCTGCCTCACCCCCCTATATAAGGCCATCTTCATTTCATTTTTTTGCTTTACACAAGTGTTCATCTTCATGTTCTTCACTTTCTACACAAAACACTCTAAGTTCTTTCTCTTGATTTACAAAGGAACTCTAAGATCTTGATCATTTCTTGAAATTCCAAAGGTAAAGCCTTATGATTCATGATCATACCTTCATCTCTCTTCACAAAATTTCTTCTTATCTCAAGTTTTCTTCAAGTTCCAATTTCTAGATCTAGTTTTTCAAATAATTCTATAAAATCATAGAAAAAAAATTTTAATGTGAGATCAATTTCTATGTTCTTCATACGACTTCTCTTTTCATCATCCAAGAACTTGAAAATTTTAGAGATCTCTAGCTATTTCTTTTGATCTTGGCTGAACCTATGCTTCAAATGGGTTAGGATGATTTCCTTCATTCTCTAACTTGTTTTCATGTTGGTTGTTCATGGCTAGGTTTTGGTAGACGAAAACGTGGCCTACCTTGCTTGGTTTAGCTTGTGTTTGTTTGATCTTCAAGTAATCTACAAGTGGTATGGGGGAGATTATCACTATCCTACCTTAATGTAGATATGTTGATGGTTTAATTAGTGTATATATGGTCTTGTAATTTCTGTTGTTCTGGCTTCAAAGACACAAGAGGGAAGGTGAACTGAGCTTTCAAAAAGCTTTTCAAAAACTTTACTTTTCAAATCAAAGTTGCCTCAGGATCTTTTACAAAAACATTGAAGGGTTTTTTATGAAATCTTGAATAGAAGGTGGTGGGGAAAGAAAGATTAATTCAGAAAGATAAATCAATAATAAGATTCAACTTCACAGCTCACAGCTATCAATTAAACAGTGATTGAATCAAACAGGAAGAAGTTCAGTTCAGGGTCGTACAGGTATTAGATACAGGCCTTAATCAGTCAAGAACTGAAGTTACAATATATCAGTTTCAGTTTTAGTGATCAAGAACAACCTTAATCTACTCAGTTTTGAACAATTAATAACTCAAGATTGATTGCAGTAATACTTTGGTTTTAATTCATATTAAACAGATTAAGAACTGATATCAATTGAAAACTTAGAACATCAAGACCACTGTTATATGCGCAAGACAGAAATTAAAGAGTTTGAGTTTAGAGATACATCACAACCAGTTTTATACTGGTTCAGCCACCACCACTATGACTTACATCCAGTCCCCACTCCACCTGTGGGTATTCACACACTAGCACAACAAGCTTTACCTAGGTAGCTTGAAAAACCTTTACACCACAGAGCACTCCTTCACCTCGAGATACCACACTCTTGTAAAGAGCCTCAATCAATGTTTTTCCTTAGGATTCCTCACCCTAATCACACAGAGAGACTCCCTCTCTCTTTAAAATCGAAAATTACAGAAAGATTGATTCCTAACTCTCAGAAGTCAGATATACAAGTTGAAGTTCTTATGAGAATTGAAACACTCTTTTTCACAATGAAGCTCAAGCAAGAAGATAAATGATTTTCACAATTGACCTCTCAAATTGATTTTGTAAAATTTATGATATGTTAAAAGTGTTCCTTTGATCCCTCTATATATAGGAAACAAGTTATAGTCATTGGGATCAATTAAAACATATTTGGGTTTGATAACAGAATCTGTTTTCTTGATTCTGATTCTTGAACAGGGGTTGAGTACATGGCTGTATTAACCAATTTCTTACTAATAGTTCTGATAGTTTTTGTACACCTGTGTAATACATGGTTGTGCGTGTTTTTCAAAAACTTGAGCTTGGTTAATCCATCAGTACACCCATTCAATACATCTATGTATTGAATCAAGAACCTTAAATTCATTTTTCAGTTACAGTAGCAGACATACATCCGTTGATTACAGGGCTGTACCTGACAAATAATTTCTTATTTCCAAAAATCATTTTCATTAAAAAAAACTTATTCCTTTTAATGCAGGTTATGAAAATTGATTTTCTTCATGCATCTTTTTAGTTGAGCTATCTTGTGACTAAGAGATTTCTTTCTCTTACAAATCATCTAAGACTTAAATCTAAAATTCTCCCTTAAGCTTGGTCTTGATGATCCTTTGATCTTTGACTTTGCTCTTTTGATTTCTACATGCAGCTCCTTGATTCCTTCAAGTTCTTCCTTGAATATTTTCCTTGAATTTGCTTAATGAACTTGTTAATCACTGCTTGATACCTGTCTTTGCAATTTGACACTAAAACACTTGCACACACATTAAATTGTATTTGTCATATATCAAAATCTCTAATTCATCGAGTCTTACAAACTCCCCCTTTTTTATTAGGACAAATATTCTAACAAATTATAAGATCAGAGTATAAGTGTAGCAGAAGCTGTGTTTTTGACAGATTTATATCATGGTATCAGAACAGAAGTATATCAGAGCAAAAAAAAAATTTATCAGAGCAGAATTTGATTTACTCCCCCTTAATCATGTAAGCTTATAAGCTCCCCCTCAACATATGCATGTATAATTTGTTATTATCCCCATTCTCTATATCATACGTTTTCCTCCCCCTTTTGGAATTATAAAAAAGGTAAAGAAAAGAAACATTCAAAGAAATAGAGAAGGCAAATATTTAAACATTCAAACATAGCATATAAAATTGTTCATGATAGAGGGATAGGTGCAGGGACAAATAAAAAAGAACAAAAACCATCAGCCAAAATTACAAACTAAGGCATTTTACCTTTCAAAAACTAAGTTCTAATTCCTATGAATTCCTAGAACTAGTTCTTCCTTTTTGATTTTCTTTTGTTTCGGTCTTTAGGTGATGGTTTAGTAGGGGTGTGCTCAGCTTCCTTCACAGCAACTCTTGCAATGTTTGTAACATCAACATCTTCTTCTGTTTGAGCTGGAGGTGCAGGGAAATGAAAGTCCACTCCTAGGTCATCTTTGAGTTTATCAATGTCCTTTTCTGCCCTTTTTATCCTTTTATTCACTTCAGCAATTGCAGCCATTTCAATTTCATGATTTTTCTTCTGATTTTCCTCAACATTTTCCAACATTTTCATCAGTTTCTACAAGAAATCAGAAGGTGCATTTTCTTGTCCAGTTGAAGTACCAGTTGTAGTAGTTTCCTTGTTTCCAGCTTTCCTTATCCATCTTCCATCTTCTTTCTTCAGTTTCATTTTTGTCACAATTTCTTCACCAAACTTGTGAGTTATTCTCCTTGCAAGCTTCTTTTCTTCTCCATCAAAAGGAACATTAAAATGAGCTAGGATTATGCAGACTAGTGCAGGGTAGGCAAGCATCATCTTGCTTTTCTTGCATTCTATCATGTGTGAAGCAACACGGTACCCCCAGCTGATTTGATTCTCATTCAGCATAGCCCACATAAACATTAAATCATAGTTTTGCAGAATAGAGTGATTTCCTCCTCTTGAAATTAAAATTCTGCAAACAACATAATGCAGAAGTCTATCCTCTACACACAGTATACTGGTATAGGTAACTCTACCTTCAGGTTCATTAGAGGTAACTAAATCTGGTCTAGCAAGTTCTATATCATACTCATTATACCACTCAGATTTGGGACCATTTCCAGCAATGCTAGGTCCATAATAAGGTAGGTTATCAAGATTGTTGAATTCCTCTAATGGCATTTTTATCTTAATTACCTTAACTTCAAAGCTAATTCCATTAGCATTCATTTCCAAATTCGAGTAAAAGACTTTGATCAGTAAGGGGTGATAGTCAAACTGAGTTTGCACAAACTCATTGAGCTTTTGACAGACTATAATTTCAGGAAAGTTAAACTCATTATCCTCAAAATATTTTACATCCATTACCCAAGGTTCAAGAATTTCTCTATATCTGAAGTTTTGCTTAAAGTATTCCTTTTGTTCATCAGAAGAAAAATACCTTTGAAGAAAATCATCATTGTCCATGTATGAAGTTGGAGCAGCACTTTCAGTGACTTCCTTTTCTTTGGAAGATTCCACTTCCTTTCCTTTGTTCCTCTTTTTCTTAGGAGCCTTTGAAGTCTCAACTCCTTTCTTCTTCCTAGCTGACTTAGAAGTTTCCATTTCCTTCCTCTTCTTCTCAACATCTTTTAAGGGGGTGAAGATCGAGTATTTTTGGTTCTTGCCATATTAGGGTTGGTTTGGGTACAAGAAGGATTAAGGTCAGATCTGCTAGGGTTGCGGAATTAGGTGAAGAAATAGTGGGTTTCAGAAGTTTTGAAGTTTTGAAATAAGATTCTACATCGACGTCGTCTTCAATCCACAAGGCTCGTAGTTGAGGATCGATCCTTTTGTAGCCATAGCCGTAGATTTAATAATTGTTTAAGTTAACGGTGCAGATCATTTTATTGCCAACCGGTTGGGAAATAAGCAATCGGTTAATAAGGCAATCGGGTACTCCTTTAACTGGTTGAACGTAACCTAGTATACGAGCTCCATACGTCACGTCATTGGACGAAGCTTCTCATTAACGACTTAGCAAGTCCAAAGACTTGTGTGGATGAGCGCTTCTGTCACTTGTGTGGACGAGCGCTTCTGTCACTTTAGTGGACAAGCAGAATTAGAATCTTATGTATTGAGTTTATCAGACTTTGCATACATGCCTGTCGTACACCAGTGTATACTTATGACATTCAGGAATTGTGTCTCAGACTTTTAATACATCTGTTTATCACAAGGATGTATCAGACTAAAAACACAAGGGATCCATTCCTGAACCTCTATACAGCTATTGATCACATCCATGTTTAAAACAAATTTCTAGTTTTTACACATGTACATAGGTTAGGTACATAGGTGTTCCTGATCAAATCTATTTCTTCTGAAACTCTCTTCTAATCATTTATAGATATTCCAAATCAAATCATACAAGAATCAGAGCATATTTACACAAAGATACAGTCATATAAACAGTTTCATTAGAGATTAGATATAGGATTGATCAATTATGCCCGATTCTCTTCTAATGAAAAAGAAGCTTTCCTTGTTCAAGGGCTTGGTAAAAATATCAACAAGTTGTTTAGTCGTATCAACATATTCAATATCAATTTCTCTACTTTGAACATGATCTTTAATGAAATGATGTCTGATTTCTATGTGTTTAGTTCTACAGTGCATTATGGGATTCTTAGTTAAGTTATTTGCACTTGTATTGTCACATCTAATAGGAACTTAGTTTAGTTGCACACCATAATCAACTAGTTGTTGTTTCATCCATAAAACCTGTGCACAACAGCTACCAGCTGCTACATATTCAATCTCTACAGTGGATAAAGCCACACTAGATTGTTTCTTACTGAACCATGATACTAACGAGTTTCTTAGTAAATGGCAAGTTCCACTAGTACTCTTTCTATCTAGTTTATAACCAGCAAAATCAGAGTCTGAATAGCTAATTAAAGTACATGTAGCTCCCTTGGGATACCATAATCCCATGTCTTTTGTTCCTAACAGATACTTAATTATCCTTTTAACTGTTGTTAAGTGTGATTCTTTTGGATTTGCATGATACCTAGCACACATGCATACACTAAACATGATATCTGACCTACTAGCAGTAAGATAAAGTAGTGAACCTATCATACCTTTGAATTTAGAAACATCAACAGGTTTACCTTGCTCATCCTTGCCCAGATAACAGGAGGTACTCATTGGAGTAGCCATCTCCTTAGCATTTTCCATGCCAAACTTCTTGATCAACTTATTGCAGTACTTGGTTTGGCTAACAAAGATTCCATTTTTAGTTTGCTTTATTTGAAGTCCAAGGAAAAAGTCCAGTTCACCCATCATTGACATTTCAAACTCACTCTGCATAAGACTTGCAGACTCATTGCACAAATTCTCATTAGTGGCACCAAAAATTATATCATCCACATATATTTGTACAAGTAAAATGATGTGTGCCTTTTTCTTAGTGAACAAAGTTGTGTCAACTTTACCTCTTTTAAATCCTTTTTCAATGAGAAAATTACTTAACCTTTCATACCAAGCTCTAGGAGCTTGCTTTAAGCCATATGGTGCTTTAGACAGTTTATAAACATGGTTAGGCAATTCATTATTCTCAAAACCAGGTGGTTGACCAACATACACTTCCTCTTGTATAAATCGATTTAAGAAAGCACTCTTAACATCCATTTGATACAATTTAAATCCCACTATGCAAGCATAAGCAAGTAGCATTCTTATAGCTTTTAATCTTGATACTGGTGCATATGTTTCATCACAATCCATGCCTTCTTATTGGTTATACCCTTTGGCTACCAATCTAGCCTTGTTTCTTACAATTATACAATTTTCATCTAGCTTATTCCTAAAAACACATTTTGTACCTATTGTGACACCCTAACTTGGTCATCACATGGTTACCCTTTTTGCGGAAAAATGCCTGTTTAAATGCTGGTCGCTTTCGGAAAAAGATTATTCAACATACACAAGGTTACCAAAAAGGTACTTAATTTTTTTTTTCTTTAAACAAAAAAAGTAAAAGGTAAAGAAACTCACAACTTGAAAACGACAACAGATACATACATATAATATTGCCTCGAAAGGTCTTAGGTTTTAACATTACACCACGGCCTTAATCAATATGGCCAACAGAAACGAAAACATAACTGAAACATAACTGAGAAGATAAGGTAAATAAAACACCAACTGGGAATGGGAATCTGGGAATCTAAACTCAAAAGAAATGCTCAAAAGCCAAGACTAACGGACCACTCAAAACAAAGCCTCCAACCACTACCAATGCCTACGACACTCGGAGTGGCCACAAACGCTCCCACAAGAAGAAGTCTCCGGCTCCGGGTCAATCACCTCTCCTCCGTCATCCAACGGGACATCCTCCTCCTCAATATCCAAAGGGTGATAACCCGCCTCGAGCTCCTCATCCCACCAGTCGTCTACCAGCTCATGAGGCTCCTCCTCAGGATCCTCTTCGGGATCTTCTTCAGGATCTTCCTCCATCGGTTCCTCCTCTTCTGGCTCGGCAGGCTCGACGTGAGGGTGAAGTAGACCGGCTTCCTGTAGCGTGTTCAGGTACAACCATGGCGGTGGAAGAATCACGTTCCTGGATTCCACCGAGTGGATCCTCCTAACAGGCTCTCCATGTATATTAGCTTCAGTAGTAGTGATTGGCCCTCGGTACGTCGCCGTAGTCGCATTCGCGTCCATCCTCCAATTCCCAATCCTGTCGGCCTCGTCAAAAGTCTCTGTCTATGTGACCTCAGGTACAAGAGGGACAAGAGGGTCCATCTAAAGCATACTCATACCCGGTACAAGGAAAATAAAAGAACATACAGACATGCAAGAGTGAGATACCGTCATAAGATATATCCCACAACAACCATATACATGATACATGCAACACGAAATCAGATCAACAGTTAAAGCATGCATAATCATCATAATATAACAGTGTTATATCAAGGGGTTCTCAAGCCCGTACAATCAGTTTTCGAAAATGTGCATGACACTTCAATATCAGGCTCTATCCTAATCTCATGAGATCACAACACCATGTTATCACTGGAGAAGATAGAGTTGGTCAAGCTCTGCCCATCGGGCTGTTGCCACCGCATCCTGATGCACCAGGCCTCTTGGTCAGACAACGCCACATGCCCTTAACGAAACAGCTAGCAATGTGGATCGACTCTCAGATACCCCATGGGTATCCTCAATAAGCAAAGGCACGTCTGCCAGGGGAAATGCATATGAATAAAAACTTTCCTTTTAAGGTTTTTCTTTGTGTAAATATTCCACTGTCAAAGCTCAAAGCTAATGACTTAACATTATTTCCCCATCACTTGAAAACGTAGAAACATAGGACACACAGTCCGAATGCTCAATCCCAACACCTAGACCGTGGCCGCAGTCAAGGTTTGTGGTAATGGAAATCAATATACTTTTAGTCATGTTTTACTTATCATGCTAAGGACAATAGCCCACAACAACGGAAATCAGAACGAACTGTCCTCGATTCCGCGAATTGGACTTGAAGTCCATAACAATTACGAATAGGAATTTACGGTCCCGAATTAACACTGATCCAAGATCACGTGCTAAGCATGGAAAACTAGAGGCGACGTCTCACGTCTAGATTCCTATTCTTTTAGTACTTATCTTCCATTTGACGAAAACAATTTTCGAAATCGAAAGCCTCGATAACCAATGCTGGCTATCGGAAAGTTTCTAAATCATTTGGGAGAAAACCTTTTCTTTTGAAAATCCTTTATAAAACGTTTTTGAAACACTTTTAACTTTGAAAATCCCCAATAGGATATTGTAAAATATTTTCGAAAGTTTTCACTTAAAACACATAGTTCGAAAAGGGTTTTTCTCTTGCATTCTAGAAATCACTAAAACTATATTGTCACATAAAACAAGTACTTTTAAACATTCAAGCTTTTTGGAAAAGAACACCCATCCTTTCATCTTCAAAGATTATTAAGGTTTTTAATCCTTATTAATGATTGAGCACAGACACACGTCCGGCTTAGCAAACTTCAAACAACAACAGCAGTATGTACACATATATATATTCAGCTTCAATGCCAATATCACAGTTCATCACAGTTATACATCTCAACATATATAACGATACAGTTCAACTTCATATAATAGCATAACATTTCAGATAATCCAGTAACTCAATAACAGTCAAGTAAACAATTAATCAAATACACACATGCATACAGTTATTGAATATCTTTCGGAAATCCCCTCTTACCTCAAAAGACGATAAGGGTTCCGACTACGAAAACTAAGGATCACGAACGTCCGCACATAACGAATCTAAGGTTACACACATGAAACCATAGGTTAGATTTTTAATCAAAGAACACTAGCCACAAGGCATAGGTTCGGTTTTCAACAATGGTTTTGGATTAAGGTTTTCCAAAAATCATGCAACTTATGGATTTATGATCCTTAAGTGCTAGGAGTTCTTAAAACACCAAAAGTTTAACAAGTTTGAATCAAGAATCCCACTAAGTCATCAACTTAGGGTTTCGGTTTTCATCCTCTAAAATAGGTTAGGATGTTCTAAATTTTCCAATCTCTTTAGGTTAGCATCCATACCTAGTAAGGAGCCTAAAACCTTGATCATTTTGGAAAAATGAAAAAATCAAATACCCTAGGCTACAAACACTACCATTCGGCCTTGAGTAAAAATGATGGTTAGAGGTTTTCAAACTTTCCAATCTCTTGGATCTAGCATCCTTATACATCAAGGAGCCCAAATCCATGATCACTTTGGAAAAACCTCAAAGTACATATAACAAAACACTTAGAGTTTTCACTTTTTCATGAAAATACATAAAAGTTTCTAAACTTTTCCAATCACTTAAACCTAGCATCCTTATGTACATAGGATCTCTTGGTCATGATCATGTTGGAATAACACTCAAACACAAGCTTAACCAAGCAAAGATGAAACAAAACTCATATGGCACAAAAGACATAGATTCTGTCCAGTACAGAAAATGGTGTTCGAGATTTTTGTTTTCCACAAGATTTTAGTATGTTGTAGAGGAAGTAAAAATAAGAATATAGAAATTGGTTTCACCTCAATCGGAGTTTTCTACAATTTTTGAGAATTTTTTGAAGTTTAAAAGCATATTATGAACTCAAAACATCAACTATGAAAATAAAGCCAAAACTTGAAAAACAAATGGTATAGGGACATTACCCTTACCAATATGAACAACTTTGATGAAGAACACAACTTGAAAAACTTAGTAAAAATGGTACCTTTAGTTGTGTGAAGAAGAAGATGAATAGTTGTAAAAAAGTGTTTTTTTGTGAAAGGAAGCAAAAGTGTGAAATGGTTACACTTTGAAACTTAAATAGAAGAAGGAAAAGAGAGGGGGAGGGCGTCAGTTTTGGGGCAGATTGGAGGGGAGAGAAGAGCTTGACTTGGTTGAGAAGAAAGGAGGTATGGTGTAGGTAAGGTGTGTGTAAGAAAGTATGGTGATTTGACTTGATTGGTGTAAGGAAGGTATGGCCATGGACATGCCTATGTCATAGCCTTCACATCAGTCAATCTACTCCATTTTTGCTCAGCTTCAACATGCATCAGATGAATTTCCCGATCGTATTTCCCGACGATTCGCCCGGGTAATACTCGAAAATTCGGCCCCGAACAAGATTTCTCAAAACACTCCAAACCTACACAAAACATAAAAAAAACACTAATCGTCTCGTTCACGAGTCAATATTAGGTCTCTAGCTCAGTAAACTCGTACTGGCTTTGAAAACCCAGACTGGCTTTCGTCTGAATTTTATACCGAAAATTTTACTGTGACTTCATACAGTAAAATAACACAAGAAAATGATTTTATTTAAAATAAAATCATCCTCTGGATTTTATCACAATTAAATACATTAAAGCATGCATTTACTAATAATTAAGCACACGAAAAACAGGGTGTTACACCTATTACTTGACAGTTCTTGGATTTAGGCACTAGTTTCCAAACTTGGTTTCTTTCAAACTGGTTTAACTCATCTTGTATAGCCATCATCCAATATTCATCAATTATAGCATCATCTATGTTCTTAGGTTCTACTTGAGACACAAATGTCGTATGATTACAAGCATTTCTTAGAGATTGTCTAGTAGTTACCCCCTTTGTGATTTCACCAATGACATTATCAATTGGATGATTTCTGACAGTCCTCCATTCCTTTGGTAGGTCAGGCTGTTGTGTTGTTTGCTCCTTCTGCAGCAATTCATTCTTTGAGCTTTCATCTTCTTCATTGTCCTGTTTCTCTTCTAGGAGATTTTTCTCAATTGAATCTTGAAGCCTTTGTCACATAGTTGACTGATACTTAATAGGTTGTGTTTCAGTCCCTCAACATATAGTACATCCTCAATGATTGTTGTTGAGTCACTTCCAATGTTGCCAATGCCAAGTATTTTCACTTTATTGTTGTCTCCATCAGTAACACTACCACTTGACTTAGGGGTAAAGGAAATGAACTTGGTTTTGTCTCCTGATAAGCCTCTGGCTTATCTAGTTTTATAACTAGATGGACGGTAGTTTCTGTGCTAATTATTAGAGTTCAATCTCATTTTCGCCCAAATTTGGCCTCGTTTTGTTCCTAAGTGGACTTTGACTCGTTCTAGGCAGTTTTTAGTAGTTTTTAGTCTATTTTGAATAGAATTACGCTTTTTGTTTCTTTTTATTGTTTCAGGTTAGAAGTGAAGCTCCGAGAGTCAAGGAAAGTCAGGAAACAGTGGAAATTTCTATTCTGAAGATACTCGCCTCGCGAAAGGGCGCTCGCCTCGCGAGCCTGAAGACCAGCTGAGCAGCAACAATCATCAATTCTGTCTCGCCTCGCAAGTCACCATCTCGCCTCGAGAACCAGAAGGCCTGACTGTGCCAGAGAAGTCATCCTTTCGGTCTCGCCTCGCCAATCACAGTTCGCCTCGCGATCATTCAAACTCAAGATGGAGCCAAAACTGAAATTCGCCCCGCGAGAGTAGGCTCGCCTCGCGAGAGTCCTTTTTGAATGCGCGCCAATTTTAATGCTCGCCTCGCGAGAACATATTCGCCTCGCGAGCGGGCGAGAACCAGAAACTCTATATATTCCTGTCTCAGATCAGAAGAAGGGGGCTCATAAGATCCGAATCCTAGTTTCAGCCACTGTTTTAGATCAGTTTGTTACGAGTTCTTGTTACTCTGGAGCTGCGTCTCCCTTTTCTTTTTCTTAGTTTACTATGGTGATTATGTCGGATTGTTTGTGTGTCGTCACGGGCATGAGGAACTAATCCCATCATCTAGGGAATCAATGAAGCCACCCATGGCGGTATAGTGTTCATGTGATGTATGTTTTTCTCCCCTTTTTCTCAATTGATGTTTTCCAATTCTGATTTGATTGTGTTGATCATATGCATGCGTGATTGACTTGTTAACGTTGATGAGGCTTAGTCAGCAATTCGCGTTTAGAACTTGAATTGGGATCACTAATTGAATATTGCACGAGAGTGAGTAGGAGATTAGTGCAACCTATAGGGAACAAGAATTAATAGAGTTTGATGATTAGGGTTATGAGACCTAGTAAGTAATTAATCCAATCATCGAATACGTCCTATTGAGCACGACAGTGGATATAGGAGAATTTGGGGGGTCTCGGTTGACGTTGTAATTGAACTTAGGGAGGAATACATCATCACTTGGGTACTATGCTTGATTGGGTAGGTGGATTTGAGATCCTAGATATTTTAATATCAGATTTTAATACCTTAGCTTTATTTGATTTGTTATTTGAATTGCGATCTTAATCTCTCTCACAACCACTTTCCTCGCTTGACCAACGTATTGGATTTCCCACGAATTAGTTGAATTGGTATCCCAATCCTTGTGTTCGACCTCGGTAAATTCTTACCGTGTTATTTTATTACTTGCGACGACCCGGTACACTTGCCGGTGTCTCAACATCTCCAGTCATGTGCTTGGAGCAGCCACTGTTAAGATACCATTTCACATTCTTGGGTTTCCAACACACCTACAAAAACATAATCATGTTTGTGTTTTAGGTACCCAAATCTGTTTGGGTCCTTTTGAGTTAGTTGCAGCAATAGTTCCTTTAGGAACCCTTATATACTTAGATTTATTGTATGCTGATTTTCTGTATTGACATGTAGAAGCTGTGTGACCTTTTCTAGCACAAAAGTTACATTTAACAAATGGTGTGTTTGATGTCTTAGGTGCAGCAAAAAATTTCTTGAAAGATTTCTCATGTATCTTAGGTTTATATCCTATTCCAGCCTTATCATAAACACACTTTTGCTGTCCTAATAAAGCATTCAAGTTATCTCTACCATTTGTGAACTTGGCTAAGTCATTTTTCAGTTTTTCAACTTCTTTAGTCAATGTACAACACTTAGAACAATTAGAGCTAGATGCAATCAAGACCTTATTCCTAGCTTCTAGTTCTCTTTATTTCATTTTCAAGCATGCATAATCATCACATTGTTTAGCAATTATTTTTCTAGATGAAACAAGTTATTTAGCAATCTTAAGATATTCAGCATGTAACTCATCAAATGCATCTTGCAATTCATCAAAAGTAGGTTGTGAATCAGAATTTACCTCACTCTCTGAATCACTGTTATTGCTAGCCATCAAGCACAAGTTTGCCTCCTCAGGTTCAGATTCTTCAGTGGAATCTACATCATTATCATCCCAAGCAATGTAGGCTTTTCTTGGCTTTCTCCACTTCTTGTCCTTTGAGTCAAACTTTTCTGTTTTGTTCTTCTTTTGTAGTTTTGGACAGTCGAGCTTCATGTGGTCAATCTTTCCACATTCATAGCATGTGATGTTGTTGGAAGAGTTGTCACCTTTGCTGAAATTTCACCTTTGAAAAGTGGATGGCTTTCTTTTGAAGTTGCCTTTCTTCTTTAGGAACTTCTTGAATTTTCTAACTATAATTCCCATCTCTTCTTCAGATTCTGCCTCTTGTGCTGAATCATTATCACCAATGTCTTCTACTTCTCTGACTTGTGATTTCAGAGCCAATCCCTTTTTCTTTTTGTCAGTTTCTTCATTCTCATTCAGTCTGTTCAACTCCAATTCATGCTCTTGCAGTTTTCCAAACAATGTGGCAATGGTCATTGATGAGAGGTCTCTAGATTCTGAGATTTCAGTGACTTTAGGTTGTCATTCCCTGCTCAAGCATCTTATTACTTTGTTAATTTGATCCTCATTTGATATAGCTTTTCCAAGACCAGCAAGTTGGTTGCCAATGTGAGTGAATCTCTTTTGCTTTCAGTCATAGGTTCTCCTTGCTTCATTCTGAACAGCTCATACTCATGTGTGAGGGTGTTCATTCTTTCTCTTTTGACATTTGTGGTTCCTTCATGTGTTACTTGCAATGTATCCCACATCTCCATTGCTGATTTGCAATTTGAAACCCTGAAAAACTCATCACGGGTTAAAGCAGATGTTATAATATTCTTAGCACGTGCATTATATTGAACTTTTTTCTTATCATCCTCATTCCATTCAGTTTTAGGCTTATTTCTTGGAGCACCATTAGCATCTACAGTAGAGGGGACAAATGGTCCATTTTCTACTGCATCCCATATGTCAACACTTGCTGCCTCAAGAAAGATTACCATTCTTTCCTTCTGATAGATATACTCAGATCCATTGAAGGCAGGAGGGCGTGCAAGGAAAGCCCCTTCATTCAAACAGTCATTGGAAGCCATACTTTTATAGCTGTTAAGCCAAACTTAAGAGTTTAGCTCTAATGCCAATTGTTGTTTTGGCTTCAAAGACTCAAGAGGGGGGTAAATTGATCTTTAAAAAAGCTTTTCAAAAACTTTACTTTTCAAATCAAAGTTGCCTCAGGATCTTTTACAAAAATAGTGAAGGAATTTTTATGAAATCTTGAATAGAAGGTGGTGAGGAAATAAAGATTAATTCAGAAAGATAAATCAATAATAAGATTCAAGTTCACAGCTCACAACTATCAATTAAACAGTGATTGAATCAAACAGGAAGAAGTTCAGTTTAAGGTCGTACAGGTATTAGATACAGGCCATAATCAGTCAAGAACTGAATTTACAATATATCAGTTTCAGTTTCAGTGATCAAGAACAGTCTTAATCTACTCAGTTTTGAACAATTAATAACTCAAGATTGATTGCAGTAATACTCTGGTTTTAATTCATATTAAACAGATCAAGAACTGATATCAATTGAAAACTTAGAACATCAAGATCACAATTATATGCGCAAGACAGAAATTAAAGAGTTTGAGTTTAGAGATACCACACAATCGGTTTATACTGGTTCGGCCACCACCATTGTGACTTACATCCAGTCCCCACTCCACCTATGGGTATTTACACACTAACACAACAAGCTTTAGCCAGGTAGCTTGAAAAACCTTTACACCACAGAGCACTCCTTCACCTCGAGATACCACACTCTTGTGAAGAGCCTCAATCAATGTTCTTCCTTAGGATTCCTCACCCTAATCACACAGAGAGACTCCCTCTCTCTTTACAATCGAAAAATACAGAAAGATTGATTCCTAACTCTCAAAAGTCAGATATACAAGTTGAAGTTCTTATGAGAATTGAAACACTCTTTTTCACAATGAAGCTCAAGTAAGAAGATGAATAATTTTCACAATTGATCTCTCAAATTGATTTTGTAAAATTTCTGATATGTTAAAAGTGTTCCTTTGATCCCTCTATATATATGAAACAAGTTATAGTCATTGGGATCAATTAAAACAGATTTAGGTCTGATAATAAAATCTGTTTTCTTGATTCTGATTCTTCAACAGGGGTTGAGTACATGACTGTATTAACCAATTTCATACTAATAGTTCTGATAGTTTTTGTATACCTGTGTAATACATGGTTGTGCATGTTTTTCAAAAAATTGAACTTGGTTAATCCATCAGTACACACATTCAATACACCTATGTATTGAATCAAGAACCTTAAATTCATTTGCCAATTACAGTAGCAGACATACATCCATTGATTACATGGTTGTACCTGACAAATAATTTTATTATTTCCAAAAATCATTTTCATTAAAAAAAATTATTCCTTTTAATGCAGGTTATGAAAATTGATTTTCTTCATGCATCTTTTTAGTTGAGCTATCTTTTGACTAAGAGATTTCGTTCTCTTAAAAATCATCTAAGACTTAAATCTAAAATTCTCCTTGAAGCTTGGTCTTGATGATCCTTTGATCTTTGACTTTGCTCTTTTGATTTCTACATGGAGCTCCTTGATTCCTTCAAGTTCTTCCTTGAATATTTTCCTTGAATTTTGATAAGCCTCTGGCTCATCTAGTTTTATAACTAGTAAGGCCATGGTTTTTGTGCTAATTATGCGAGTTTAATCTCGTTTTCGCCCAAATTAGATTTAATTGTCCTCAAGCAGCACTTTGAGTCTCTTAAGTAGTTTTTAGGATATTTTAGTCAATTTTGAGTCAAATAAAGCATTTAATGCTATCTTATATTTTCAGGTTAAAAGGGAAGGAAGAGCAGAGGGAAGGACAATAAAGCAGAAGTCATCACGCCCGTGCCGTGACACTGGTCACGACCGTGATGAGCTTAATGAGAAGATCAGAAAGGATCACGACCCAGCTGTGATACCCATCACGGGGGTGATGAGAAGGACCCTGAAGATCAGAGAGCATCATGGCCTAGCCGTGATGGAGGTCACGGCCGTGACAGGCCAGCTCCTATGGACCAGAATTAATCACGGCCAAGTCGTGATGGTGATCACGGCCGTGACAGATCAAAAAGTGAAGAAGCGCCCATGGCAGAACCCATCACGGCCTGGCCGTGATGGCCATCATGGCCGTGACGCGCGCTGTTTAGATCCAGACTTCTTTCACCTATAAATAGGGCATCAAACTTTTACCCTAGGGGGGATCTGCACTTGGAGACTTGGAGAGGCTGGCGGCTGGAGAGGGTTCTAACCCTAAAAAGGGATGTTTTCCCTGCTCTTGGAGGAGAAGATTGGAGGATTCTTCATGGAGTTTTCTTCATCTCTTCTCTCTTTCTCTTTTGTAGTTTTCTGTATCATGAGTAGTTAAAACCCCTTGTTGTTGGGGTTAGATGTTTGCTTTTTTGAACTTGGTTGTCTTTTGATTTGGTTGTAATGCAAGTTCTTATTTCTTTATGAGTATTTGATTCTATGCTTAATGCTTTTCTTGGCTTGATCACCCATGGAATGATTTGTTGTTTTGATAGACAATTGAAAAATTGATGTTAAGGCATGCTCATGAATCAAATGCCAAGTAGTTCATGAATCTAGAAATAGGTCTTGGGGTGCTTGCAATCTTATAAGTCTTGGCTCTTTATGCAAAATCTCAGGTTAATCCACCTAAGACATTAGGGTTTAATTTGTGATTTTAGGCTCATTCCACCTAAGACATTAGGGTTTGAGTATTTCAAAAGGCTTGATTGTCATAATTGAATTAGGACTTGTGTTGGTAACCATTTCATTGCAATCAAGGGAGGATTAGTGTAGTCTAACCGTGACAATTTTATCCATTTGTTAGCCACTTCTCTTTTAGCATTCCAAGTGTTTGATAAAATTCCCAAAAGACCAAAAATATTTTATTGCTTTTGTTGTTTTATGTTTTGATCTCTCTTCATATCATAGTTTAGTCTAGATAGTTGTTTGACTTGTGAATTGGTAATTGGCAACTGATCCCTGAGAATGATATCCGGTCTCACCACCGTATTGCTTGTACGACTAGGTATACTTGCTTAGATTATTCGTCCAACAAGTTTTTGGCGCCGTTGCCGGGGATTAGTGTTTCCAATATCATAAGTAACAAGGAAAGCACCTAATTTAGACAAAAAATTTTTCAGTTTTATTTCCTTCATCTTTGTATATATTTGATAGCTTTCTTTTGTTAGTTTTGTTTTAATTAATTTGTTGCAATTTTGAACTTGTACTTCTTTAATCTTGGGTTCTATTTGTCTGTGAGGTGGATTTTGAATTGACAGGATCATGGATTACAATTATTATTATCCATCTGATGAGGAAATTGAGATGTCTGAGCTACAGTTGCGGGCAGATATGCTACAATTAGCCATAAACATCCAACAAGTGAGAAATTTGTTGTCAAGGACACAAGTCTCTCCTCCACCAGTGGTAGGCTATTCTGAATGGGGAAATCAATACCCCAACACTTACACTCCATGACGGGGGAATCCTCCAAACAGTGCTTGGATTGATCAAGAGGAACATTGGGAATCTTCCACACCTTCATATCAACGACAACCTTCTCGATGGTATGATAAGTCATCATCCATGGAAGTTGCTTTGGAGAACTTCACATCCACAACCACAGTAAATTTTGAGCAACCTTCTCCGGACGGTCTGTCTCACTTGGAGGTTGTTTTGGAGAACTTCATGGCAACAACAGTGGAAAGTTTAAAAAATCGAGAATCCACCATTCGAAGTCTCGGGGTACGTATTGAGGAAATCTCTAAACAACTATCCGAAATGTCAAATGGGAACTTGATGGATGATGATGAAGATGATGCAATAATGGATGAAAAGGAAGATGAAGAAGTGGGAGCAACCGAATTAAGAAGTGAAGACCATGTTTTGGAGAACATAGTTGAACCATCTCCCATTGAACCCTTGACTAAAGAGATTGAAAGGAAGTGGCAATTGGAGGACATCTATTTCACCATGCTAGCGGATGGTGAAGAACTCTTGGAATTAGATGATGCTATTGGTTCCTATGCATGTGTTGATTGTGATGGGAGAAATACTTGTGTGGTTTGTGCTGAGATTACTGCATATATGGAAGGTGATGGATTTGGTAATGCAGTGAGTGAAGATTGTGCAGAAGTCAAAGTAGCACCAGTGATCCTCTCCACTTGTTTGCCACCTCCCATTGTGAAGAAACCAACGATGGATTTCAAGCCTCTGCCTGAGAAACTGGATTTTTCATTTTTAACCATGAAGGCACTATGGCCAGTCCAAGAGGTTGAACCCCATTTTTGTTGGGAAGACTTTGTTGATAAGGAAGTCATCTTTGACCCGAGAGGGATTGAAAAGTTCTTCACACTTGGAGAAGTCACCATGACTTTCGAGCACTCACTTTCATATCAATGCTGCAAGTTATGGGACCCTGGAATAAGCTTCCATTCTTTGTCTATCACTTGACCCCTATGCTACAAGCAATGGAATCCAGGCGGAAGCTTCTCAATGAGTTTTCTTAACCTTTCTCTTTAGTTATTTTCATTTTCTTTTTTTTTAATTATTTTGCTTTTCTTTACTTGAGTCGTATGTGTGTGAGTCTTCTGTTGGTGAGCTTGAATGGATTTTATTAAATTTAGCATAGATGTATGACATGATATAAGTTGATTTTTGATGATTTACCCTAATGATTTGAAAATTGAAAATTGATCCCCATGTGAAAAATTGAAAATTGAACTTTGAGAAATTTTATTGTGATTGCATAATTTATGACAAGTTTGGGGTGAAGGGTTGCACACACTAGGGTTGTATCTCGGTCAAACAATTTGCGAAAAATGTCCAGGTGAGGAATTTGAGCCTCCAACATTGTTTTTAATTGTGTGAATCACTTTTAAGTTGCACTTTCCCGGATTTGCTTGAATCTCTTCATGGTTTGCATGTTTATATGGTTGCATCAAATGATTTAGGCAATATTCTTTGAAATAACTACTTGGCCTAAATTGAACCTACCTTGATGCATGTTCCCTAGTTAGCCACATTGAGCCTAATAAGCCTATTGTTTCTTGATGACCTTGTGTTATAAGCCAAAATCCAGAAAAAAAAAACCATGTTAACCAAATCTTAGGATTTAGGAGAGCATGGAAGCTTAGCAAGAGAAGGGTTGTAAGAAACTAAGTTTGAGGTGACTACAAGGGTTTGATGTTATTTTGGGTTGAGAAAAATAAAAATAAAGGTTGAAGCCAAAGGCAAAAAGGGAAAAAGAAGAAAAAAAAATATGCCAAAAAAAGGGGGCAAACTAAAAGGGGTGTCAAAGGAAAGAGGTTGTAGCCTCCCAAAGCATCAAAAAGAAAAATGGAAAAAGTAATTAGAGTGAAAATAAAGGTGTAAAAAGTTCCATGCTCTCTTAATTCCTAGGGATGTAAAGCCTAGTACCTTTGAATATCCTACCTTTAGCCAGGCCCCATTACAACCTTTAAAAGACCTTTTGATGTTGCATGCATGTTTTCGTGGGAACTATTTTTGAGATGAAAATCAAATTCATGGAAAGTGCTCTTGAAATGTGAAATTGAGTGAAAGTTGATAGCCTAGACAAATTGAGCGAATGAGTGAATTATTAAATGCCCTTGTGAGGAAGGCAAATGTTTGAAATTGGTGATCTCCATTTTGTGTGTAACTCAAACCCTTTGCTTAGATTGATTATTGCACGAATGTTGAAATTCTCAATTGTTTAAAGTAAATGAATGTGGGGATTACATTGATGTAAAGGGGGGAAACATTGAAGAAAAATTGTATTGATAAAATTGCATGAACTTTGTACAAAATTGATTGAATCCTTTAAGCTTGCCAAGTTTTGAGTCTTTTTGAGTTTTAGTTTGCTTGGTGACAAGCAAAGTTTAAGTTTGGGGTATTTTGATAAGCCTCTGGCTCATCTAGTTTTATAACTAGTAAGACCATGATTTTTGTGCTAATTATGCGAGTTTAATCTCGTTTTCGCCCAAATTCGATTTAATTGTCCTCAAGCAACACTTTGAGTCTCTTAAGTAGTTTTTAGGATATTTTAGTCAATTTTGAGTCAAATAAAGCATTTAATGCTATCTTTTATTTTCAGGTTAAAAGGGAAGGAAGAGCAGAGGGAAGGACAATAAAGAAGAAGTCATCACGCTCGTGCCGTGACACTGGTCACGACCGTGATGAGCTTAATGAGAAGATCAGAAAGGATCATGTCCCAGCCGTGATACCCATCACGGGCGTGATGAGAAGGACCCTGAAGATCAAAGAGCATCACAGCCTAGCCGTGATGGAGGTCACGGACGTGACAGGCCAGCTCCTATGGACCAGAATTGATCACGGCCAAGCGATGATGGTGATCACGGCTGTGACAGATCAAAAAGTGAAGAATCGCCCTTGGCAGAACCCGTCAAGGTCTGGCCGTGATGGCCATCACGGACGTGACGCGCGCTTTTTAGATCCAGACTTCTTTCACCTATAAATAGGGCATCGAACTTTTACCCTATGGGGGATCTGCACTTGGAGACTTGGAGAGGCTGGCGGCTGGAGAGGGTTCTAACCCTAAAAAGGATGTTTTCCCTGCTCTTGGAAGAGAAGATTGGAGGATTCTTCATGGAGTTTTCTTCATCTCTCCTCTCTTTCTCTTTTGTAGTTTTCTTTATCATGAGTAGTTAAAACCCCTTGTTGTTGGGATTAGATGTTTGCTTTTTTGAACTTGGTTGTCTTTTGATTTGGTTGTAATGCAAGTTCTTATTTATTTATGAGTATTTGATTCTATGCTTAATGCTTTTCTTGGCTTGATCACCCATGGAATGATTTGTTGTTTTGATAGACAATTGAAAAATTGATGTTAAGGCATGCTCATGAATCAAATGTCAAGTAGTTCATGAATCTAGAAATAGGTCTTGGGGTGCTTGCAATCTTATAAGTCTTGTCTCTTTATGTAAAATCTCAGGTTAATCTACCTAAGACATTAGGGTTTAATTTGGGATTTTAGGCTCATTCCACCTAAGACATTAGGGTTTTAGTATTTCAAAAGGCTTGATTGTCATAATTGAATTAGGACTTGTGTTGGTAACCATTTCATTGCAATCAAGGGAGGATTAGTGTAGTCTAACCCTGACAATTTTATCCATTTGTTAGCCACTCCTCTTTTAGCATTCCAAGTGTTTGATAAAATTCCCAAAAGACCAAAAATATTTTATCGCTTTTGTTGTTTTATGTTTTGATCTCTCTTCATATCATAGTTTAGTCTAGATAGTTGTTTGACTTGTGAATTAGTAATTGGCAACTGATCCCTGAGAACGATATCTGGTCTTACCACCGTATTACTTGTACGACTAGGTATACTTGCCTAGATTATTCGTCCAACAAATTTGCTTCATGAACTTGTTGATCACTGCTTCATACCTGTCTTTGCAATTTGACACTAAAACACTTGCACACACAACAAATTGTATTTGTCATATATCAAAATCTCTAAGTCATTGAGTCTTACAATTTCTAAGTATGAAAGTTGTATATTTTATTGCATATGTGTGTGATCCTCTTGGAGGATTTGATTTGATACTTGGTTGTGATATGGTATTATATATGTTGGTTTTAATTCTAATGCTCTCTAATTGAAACCTTGGTTGTTGTTTGATTGAATTGTTAAAAAAATGCTTAACATGATTAATTGGGCCATTTGGCCATAACTGAGTAATGGGGTTCCATGTTGATTTAAATTGTTTGAATAATTTTGATGATGATTGAATGAATATATAAGAATATAGAAATTGGTTTGAATTGATTTGGATGTGTATATTGAAAGATAAGATTTTATGAATCCTTAGGGACTAAAATGCAATTTCTGAGAATTTCAGTGGCTGCACTGAAATTCATATTCTTGTGTGTTAAGATTGTAGTCTTTGATGATGTAACACCCCGATTTTTCTGTTTCTTAATAATCTTTGTTTATGCATGTATATGTGTGTTTATTATTTTAAATTTGAAAATTTATTTTAATAAACCAAATTTACTTTCATAATCTATTTTATAGTAGGAAACTACTATTAAATTTTCGGCGGAAATTTCAGATGATCCCGGTCTGAGTTTTCACTGTCAGTAAAGCTGTACTGACCTGGAAAATGAATTTTGATTAGTAAACTAAATTTTTGTTTTTCCTAACTCAATTATAGCCATTTCGATAATTTTAGAAATTTTCTTTCAATATAAAAAATTTCGGGTAGAAAATTAACGAAAGAAAACACGATCGGTTTTCACCGACGAGAAATAAATGGAACTGGGACGAGCAAGATTTACCAAAATCAGGTTTGGTAAGATTTGAAAAGATTTGATTTGACATGAATAGTGTTTGCATTTACTTCACACCATCATTACCTTACACATAATCATTTTTTCAATTTTTACAAGAAACCATTATTTTAATTAAAATTCCATTTTTATTTAACAAAAAAAAATTAAAATCCTCTCTTTCTTTCCATTAACCAGCAGCGCCCCCTCCCTTCCTCTCCTATAAATACCTCACTTTCACTCCAAGCTTCACTTTCCTTCATTTTTGCTCTCAAACTCTACTACCTACACCACTTGCATTCTTCCTCCATTGATTTCTCTTGGAGCTTCAAGGACTTACCCATCTTCAACTTCTCATCATCACCAAAGGTATACCTCTTCCCCTCTAATCTTCATTTTCTTAAATGCCTACTTATTATTACATGCATGTTAAATTTCTTTTGTTGCATGTTCATCTTTCTAGTTAAATTTGCAAGAAAGGTTTTTAGAAGAAAAAAAATTATTACAAGGAATCAAATTTTGTAAACCCATACTCATCTCTATTATCACTTTAAGCACTTGCCTGTCACAAAAGAATTTTCCCAAGCCTATTTTCTAAGGGTGACCGAAAACCCTACCCAGAGGAAAATAGTGTTTTTGCTAAAAATTTTACATGGATGACTTAAAAACCTTGATGCATGTATTTTTAAGCTTCTAAGCTTCATCAAAAAAAAATTTTTAAGTTTTCCTTCCTATTGATGTTGATATAGCCGAAAACCCTAAGTGGTACCTAGTTGATGTTTTTAATTCAAATCCTACATGCATGGCTTAAAGATCTTTAATTGATACATTTTGAGTTCATGAGCAAAATGAATTTTTATTTGACTTATTATGATCAAACCCTAATTGTGAGATTTGAAGAGATGTTTGTTTTATTTTTTTTTAGAAGAACAATTGTTTAAAATCATTTGATGCATGTAAATTTTAAGTTCACGAGTTAGAATCAAAAATGATTTTTCTTTCCCATTTTCACACCCATGGCCGAAACTCTAGCCATGAGAGTTGAGGAAGCCTAGTTTCAATTTTTAAAGAAAAATGCATGCTTTGATCATCATTTTAATTACATGCATGAGAGAGATAGAGTGATTTTATGATTTTACTTATATTGTATGTTTGCATGTATGTTTTTGAGGGTCTAGGACCCTTGCATGTTGGTTTTATTGCTTGTGGATGATGCTAGAGTGAAGATAATAACTTGGTATGGATAAACATAGGTAAAATGTGATTCTGGCAGCTTGATATACATTTATTCGTAAGCCCATAACTTTTGATACAAAATGTATTTCTGAAAAATATATATATATATATTTGGAAAGAAGACTTTTCGGGCTTAAATTTGATATATAATATGTAGATATTTGGATAAGATTTGCTAGGTTAAAACACCTCTCAAAGTAGAATCAAATTCTGACTGCGAAAATAAGAATATAGTTGGTTGCATGATGATTTTATATATGATTTTGAAAGTTAAAAGCTTTTATAAAATTTTATGGGTTCTTACTAAAGTATAACTAAAGTTTTGTTGAAGTTTTAGAATTTTTACATATGTATATTGATGTGATCAAGGATTGATCACTAAACATTTGAGGATCTTTCTTTGATTTCAAGTGCTAAGAATTCAAGATCAAACACAAACTAGAACAATAGAATGAAGCTTGATTCTCAAGTGAGAATCAAGAGAAACAAAAAGGAGTAGAAGAGTACAATTATATATGAATTGAAATGATAAGAACAAGAATTAAAGTGCAGAATTTAAATTGCAAGAATTAAAGAACAAACAAAGTAGAAAATAGAATAGGAAGAAGAGGAAGGGGAAGGCGCCACAAATGCATTCTTCTTGAAGAAGAAGATTGAATTTGATAAGCCAAGGGAAGATTCACCACTTGAATAAGGATATTCAATATAAGAATCAAAGGTTCGATTCATGAACCAAGAAGAGGAGAACTCTCAACTCTCTCTAGCAATCTCAAGTGTGAGAAAACTCAAATGTATTCAAACTTGTAAAATGATTTACATTAAGCCTATTTATAGGCTCATCCTACTTAAGGTGCAAGCTAGTCTAACTTGAAGTGCAAGTTACTCTTACATAAGGTGCAAGTTAGTCTAACTTGAAGTGCACCTCTCTAAGTCCTAATGGGCTTGAAACACTCTTAAGCCCAATTACAAGCCTAACTAAATCAAAACACGTACAAAATTTTGTTATAAACTTTTAGCCCAATTTTAGTCATGATAGACACCGAATCGTCTCTTGAGTCAAAAATAATATTTGTAGATAATCTTCTAAGCTTTCCAACGCATCCAAAATAACTTCAATCGGACATCTACAACTCAAGAAACATCCAAAATAGTGAAGCAGGTTTGATTTGGATTTGCTTCAAAGTTGATTTGCCCCCATTGGCCCATTAAGGTTGTGCTTCCTAAGATCACATCATCTCCTCCTTCTTGAAGAAAATTCTTCTCGAATTTTAATCCTACATTAAAGATAAGATATTTAGGTTTATTCTGTTATAAAGATCCTAAAAAATATTTTTGTGAAGGAAACTCCCTTATTTGGGAAGGCAACTCCCTTATTATCGTTGTAATTTTCAACCCATCCTCCCGGGTCAAAAACCACCCTTTTGAAAACAAGTTTTGTGAACAACCCTTTCAAATATTTTCCACAAGGTGTAATCCTTTCAAGATTGTTTGGTAATGGTTGTCCACTATTGAGAGAAACATGTGGAAAGATATTGAATTTGTGTTGTAGTTCTCTCAAAGAATAGGAACCTTGATGGATGTGCATTAGTTTCAATGTTTTTATTTTTAAAGTAGATTTAATGCACATAGTTAAAGTAGAAGTATTAGTAGGCAAGCAAAAATCATTAGTTTTAAAATCATTTATTGGTTGCCCTACTAAGAAAGCATCATTTACCTCTAATTTAACCTTATTAATATGCACACTTTTAGCACTTTCAACATAGCCGATAAATTCCACTTTGGTGGTGCAAAAAAGTGTAATTTTGAAGATTAGCAAAAGGTTTTTCTTTCATAAGTAATAACAAAACACATTTTAATTTTTCAAGAAGATTTTCTTGTGTTTTGCTATGTACCAAGATAGCATCATTGGAGATTGCCACAAGCCTTTGAATTTCTTTAGTTTCTTTAGAAGTGACTTGAAGTTTATCCAAAAAAAAACTCAAAGGTAGTATGTAAAGAAAAAGATGGAAGAGACTTGTTACAAAAATTGTGGGAGTAAAGCAAACACAATGGATGGGTTTCCAAAAGTATTTTCTATACTTCTTTTTCCTTTAAAGCTATGCATTCTTAGCCATCTTGTTCTTTAACCTTATGGTTTTCGCAAAACTTTTGCTCACTTGTGCCAATTGCCTTTTCCATATTATTTGGTGGTACATTCTTTTCTTTTGCATTTATATCTTTTTGTTCTTTGTCACTCTTGGCTTTTCTCTCATGCTCCCTTTTCTCTCTCATTTTCTTTTGATCCTTACTAATTTCATTTGTAGAGAGGGGTACAAGAGTAATATTTTTGTTGTGATGTATAGAAGGAAAATAAAGGGTAGAAGTGGAAGGTTTAGAGTTAGGAAATGTGGCATTTGACCCACTTTTACCAACAACTTCAAGTTGTTTTGATGAGTCACCCTCCTTCTTGAAGGAGTTCTTTCTCTTCACTTGGGCTTCAACCTTCATTGCATGGTGTAGGTCTCTAGTTTAGCTTGAAGGCACATATCTTTTTCTCAAAACCCTCTTCATTTATCTCCAAGTACTAATTGGTTCCTCATCATACCTTCTTCTTTCTTTACACAATTGATCCCACCAAATTAAAGCATAATCATGAAATCCCAGACTAGCTACCTTTACTTTCTTTTCTTCACTATAGTAGTAGCAAGAGAATATGTGCTCCAATTTGATCTCCCATTCCAAGTAAGTAGCGGGATCACTCTTCCCATGGAAGCTAGGGATCTTCACCTTCACATTATGCAACTTATCATCCTTCTCATTCCTCTTCCTTTATGTTCATGTCTATGTCTCCATCTATCAAATCTAGGTCTATGTTCATTGTCTTCCAAATTTGATGAGCCTCTATGTGAGTTGTCATGCCTTGATCCTTTTTTTTTCTCAAGTACTTCTAATCTTTCAAACATTCTTTCTAAATTCCTTGTCATTCTATCCAACTTCCTATTCAAGTTCCTTGTTCTTGGTGATGATGGAGGAGAATCTTCATTGTCTTCTTCATGTAGTGAAGTCTTGGTGCACTTACAATTTGAGAAATTACATAGAAATTACAGAGAATTGAAAAGTACATAAATCAAATGAAGATTACACCAATAAGAACAATTGCACCACCAAAATTCAAAAGAATTAAGTACAATCCAACAAATACACTTAAAGAACAAGTGAAAGAAAAGAATTACAAGTCAAGAATGAATATTACAAGGACCTCACCACTCACTCACCATTCACTCAAACATTGCCACTCGTGTATATCACTCAATATAGACTTTTACAAGATAATTTTCTCTCTTCACTACAACAGAAAAGGCTTTAGATAGCATTTCCGTGTGCCTTTTAACAACGTTTTTAAGCGCTATCTATGCCACCGCTATTAAAAGTAGTTAGCAAAGATAGCATTTGTTGGTCATTTATTATCACTGCAATCATGATGGACTGTTGCTATTAGCAGAATAACATTTGTTTTTATTTTTGGGTAAGTTTATGATGTGGCTGTTCTGTGATTACTTTCTAATTCTCTTTAAGTAAGACTGTTTGTTATTGGAACACATGTTTATGAGAATTTCATGCTTACTGTTCTCTGTGAATAATCCAGCTTCAAATTTTACTTGCAAAAATCCTAAACCATAGATGTATATGTGATTGTTATATTTCAATGGATTCTAGCAGTTATCATTCTTCTATATAAATAAAACCATTTTCTTTTCAAGGAAGTACCTTCCATGGATTTGTTCTCATTCCAGTCTTATCTAAGTGTTATGCTTATCATCAGTGTTTTTCTTTTGGCTGTCGATTACGAAAATCAACAATGTACTCTTTGTTCTTATGAAAGTAAGTGATGTTTGGCAGATGACAACAGAAATTGCTATTGA
Source organism: Sophora flavescens (assembly GCA_030762895.1). Taxonomy (NCBI): domain Eukaryota; kingdom Viridiplantae; phylum Streptophyta; class Magnoliopsida; order Fabales; family Fabaceae; genus Sophora; species Sophora flavescens. The sequence goes on from CM061068.1 coordinate 165,602,112, forward strand.
GGATGTAAGGAGAGAAGTAAAGATATTGCGAGCTCTAACCGGGCATAAGAATCTGGTGCAGTTCTATGAAGCTTATGAAGACGATGACAATGTTTATGTAGTTATGGAGTAAGTTCATATCCCAAGCTGAATGAGTTTATTTGGGAATGCAAAACTGTCATGGATGCAGTATTTCTTACACAAATTAACCTATGACTTTCCTTGTATCCTTAGTTTTCTTCCAAGGAACTTTAACTGTAATGTTGATTGTTTGGAGATATTTGATTGATTAAGCAGGAAACTGACAATTATTAATTTAGTCAATAAATTAGGAGCTCACATTCTACTGCATCTTATGCTATTCAGGTTATGCAAAGGAGGTGAACTTCTAGATAAGATCCTTTCAAGGTAACAGTATTCTCCAATTTTCATTTTTGTGTGCCACAAAATAGAAACAAAGTAGAAAGAGAAATTCTGCTTTCATTATTTTACTCTTGCTTTAATTAATGACATTTCTGATCAGCACATATTTAATTCTGATCTATAGAGGTGGAGAGTACTCAGAAGAGGATGCAAGGGTTGTTATGATTCAGATATTACGTGTTGTAGCTTTCTGTAATCTGCAGGGTGTTGTTCACCGTGATCTCAAGCCAGAGGTAATTATCTTATAAAGCTAATTAATATTTGGTCGGGAGATTAATCAAACAAACAGGGACAAATGCACCTTGGGATGGTGTCTCCTGAATCAAGGGCAAGGTTGTTTGCAAGAGGCTTCACTCAAGTTGAGGGGAGGATTTCCATGAGACCTTTGCTCCAGTGGCAAAACTAGTAACCATGAGATGTTTACTCACTGTGGCAGCAAAGAGAGGATGGTTAATTCACCAATTAGATGTGAATTAAAACACCCAAACACTAACTTGAATGATATACCAACAATTCAGAACCAGAATAATATAGTTAAGCCATTGTAACAACTTAGAATCACCACACTCTCTTATCCCTGATTGGTCATTCAATGCAAAACAGAAGCTCTTATGCAGAATATGCTTAAATTTTGGCAATTTAGAGATAATAATCATTGAATCAAGGCTTAGCTAATTTATCAAGAGTTCAATAGCAAGCATTGATTCAAAAACTCAGACCAACTTCTCAAACAGTAGCACATAAGACAATGACAACTAACTACACCCTCATATGAAATGCAACCACAAACCATCAACTGCCAAACGATCCTAAGCCAAAACCAATAATAATGCAACCAATTAGTAAAATGGAATCAGGGAATTGAAAAATAGAATTCTAATCCATAAGTCCCCACAGCATTAGTAACTCCCATCCTTTATAGATCTTAGATCAAGCTTAGATTTCCAATTCAGTGCATAACATAGACAAAGAAATGCAAACCCCCCTCAAGAACAAAGTTGAAAGCATTACTGAACAATTCAACATCCCCATCAAGAAATTCTGATTCAAATCCCCATTAAACATCCATGAAGTTGTATAATATCCATTAAATTTGGTGTCATAAATTTGACAATTCAGAACATACCCATTGGAGTGCATAAACAAAACCAGCTGCACCATGGAAATCTTGTCACCAAAGTGACAACTCAAAATGCCTCAAAGCAATTTCAATCATAGAATTAACCCACAATTCATCTTCAAATAGTAGAGAGAAAAAAATAATGTCAAAATTCAGTCCAGTAGCGGCAAAATGACTAATGCAATGAGTTATCATTTGATGACACAAAAATCAAAATTGTGAGTTCATCGATGAGATTTGTACCTGTTTGCGAAGTGGTTATGGCGAAGAAGAGGCTCTGCATGGAAGGATGGGAAAGAAGACAGAGGTCTACGGGGGATGATTATAGTGGTTACCCAATACCCTTCCTAGCGGCGACGGTGACGAAGTTTGTTGTTATCGTGAAGGATAGTTAAGCTAAAGGCAAAGACAAAGTCACCTCAGATAGGTTGCAGACGGGTTCTCTCTTTCAAGGAAAATGGCTTTTAAAACAACACACATAGAGTGTACATATAGAGTGTACATATAGTTGACCACAGCGGAGGCAGAGGGCACAACACAGCGGCAGTGGTGGTTACCTCTTCCCCCAAAACCCAAGAAGCGAAAATGTGGAGCGAAAAAATTTTCACAAAAAATTCAAGCAAGATTGATTCAAACTCCTTTCAAATTCTAGATCCATGACCACAATTGGATTCACATTACTTTTCATCATCCAATTCTTGTAGTAAATGGTGCCACTAGCATGTGAAACTTTCAACATGAATTTGGCTCCAACTCAAAGATCATCATAGAATTTTAAAAAAAAAAATTGATCAAAAATTCAAAACAATTGAAGATCAAAGATCTAGCTCAGATACCACATGATGTGATTAAGACATAGATCACCAATATTTTAGGATCTTTCTTTGATTTCATGTGCTAAGAATTCAAGATCAAACACAAACTAGAACAGTAGAATAAAGCTTGATTCTCAAGTAAGAATCAATTGAAACAAAAAGGAGTAGAATAGCACAATTATATATGAATTGACATGATAAGAACAAGAATTAAAGTAAATAATTTAAATTGTAAGAATTAAAGAACAAACAAAGTAGAAAATGGAATAGGAAGAAGAGGAAGGGGAAGACGCCACAAATGCATTCTTCTTGGAGAAGAAGATTGAATTTGATAATCCAATGGAAGATTCACCACTTGAATAAGGATATTCAAGATAAGAATCATAGGTTCAATTCATAAACCAAGAAGAGGAGAACTCTCAACTCTCTCTAGCAATCTCAAGTGTGAGAAAACTCAAATGTATTCAAACTTGTAAAATGATTTATATGAAACCTATTTTTAGGCTCATCCTACTTAAGGTGCAAGCTAGTCAAACTTGAAGTACAAGTTACTCTTACTTAAGGTGCAAGTTAGTCTAACTTGAAGTGCACCTCTCTAAGTCCTAATGGGCTTGTAACACTCTTAAGCCCAATTACAAGCCTAACTAAATCAAAACACGTACAAAATTTCGTTCTAAACTTGTAGCCCAATTTTAGTCATGATAGACAATGAATCATCTCTTGAGTCAATAATAAGATTTGTAGATAATCTTCTAAGCTTTCCAACGCATCCAAGATCACTTCAATCGAACATCTGCAACTCAAGCAATAGCCAAAATAGTGAAGTAGCTTTGATTTGGATTTGCTTCAAAGTTGATTTGCCCCCATTGGCCCATCATGGTTGTGCTTCCTAGGATCACATCATATAAAGAGAAATAATTTCATAAAGTTACAAGTTGGTACAATTGGATTTCTGGAAAAATCCTATGCAAACAGAGGCAGTGTTTAATTTTTAATAAATAATGCCTTTGAATTTTTACATGAGACCAACTGCACTGTATTGATGTGTGAGTTGGGCACCTTCCATTAAATTTTCAAAAATTTTAAAGGTCATTTGAGTGATCATTCAAAAAATTTAAACCCACTGCTATTCTGAAAATGCTTTTATAAAAAAAAAAGTTCATCATAATTTTTGAATGAAAAATATGGTTTTGAAAATAATATCTTTTAACATGATCAAGTAAATATTTTGGTATAAAATGGACTATAAACAAGTGTTAATGTAAATATATAAAATTATGGGATTAAAGTACATATATATATATATATATATATATATATATATATATATATATATATATATATATATATATATATATATAAGTCTTGGATAAAATGTAATCCAAGAATTTGTAAAAGATTGGACATCTCTAGCATCATTTTTTCTAGCCATGGCCCAAACCTATACTTAGAAAAAAATAAGATGACTTTCATGTTTTAATTTAAGTCATTCATTTAATTCTTAGACTTACGGGATGCTGTGGGCAAAGGAAGTTCGCTCTGGGAAACACGGAAACAAAGACCTTTTCTACCCGTCGAATCAGGTAAGGGGAGAAAGTCTGAGGGATAATTATTTATGATGACTATATGCCACGTGTGTTTGTTTTGATGTGTTTGCTTGATATTGTTGTTGTGGTGGTTGTTTTAGTTAAGTTTTGAGTTCTTGATGTATTAATGATATATTTGATGGTTTTTATTCCTTAGTTGATGATTTATGAAAATATGAATGTTGTTTATGTATGTTGGAAATGTTGTATATGTGTTGTGGTGGTTGCATGGAAGCCTAACCATTGGTTAGAGCTCAATTATAAGGATAAAAGCTTGAAGAAAATATTTACAAACAAAATCACAAGTAAAGATTTCTTTTTTAACAAAGTTTTGATAAAAAGGAAAGTGAAATAATTTTAATGATTTGTGAAAATGTTTGAAGAAAACAAAAGTTTATTTTGGAACTTGAAAAGAATTCATTTGAAAGTTTTCAAATTTATTTAGGAAAAAGAAGACTATAAAATAAAATGGTTTTGATGGAAATAGAAATGGATTTTCTTAAAAACTTAAAGTTTTAAACAAAATAATTTCAAAAGAAAAGTCATTTTATTTAAAAATATTTTATTCAAAAAGAAATGTCCGATAACTTGGATAAGTTACGGAAAAATTTTGGTTTTGGATTTTCTTTTCACTGAATGAAAAATAACATTAAAAAGTGAACCTAGTAACCGAGACATCGGGATACTAGAGTTAAAGTATGTGGGTCCATGATCCGTATCACAACGCTGTGGACTGTGTGTCCTTTATATATGATGCTGTGGACCGTGTGTCCTATATACGTTGCTGTGGACTGTGTGTCCTATATGCGTTGTTGTGGACTGTGTGTCCTACTAACGTTGTGATAAAATGTGGAAAATGAAGTCAAAAGGGTAAAAAAAAACTGTTTTTCTGCGACCACAAAGTTCTAGACTAATGCACGGGTCTAGAACTATTGTGATTGGACACTCGGACTTTCATGTCCTGTGTTGACAATAAAAGTTTTAAGACACTTAAAGAATTACCAGAAGGTCATGAGCCTCGACAAGGTAAGAATGAGGCACAAAGAAAAGCCGCGAAATTAAAAGGTTTTACATGCATTGTTTTTGGCAGACATGCCTGTTATTCCGGATATCTTGGTAAATGAGATATTCAAGACGTTGTTATTCCGGATATCTTGGTAAACGAGGTATTCGAGACATTATTCCGAATATCTTGGTGCACGAGGTATTCGAGACGTTGTTATTCTGGATATCTTGACGAATAAGGTATTCAAGACGTTGTGTCTTTGTGGCAATCGATCCTGATCAGCTCATTTTCAAAAGAAAATTGGGATCTCCGGAGATTAGGACAGAAAGATGAAATATAGAAGTGCCATATGTTTTCGAAAACAACGTTGATGCTTTGATGTTATGCCTCTATTTGATAATTTTATGTTGAATATGAATATTTATCTGTCATTTTGTGTTTGTGCATGTAGTCGTCATAATTCATCCATATATTGGTATCTCACCCTTACAATATATCAGGTTTTCTTGGTTTCTTGCCGATGTACCCTGGTACACTAGGGCAGGTGGTGCCGAGAAGTTCCTAACCTCACTTGGGGGTATAAATCCCGATTCTTGAAGAGGGGGGGTATAAATCCCAATTCTTGAAGAGGATGGCGATGATAATGGTAAGAACTACGAACTTCTTTCCAGTTGATGTCTTGTAGAATGACCAGCTTAGGAGGTTTTTCTTTGGGTTGTGTATTTTTAAGAAGGTTGATACATATGATTTTAAGAACTATTTAAGGAAAAATTTATATGTTGTGGTATTTTGATTCATAAATAAATCAGTTTGTGTGTGTTATTAAATATGATGTACCTAAACTTTTGTGATATGTGTATCATTTTCCCGAAGCGTACCTCAAAAAAAAATATTTTACCCTCATTTTCAGACTTATGAAAATAATAGAAGTTTTTCCGAAAGCAACCAGTAAACTTTCTTTTTAATTTATTTCCGCATGTGATTATGATGTAATGCCCAAGGGGGTGTTACATATGAGACAAAACCGTAGAAATTGGTTTGGTGTTAATTGGATTAATACATAAAAAAGTTATAAGATTTTTTGTAAACAAGGACCTTTTTGTAATTGTTGTAAAATAGTTGGGTAGAAATGTAATTTATGGAAATTTGATGGTAATTGAGAAATATTTCTAAAGAATTTGGTTTGGTGTGATTTGAAGTTATAAATAAAAAGATACAAGGTTTTAAGTGAATAAGGACCTTTTTGTAATTAATGAAAGTTTAGGGACCAAACTGCAATTTTCGAAAATTTATGTAATTGGATAGTTAGAAACTGTTTTTCATACTTATATAACTATTTTAAAACTCCAAAATGAGTTTTGGACTATTAGAGTATAAAATCGTTGAAAAAAGATTTACGTGATTTATAACTTAACGACGTTCGGTCAAATTTTTAGGAATTTTGTATAAATGGAGAATAAGATGTAAAAATAGTGTTTCAACATTTTCATATGAATATTATAACCTAGGAGAGTAATATATTTGAGGTTAAGAACCATATTTTCAAAAGTATGACTTTTGGGCCTAAATTCAGTAAAAAGCGGTGAAGCCGTCGTTAAACGTTTTAAAGGATTTTTGAGAAAATGTTTTGGAGAAATTGATACCTGATAAGCCTCTGGCTTATCTAGTTTTATAACTAGATAGGCTGTGATTTATGTGCTAATTATTCGAGTTCAATCTCGTTTTCGCCCAAATTTGGATCTAATTGTCCTCAAGCAACATTTTGAGTCTTTTGAGTAGTTTTAGGATATTTTAGTTAATTTTGAGTCAAATAAAGTATTTTCTACTAGTTCATAGTTTTAGTTTAAAGGGGAAGTACTTCGAGTCAAGGGAATGAAGAAAACAGTGGAAATTGGCATTCTAGAGATACTCGCGCCCAAGAGAGGCTTCTCGCCTCGCGAGCCTGAAGACCAGCTGAGCAACAACAGTCATCCTTTCTGTCTCGCCTCGCGAATCATGAAGACCTAGAGGACAGAGAACATCACGGCCCAGCCGTGATGAAAGGTCACGGTCGTGACAGACTGGAAAGTGAAGTCTCGACCCGTGAAACATCCTCTCGCCTCGCGAGAGTCCAATTTGAAAGCGCGCCATTTTTAATATTCGCCTCATGAGAGGCTACTCGCCTCGCGAGCGCGCGCAGATTCTGAATCCTATTTATTGCTGGTTTAGGGCAGAATTTGGAAAGTTTTTGGTTCTCCACTGGTTTTGTAGCGTTTTCGACGAATCCTTGTTCTCTGGAGCTGCGTCTCCTTCTTTCCTTTTTCTATTTTATTTTTATGATGAATTCCAAGTGTTTGTATGTCGTTACGGGCATGAGGAGCTAATCCCCTCGTCTAAGGGATCAATGAAACCACCCATGGCGGTGTAGATTCAATGTGATGTACGTTTCTCTTCCTTTTCTCAATAGTGTTTTCCAATTTTGAATTTGTTGTGTTGATCATATGCTTGCGTGATTGACTAGTTAAACGTGTTGAGGCTTAGGAGGCAATTCACGTTTTAGAACTTGAATTGGGATCACTAATTGAATATTGCACGAGAGTGAGTAGGAGATTAGTGCAACCTTATAGGGAACAAGAATTAATAGAGTTTAATGATTGGGTTGTGAGACCTAGTAAGTAATTAACTCAAATCGTTGAATATGTCCTATTGAGAAGGACAGTGGATTTAGGAGAATTTGGGGATCCCGGTTGACATTAAAATTGAACTTAGGGAAGAATCATCATCACTTGGGTACTATGCATGATTGGGTAGTGGATTTGTGACCTTAGATGTTTTAATTTCAGATTTAAATACCATATCTTTATTTGATTTGTTACTTGAATTGCGATCCTATTTTCTCTCTTCTCAACCATTTTCTGTTACTTGATCAAACGTATCGAACTTCTCGGGAATTAGTCGAATTGGTAGCCCAATCCTTGTGTTCGACCTCGGTAATTCTTACCGTTTTTATTTTATTACTTGCGACGACCCGGTACACTTGCTGGTGACTCAACAAGTTTTTGGCGCCGTTGCCAGGGATTGGCACAACCAATTTTCCTAATTTTTAGGGAAGTTTGATTATTTGGTCAAGTTATTTTTATTTTTATTTTTTATTTTTTATTATTTCTCTTTACTTCTTTGATTCCACTTGGTCTTGGCCCTGTTTTGTATGCGAGGTACCCTTTCAAGGTGGATTGCAAATCATGGAGACTTATTATTTTCCAGCCTTGGACGGTGTTACAAAATATCACTTTGGGCGTAATGTAGTCTTGGGAGATCACTGGCTCTGAGGACGTAATTGCCCTCATGCACAAGCTTATAGTGTAATCATGAAGCATGAGGAGGAATGGGAATGGAATGAGCAAACACCTTTGAAAGTTGCTCTAGAACAGTATTCCCAAGAACTATCCACCTCTGAGGCCAAGGCAAGAGCCAATTATGACAGTATCGAAACTGTGAAGCAGAACTTCAAAACGCAAGTGGAGGATATTTTCAAACAGTTAGTACAAGAGTCAGATGAAGCACAATTCGAGCAAAATCTGGTTTGGGGGATAGTTCAAAATGAAGATAAAGTGGTAGCGGACTCCACCATGCTTGCTGAGCAATCTGATTTTGCAGCATTAAATAAATATGTTGGCTTGCAACCTTGGGAGTTGTCTCTAGAGAAGATGAATGCGGCAGTTGAGAAGTTGTCAATCAATACAGGCACAGCCATTGATAAGTTGGCAGCTCATACAGGGGCGGCAATTCAGAATCTAGAGACGCAGGTTGCTCAGCTCGGAAAGCAACTAAATGAGCGTCTCCCAGGCACTTTCCCAGGTGATACCGAGAACAACCCTAAGAACCAATGCAATACCATAACAACTAGAAGCGGTAGGGTGTTGGGATCTAACAGGGATGCAACTAGTTCGCAGGAAGTTGAGGAAGAACTACCACATGTTGAGGAAGAGCAACCTAAGAAAGAGGAGTTGGCAAGTGACAAGGCACCTGAGCAAGGGGGAAGGCTGAAACTTGTAGACGAAGAGTTCCGAAAAAAGAAGTGGGTTAAACCCCAAGACCTCCCGCCCTACATGAAGGTACCATACCCACATGAAGCATTGTTTGAGCAGAATATGGTTGGGGGGATGGATCAAAGTGCAGATGATGTGGTAGTGGATTTCACCATGCTCGCCAAGCAACCTGAAATTGCTACATTAGATAAATATGTTGGCTTAAATACATGTGTGGACACTGGAAAGTTAGCCCTTTCCACTTGTCTGTTAATTTTCCTTGTGAAAATACCATTTGACCTAGGAGAAAGTGAGTTCACAATTGTAAAGGTCAATGGAGTTTTCACACACGGGCTAGGTGGAACTGTGGATGGAGTCGTATTGCTTCTGCAATTGCCACTTCACAAACCATGGGATCTGGGTGGAGGATCTCACGTGATGAGCATCTCTTGGCTCTTATGCCACAGGCTATGGGATCCAGGTGGATGCTTTTTAATAAGTCAAGCTAGTGACGTTAAAGAAGCGCTTATTGGGAGGCAACCCAAGCTAGGTATTCTTTTTTTAGTTTCTGTCATTTATATATATATATATATATATATATATATATATATATATATATATATATATATATATATAGATATATATATATATATATATATAAAATAAAAGAAATAAAAAAAAGAAGCTTGATTCGCCATGCGAATCCACATTGGCCTTGCGAGACAGAAGCCCTGAATCCCATAGGCTTGCTCACGCTTCTGTCTCGCGCCGCGAGGGCTACTTTCGCCTCGCGATTCTGGGCATCATCATCTGTTGGAATTCCAGATTCGGCTCGCGAGATACTACTCGCCTCGCGATTCTGGAAAGTTTGAAGAACAATTTTTCCAGATTCGCCTCGCGAGTGATCTCTCGCCTCGCGAATCTGTAATTAAGTTTTTGATTTGCAGGATTTCTTCCAGGAGAGGCCTTTGGCCCAACAGAGGGGTGCCCGAGAGACCAATTGCATGAGGATGCAACCGTAGAAGAGCTTTGTGTGGAAGCGGCCACCTACACTACAATTTGATCAGGGAGTACCCTCTCCTTTCCTCACTCTTATTTTATATTTGTGTTCTTTCATTGAGGACAATGTATGCTTTAAGTGTGGGGGAGGGAACCAATTGCCTCGTTCTTTGTTTTTGTTTGCGTTTTTTATTTTGTTTGTCGCTCTTGAATAATTTGAGAAGATCAAGAGTATGTGTATGAATGTGCGTCGGCAAGCTTGTTGGATTTTAATAAAATTTAGCATAGATTGATTGCATGAATTATTTTGACCATTGATGATTTCCCCCTAGGTTCTGAAATTAGAAAAGTTGATCCCCATGTGAAAAATTGAAAACTGAACTTTGAGAATTTTATTGTGATTGCTTGATTTATGACAAGTTTGGGGTGAGGGGGTGCACACACTAGGAATTGTATCTTGGTCAAACAATTTGCAAAAAATGTCCAGGTGAGGAATTTGAGCCTCCAACTTTGTTTTTGATTGTGTGAATCACTTTTAAGTTGCACTTTCCCGGATTTGCTTGAATCTCTTCATGGTTTACATGTCTATGTGTTGCATCAAATGATTTAGGCAATTTTCTTTGAATAGCCACTTGGCCTAAAAAGAACCGTCCCTAATGCATGTTCCCTAGTTAGCCACATTGAGCCTAATTAGCCTATTGTTTCTTGATGACCTTATTTTATAAGACAAAATCTGGAAAAACCATGTTAACCCAATCTTAGGATTAGGAGAGCATGGAAACTTAGCAAGAGAAGGGTTGTGAGAAACTAAGTTTGGGTTGGCTACAAGGTGATATGTCATTTTGGGTTGAGAAAAATAAAAATAAAGGTTGAACCCAAGGCAAAAAAAAATATTGCCAAAAGAAAAGGGGCAAAACAAAAAACTTAGCAAGGAAAAGGCTGTAGTCACCCGAGGCAAAAAGAAGAATGGAAAAAAGGAATTTGAGTGGAGATTCATTGTGTCAAATGCTCATGCTCTCTTAGTTCCTAGGGACTTAAGCCTAGTATCCTTGAATATCCTACCCTTAGCCAGGCCCCATTACAACCTTTAAAAGACCTTTTGATGTTGCATGCATGTTTTCGTGGGAACTATTTTTTAGATAAAAATCAAATTCATGGGAAGTGCTCTTGGAATGTGAAATTGAGTGAAAAGTTAATAGCCTAGACAAATTGAGTGAATGAGTGAATTACTAAATGCCCTTGTGAGGAAGGCAATTGTTTGAAATTGGTGATCTCCCTTTGTGTGTAGCTTGGATCCTCAACTTAGATTAATGATTGCATGAATGATGAAGTTCTTAATTGTTTAAAGTAAATGAATGTGGGGATTACATTGATGCAAGGGGGGAAATCATTGAAGAAAAACTGTTTTGTTAAGATTGCATGAAATTTGTGCGAAATCGATTGAATCCCTTAAGCTTGCCAAGTCTTGAGTCTTTTTTGAGTTTTAGCTTGCTTGGGGACAAGCAAGGTTTAAGTTTGGGGTGTTTTGATAAGCCTCTGGCTTATCTAGTTTTATAACTAGATAGGCTGTGATTTATGTGCTAATTATTCGAGTTCAATCTCGTTTTCGCCCAAATTTGGATCTAATTGTCCTCAAGCAACATTTTGAGTCTTTTGAGTAGTTTTAGGATATTTTAGTTAATTTTGAGTCAAATAAAGCATTTTCTGCTAGTTCATAGTTTCAGGTTAAAGGGGAAGCACTTCGAGTCAAGGGAATGAAGAAAATAGTGGAAATTGGCATTCTGGAGATACTCGCCCCGCGAGAGGCTTCTCGCCTCGCGAGCCTGAAGACCAGCTGAGCAACAACAGTCATCCTTTCTGTCTCGCCTCGCGAATCATGAAGACCTAGAGGACAGAGATCATCACGGCCTAGCCGTGATGAAGGTCACGGCCGTGACAGACTGGAAAGTGAAGTCTCACCCCGCGAAACATCCTCTCACCTCGCGAGAGTCCAATTTGAAAGCGCGCCATTTTTAATATTCGCCTTGCGAGCGCGCGCAGATTCTGAATCCTATTTATTGCTGTTTTAGGGTAGAATTTGGAAAGCTTTTGGTTCTCCACTGGTTTCGTAGCGTTTTGGACGAATCCTTGTTCTCTGGAGCTGCGTCTCCTTCTTTCCTTTTTCTATTTTATTTTTATGATGAATTCCAAGTGTTTGTATGTCGTTACGGGCATGAGGAGCTAATCCCCTCGTCTAATGGATCAATGAAACCACCCATGACGGTGTAGATTCAATGTGATGTACGTTTCTCTTCCTTTTCTCAATAGTGTTTTCCAATTATGAATTGTTGTGTTGATCATATGCTTCCGTGATTGACTAGTTAAACGTGTTGAGGCTTAGGAGGCAATTCGCGTTTTAGAACTTGAATTGGGATCACTAATTGAATATTGCACGAGAGTGAGTAGAAGATTAGTGCAACCTTATAGGGAACAAGAATTAATAGAGTTTAATGATTGGTTTATGAGACCTAGTAAGTAATTAACTCAAATCGTTGAATATGTCCTATTGAGCACGACAGTGGATTTAGGAGAATTTCGAGGTCCCGGTTGACATTAAAATTGAACTTAGGGAAGAATCATCATCACTTGGGTACTATGCATGATTGGGTAGTGGATTTGTGACCTTGGATGTTTTAATTTTAGATTTAAATACCATATCTTTATTTGATTTGTTACTTGAATTGCGATCCTATTTTCTCTCTTCTCAACCACTTTCTGTTACTTGACCAAACGTATCGAACTTCTCAGGAATTAGTCGAATTGGTAGCCCAATCCTTGTGTTCGACCTCGATAATTCTTACTGTGTTTATTTTATTACTTGCGACGACCCGGTACACTTGCCGGTGACTCAACAATACCTAAGTATCTTTGATGGAAATTATTCTTGAAAATTTATTTGATTTTATCTAAAGGTTTTGGTTTTAAGCCATAGGGATTTTAGTCTTCAAAGACGAGATTTTTAGGTAAAACGCAAAAAACCTAAGTCAAGAACGACTTAGTGAAAATACGAACGTAATAATTTATGACGTGGGGTGGAACACGACCTTATCTCATAAAGTATGGATAATTCACTATCCATATTCCATAAACTTTAATGGACTCGGAATGATTTGTTTTCTTGGAAGCCAAAGAAAAAGGCTCAATTAGAAAAGTACAGAGAAATAAATAATTGGACTTGTGTTCCAATCTTATAATGTGTTAGGACATTTAATAAAGTGTTTTAAGATATCTTTACACACAGATGAAAGGTTACTTGAGAACTTCAGCTCGATGTTAAGTACCGTAATTCGGACTTAAGAACATCTAGCATCTGAGAAAGCACGTTGAAAGAATTCTGATGGAATCCAGATGTCATCCGACGGATAGACAAGAAGAACGCATTTTTCGACAATTTTGACTAAACACATAGCGAAACTATGTTCTGTAAGGCCGTTGTGCTTAGGAGAATGAGCTAACACTTTAATGCGGGTGCGAATTCCGTAGTGGTGAATCTTGCTTATTATAGGGGGTGTTGGTGTATAAAATACTCACATAGGCCCAGTTGGTAGCTCCTCTATGGCGTGGTGATCTTGCAATGCACCGACATACTCGACTAGACACTATGTGTTTTCTAGTAGTGTAGGATGTTCCCGAAAAAGCCTATGTGCACCATGAAGACTGTTGACGCATTTTATTACCCAAGGCTGGTGGACTCCGAAACAATCCTCCAAACCACTATCTCCGACTATTCGTAAAACCATGGTATATGAATTCAGAGGTCATTCCTCAAATCTTAGATGTCTTATATCTAGGAAAACGTTGTGCAGGGGTCATGTTTCTGTGAAACATTATTGTTCTGTTATGAATGTAGATTTGATTGAATATTGATAATTGTATGTACCTGAGAGTCGTACCACTGCATGTCTGCCTTATGTGTAAGATAAACGGAAATCTCACCTCCTTATTTTTATATTGCCTATGTCGGCTGGCTATGTGCCTTCTATACTCTTTTGAGAAGATTGAGACGTCAAGATGTCGCTTGGTTGATGCATCATAGAGGATGAAGTTCGATCATGCGGATGATATGTTGGAGTTTCTAGTGGACGTCTTCCATATTGTCGATGGTTCATAGACCATGTTTTCCTTTGGGAAGAGGAAAGGGTTTAGTCCGACAGTGACTATTGTAGTAACTCCACTAGTGTCTTTTGTGACGACGTTGATAGTGGACTCAAATAGAGTTTCCACTAGATTTTGTCATTTGGGATTGTCCTTCTCACAGTGTACGAGAACGGATGGTCTTTTCTATTTTAGTTTGGTTAGCTGGGAATGTTTGGGAGTTAATGTTACTGTTATGGAGCTGCAACTTCAATTATCTTATATTTTAGGAGCTGTGTCTCCATATCTTTATACTATATCTGTATATTGTTATGATTTATGTTTATGAGTCGGGTCGGGTATTATGTAAATGATTTTCGAACTTATGATCCTAATTGTGATAATGGAAAATTTTATTGTCCATTCATTTAAATCAAAGTAGTTATATTTACGACTTACGAAAAAGAAAAAAAATTACCCCATTCTTTTATAGCAAATTTTAATTAACCTAATTTTTGGCCTTAAAATGTCACTTACGATGTAGCGCTCGAGAAGGGTGTTACAGTTACAATCTTCATGCTTTCGGCTTTTTGTACTCTTTTGAAGATAAGAGAATTAGTATTATATTCCTTTGAATATTTGATTCCTTTCTTCGATGATTCTCGTTCATTCAGATTCCTAAGTGAGCCTTCAAGAAATATTTTTCTTTTAAACGTTGCTCAATAATAAGGGAATATGCCCTTATGCTCAAGTGCTTCTTTTATCACATCATCCAACCAATGACTGGGCTTTAGATGCATTCTGAGTGCTTGTCATTTATGACATGTCCTCGGGATTCCTTCTTGGTTTTGACAGATCTTCAGACACTTTCTTCTTAAGATTTTGCTTGAGGTATTCTTTTGATATATTCTGAAGACTTTATCAAATATGTCTGTAACTTGATCTTTCCTGAACTAGTCTTCAAGTTTTCTTTAGAAGATTGGATAATTAGTTTTTGCAATATTGCTTAGATGAGTGTTGAGATCAGTGTTGATGTAGCTTGTAAAGATTCTTTGATTCTTGCACCTGAGAGAGTAAGTTAAGATCTTTGAGAAACTTCATTCTTCATTCTTCATTCTTAAACAGAGTCTTCAAGGTGGGTGATCTGATAAGCAGTTGTAACTTCTTCTTCATCTTTTAGGCTTCAGACACTCCTATCTTCCAGAAGTTTCACCATGATCATCAAGCTGTTTCTTGATCTTAGAACTAGATTGCCTTTATTCATCTTCAAGGAGTCTAAGATTGGAATCTGCTTCTGGGCTTTAACATATATAGATTTTGGTAGACGTATTGCCTTAGCTGTTTCATTAGCTTCAAAGAGTCAGACACATGAAATGTGCTTTGATTCTTTCATTCTTAGATTGACCTGTTCAAATATTGCCTTTCCTGCACATCTCAAGTAGACGATTAACAATATTCAGACAGTTCAATGAAAAACATTTTCTTAATGTATGAACTCATCAAAAGACACGGGTCAACAAGAAAGAGAGTCAGACGCATGACACAGAGTTGGACGCTTTGTGATTTAACATTATGGATCATCAAGCTGGCTCTTCGTGATGGTCTTGGGGATGGGAAGGGCAAGAACGAGCAAAACAAAGAAGAAGTTGGACCAATGAAACGCGAGGAATGAACTTCTTCCTAAGCATAAGAAGGAGATTGATGGAGGTTGAAACGCGAAGAAGAACAGGAGTGACTTTCAATTTATTAGTTTATAAACTAAATGAAAAGAATAATAAGATTAAAATAAAAGTAAAACAAAACATGTTAATAATTATATTAAATATTATTTTTAAATCAAAAATAAATAATAAAAATAATTTTCATACATGACATCCTACATGATTTTAAAATAAAATAAAAACAATGAAACATATGGCAGTGCTGACGTGGGTCACTGTTATGAAATGGCACAAAACAACACTAGAAGGGGGGTTGAATAGTGTTTTCGATAATCAGAGTTTAAGAAGCACAAAACAGAACCAGTGAATGTGAGATGGTTAAAGACAGGCGCCTTTCTCAACAAACTGATCAGCAACCATTTAACACACCCGAGTTAGTTACTTAAAACAGTTAAACAAACTGAATAGTAAAGTAAGAGTTAGGAGAAGTGTTTACTCGAAGATTTATCCTGGTTCACCCACAAACTTTGGGCTACATCCAGTCCTTGGTTTCACCAAGCTTTAACACTATAACTGATCAAGGTTACAGAAGAGTATTATTTGCACACATAGCCTCTCCAGGCTTAACCACAAGTATTGTTTGCACCCCTAGCTTCTTCAGGCTCAACAAGTATTCTTGAAACAATCCTCTTCAGGGTTAGAGAGTTTTGAAGCACGGCTCCAAAGTTACAAAGCAATTCAACCAATCTTTTAACACTACAGAGAGTGAATATGAACTTGGAACTTGGTGAGTTGCAGATGAGTTCTTCTTCAAATGATTTTCAGAGTGTGAAGAAGATATGTGAGTAATCAAGGCTTTCAGCTATAGATTTGATAATATGAATGCTGTTCTTGAGTAATATAGCTTTTTCACTGATGAGTAAATATTGGCTTTCTCTGGTAGCTTATTACTATGTTTGTAACATCCATGGCTGCTCTATGGATTGATGACTGACCCCACAGACCAACACGGGTCTTTTCAGCGTGCTTTGTCCTCACTCACACTCTTCCTTGGAAAACTTCCCATGAGGTCAACCATCCCAGAATTGCTCCAAGTTAAGCACGCTTAACTGTGGAGTTCTTAATTGACGGGCTCCAGAAAAGAAGATGCATCTTGTTGGCATAAGTAGTACCAATCAATTCATATAAGTCAATCTCAACTGTATAGTCTCATACCTACACAGTCTCAGGATCCCCCTCATTTTGGTGTGTAATCGGTTCATTCATGTGTCTCTCCGCCTAAAAGCCTGCCAGGAGCCACTCCTTGTTCGTGCCTTCTTGCACCGGCGACCACTCCCCGCCCTATTCGGCCCCGGGCGTCACATGCCCACTAGCTTCAGCTTGGTTCGTCCCCGAACCACATCGTACTGGGAGAGGTGCCGTGCTAATACCATTTGTAACATCCTTGGCTGCTCCATGGATTGGTGACTGACCCCACAGACCTACACGGGTCTTTTCAGTGTCCTTTGTCCTCACTCACACGCTTAATGGGAAAACTTCCCAGGAGGTCCCCATCCTATAATTGCTCCAAGTCAAGCACGCTTAACTGTGGAGTTATTAAGTGACGGGCTCCCGAAAAGAAGATGCATCTTGTTGGCATATGTAGTACCAATCAATTCATATAAGCCATCCTCAACTGTATAGTCCCATACCTACACAGTCTCAGGATCCCTCTCATTTTGGTGTGTAATCGGTTCATTCATGTGTCCCTCCGCCTAGAAGCCTGCCAGGAGCCGCTCCTTATCTGTGCCTTCTTGCACCAGCGACCACTCCCCACCCTCGTCGGTCCTGGGCGTCACAGTGTTACTCACTACTTGTTGTTTAGTCTTCTACTTCTTCTATTTATACTTGATCAAAGAGATCCATTGAGATGCATTTGAGAGTCTTCAGCTTTGTTCTTCAGGAAATAGCCATTCTGAGTTGACAATAAATGCTTTGAAGAACGTTGGAGATTCCTTGATGATAGCAAAGTATAGCAGATATGCTTTTCTGGCTTTGGGCAGCCTCTTTCCTTATTTGGGCAACACTTATAAAAGCTTAGATAAAGTAGTTTTCTCTTTCTTACTTATAGAATGCTTTTCGGTAGCTTTGCTCTTTTGTCTTTTCTCCTTTCAGAAGATAAGAAATATATTAATAAACTTCTTTCAAGTTTAATTAACTATATTTCTAATTACTCTTACTCTTGAATCAGAGATTAAGTGATTCCTTCATAGAGAGCTTTTCTCCTTAGTGTGTGCTTCAATAATACCGAAGGGGACTTAGCGTTTCACATCTTCTAAGCTTGTGGATGTTTGAATATCTTTTGAATCAAACACGTTAATCTGTCAGAAGAGTGCTTCTGACTTTGTCAGAAGCTTAGACGCATTCTGAGAGAGATAGACGCTTCTTTGAGGTGAGACTTCTTAGTGTTGGTCTTATCTGTATTCTTGATCTTTCTTCTTTCATCTTTCTTCAGAAGATAGTGTTTGTATTCTTCAAATACTTTGATCATTAGTTTGACTTGATAACTACTTCAAGCATCTTGGTCTTCAATAAGCACATACAGTCTTGTAAGAACGAACAGCCTTCTTATAAGAGTATTTGCTTAATACTTTATTTTCTTTTGTTTTCTTATTGAATGGATGAGTCCTTTTCCTTTAGCTTTTAGTGAAGATGATAGTCACTGACTGCTTTGCTTTGATACTGCTGCTAGCTGTTCTTTTTCATAGATCAACGAGTCTGGGAGATGTTAATATAAGATTTAGTGTGAGTCAGTCTTCAGATGGTTCAATGTAAAATTGATTACATAATGTTTGGGTTCATCATAACACACAAGGGCCACAGGAGTGTGAATTAGAAGCATGACGAGTCAGACGCTTTATGACTTAACATGTTAGTCATGTCAACAATTAATAGATGGGAACTAACGATGAGGACTAAAATCAAAGTTCTAGAACTTGCAGGGACCAAAATCAATGAAAAAATGTGTAGGGACCAAAACTTAAACTCTCCCACTTTGCAGGGGCTAAAAACTTCATTAGACCTAATTCTACATGGCATTAAAATATTGAATTAGCCTACGCGGAAGTGCTGACGTGGCGCACCATATCAACACTTATCGGATGAGCACTAAAGGCAGGGAGTAAAACAAAAAAATCTAGAACTTATATAGCGACTAATCTGTGGCCGTACATGAGTCAAAATAATACAAAAATTGTAGTACAAGGCAATGCAACCTTGGTTGTCTCACGAGGATCTTTGAAATTATTAAACAATCAAGAAACTTAGCAAAAAGAGGGTTTTTGGATTCGATGAGTGAAAACAAATTTGCAATTAAAAAGAAATAAATAAATTAAAACGATCAATCCACCGCCTAAGATTTCTAATTGGATCTATCACTGATTTATTGAGAAAGTAATTTCGATTCTTGATTCAATTCTTACATGATTCGAATTAACTAATTAAGCATCAATTAATTTTAATAATTCCCTACTAAATTAAGAATTCAGATTTTATTTGAATTAGGTTAAACAATTAAGCATCGTCAAGACCCAAAACAATATAAACCAAAACTCAATCAAGCCTATGAGTAAGCATCGCATATGATATTAACCTCGAAATAGACATCCAAAACTTTCGACTTTGGACTTCATTAAACCAATATTTTTTTATCCTTATAAAATTGTTATAATTTGATTTTGATCCCTATAAATTTTTTATTCATTTTTAAACTAAAAATAAATAATTTTTTTATAAAACCCAAATCAAATTTTACCAATTTTACATGAATCAAAAACATATTTAACCCTTTTGTCAATAACCGAGGAATCTAATCCGATCCGATCCGATCCGATCCGAACCCTATTAAATATTTATTTTTAAATTATTTTATATAATATTAATATATTATTATATAGATATTTAATATAATTAATAATTAAATATGTATATTTTATTTTATTTTTCTAATTTTTTATTAATATTTTAGTGTAAATTTATAAAACTAAAAAAAAGGTAACCCGATGATCCGAACCGAACCAATCCGATTGTGATCGGTTTGGATCCGTAGCTGAAAATTCGTCAAATCCGAACCAATCCGAACCGATTAAATTTGATCGATTCGGATGATAAAACCCCTTAAATCCGATCCAAACCGACCCGATTACACCCCCTAAGTTTCAATGCAACTCAAAATTATTCATTGAAGCTTCATAGAAACAACCTACATGTTGACTCACGTTGTTCTGAACTCAGTTTAAAGCAATAATATAAAATAATAAAATATAAACAAACGCGTAACCTAGTGCTATAAATATATAACGCATTATTCTTCAAGCTAGAACACACAAACTAGTGCTTCGAGTAAGAGCAAAGTTAACCAAAATAAGAGCACCACAATCACCATTATCATCCAAAACATGGCTACTACTACAACATCTTGTGATTTTTCTTCTTTGGAATCTGTTCAACACTACCTGCTTGAACATGATTCCGACAATATTCTCATGACTATTTCCGACCACCAAACCGATCATCCCTCGAACAATCCATTTCAAAGCCCTACCAGTAGTATCAATGACTCGCAGAAATCAACTGCAGCATACAACGAGGAAGCGTCCACGGCGGCGCGTGATGTTCACGCGCCACCAAGTTGGAAGCACTATAGGGGCGTGAGGCGTAGGCCGTGGGGGAAGTTTGCGGCAGAGATAAGGGACCCAAAGAGGAATGGTGCAAGAGTTTGGCTTGGGACTTATGAGACTGAAGAGGAAGCAGGTTTGGCTTATGATAGAGCTGCTTTCAAGATGCGTGGAAGAAAAGCGAAACTGAATTTTCCTCACCTCATTGGCTCCGACGACATGCCGGAGCCGGTGAGAGTAGTTGCGGCTTCAAAGAGGAACTTGCCGGAGCCTTGTTCACAGATTTGGAAGGATGATTCAGAGTCTAAAGGGTCAAAGAGGAGGAAGAACCTAACTGATCTGCTTAATAGGTTAGCCAAGAAAAGAAGCCAAGTAAAGTTTTTAGCAATGGGCTCAGAGGCAAAAGATTATGATGCTGAAGAATGGTGGAACCAGTTGAATGATTCTAGTCTAATTTGGTGCTCATAAGTTTCAACTGCTTTATATGATTGTATTAATGTTTGTTTCCTCATTTTGAAATTTTCTATGATTTTTGCATACCACTTTTGATGGAATTCAAGTGGTGATGTTGTCATGAACTTCTTTTAACTAAATTGTTAGTTACTTGGTTGTTAAAACAAAGCAGCGCTGCTGTACAGTGTGAAAGTTACACTTAACGAAATTCGTACACCAATCGCAATTGAGAAAATAACAACATTTGAAGAGTTGCACCATTTTACCATTTTCTAATAAAAGCACGTTTTTTCATTTCAAATGATCAGATGGAGTATTAATAAATCAGAAAAGGTTAAGCAATTAAAGGTACTAATAAAAAAGAATCAAAACATCAATGGAAATGTTGGAGAAAATTAAATGTAATGTAATAAAAACTAATAAAGAGTTTTTTTGTGGTAAAGACTAATAAAGAAATGTTTAAAACTTTGAAGTTTAAACTCAAAAGTAATTATTATCTTTAAATCAAAAAAATTCATTTAGCGACCAGAAAACAGCGACTGAATTGTTGCGGTCGCTATTAGAGACCGATTTAGCGATCGGAGGGTTCGCTTAGAAAAACGTTTTTTGGTTGCATTTAGCGAAAACATCGGTCACTATTTCGGTTGCTAAATGGAAAATTTTAAAAGTCATCTTAGTTGACCTTTTAGCGACCGAATGCAGGTGCACCTGCTCTCTTTAAACCCTGAATTGTGATTCTGAAAATTCACAATGGACTAAACAACAATTGACGTAACGATCAGATTTAAATTTTTAATTGTTGCGACCGTGTTAGCAACCGACTAGTTCAGTCGCTAATACTAAAAATCCCTAAATCGCGAGTTTTCCCATTTCTTCCTTATTTCCCCTTTCATTTTCTCAGAGCCCTCTCACTCTCTTCCTCCATCGCGCCTCCTCCACAGCAGACCATGCCTCGTCCCTCCCTCTCTCTCTCCCTCCCTCCCTCCCTCCCTCCATCCATCCTCATCCGTTGTCCCCCTCCCCTCTCCCCTCTCCCCTCTCCCCACCATGCGAAACCCCCTCCCCCCCTCCCCCTTCTTCCTCTCCCCCTTCTTCCTCTCCCCATTGTGCGAAACCCCTCTTTGAGTTATCTTTCTCTAAGTTCTCAGCGAGAACACCATTTCTCCGAGTTTGGTGTTTTTCGGTTCCCAAGTTGCAGAAACATCTTCCTATCCTCCCAAGTATATTCTTCCTATAATTACATATATATATTTATAGATTTTGATGAATTACAAACACTAATAAAAAGGAAAAATAATTTTTCTTATAGCATGTAGGTACCACACACACAAATTCAAATTATTATGGTATACCAGAAATTCAAGTGTCAAGACTACAAGACCAAATGTGTAGATCATTAGGCCTTAGATACTTTTGTAAAAGATTTATCATTTTAAATTTTTTTTTTGTTACAAAAGATTGATCATTTAATTAGGTGCTAATTTGGCTCAAAGTTTTTAATGATGAAAAGCAAAACTGTTTTTCTAACTTAAACCAACAAAATTAATTTCAATCTTTCTATCCAAAGTATTAACCGAGTGATAATATCTTTTGGGCTCAAAAATTTATTCAGTTTTACCCTCTTTGGTGTTCCACTCATTAGCATTCTCCTTTTTGGGTCATATTAATGAGTGCCCTTAGGACACTCTTCAAGGAACCAACAAAAAACATTTTTTTATTGGAAAACTAACTATTTCATATTTTCAAACATTAAATACATCAATTCTCCATGAAAGATTTCTTTTCTTGGTTCCTTAGATAGTGCCCTAAGGACACTCGTTAGCATTTTCCTTTTTTCAATTGCTTTTAAAGGAGACATCAGACATGCATCAGACTGGAAAAAAAATAGAGAATACACACTAGACAGAAACGAAAAATATACATAGAGCATGTACGTGAATATTTTCATTCTCTGATTCACAAAGCTTTTGCACAAAATTCTGAAAATACTTTGAGTTTCCACTAGTACGTCATAACTTAAAACCTTATGAAGAATGATTGAACTGGTACTAATTTAAATTTGCATTTTAGGAGATGTTAGCTAGGATTAGAGTTATGATTTTAACTAGTTCTATGAATTTTAGGGTATTACATTTTTAGAAACCAAATAGGTACTAATATTTTGGTCCTTATATGTGATACTGATTTTCAATTTAGTGTATGTTTGATGGAGCTTTCAATTTGATGTAGACGTCACTTTTTGCAAGCTACTCGATTGTAGCTTCCACGGTAGAAGCACCAAAAAACTAACAATAATGCCACTGCAAAATTGATTTTGGGAGTATTAAGTAAAAGCAAACACTCTGTTAATTAGTCCTTATACGTTAAAAAAATTTAAATTAGTCCCTATGTGTACAGTTATTTTCAATTTGATTCTCGTCGTTTATTGGTGTTAAAATGCCATCATATAACAATGACCAAATTGAAAACCATTATCACATGTAGGGACCAAATTGAAATGATTGTCATGCGTAGGGACTGAATTGATCATATACGTGTCAATCATTTTGAATTTGATCATATACTTTAACTCCAATTAACGACATTATAACACTAATAAACAGCAAGGACCAAATTGAGACTAATTGTAAATATAAGGACTAATTTGAAATTTTTTACGTACAAGGACTAAATTGAAAATCACTGTCATATATAGAGACAAAATGATTAGTTTAACCAACAAAATAAAGTGTATGCTGTATACTTAAAATATTTAACTTTATTTGTAATGATAAATTTAAATTTGTCTCTTCAAAAAAAAAATTTAAAATTTGTTAATAGTGTGTTTCAAAGTGTAAGCAAGGTAAACTGGCCCCATACTATACCGCATGCATGTCAAAACTATATTAGCGGAAATTAGTAATAAATAGAGATCTAGCTCATACCAAAGTTTAAATTCATATATCGATTGCACTGTTTTTCTTAGTTTGGAATTCAGTTTATTCAATAACCTCGTGCTTAGAAATTTATATTAGACTAATGCACACGGAAAAAGAATATTGCTACCAGAGGCAAAGTATTCCCTTTCCATAAATAGCCCGGATACCTAATTTATCGAATATTAGTTGTACATTCTGCTAGCACGCACGTGTACATTAATCAGATAATAATAGTATACATATAAATAAATGCTGCTTGATTTGAATTGATTCCCTTTCAGCAAAAAAAAGTACACATCCATGTGCTGTTGGTCAATATATAATGTTATCAATAGTTATTATATTATATAACGCAACATGTGAAGATGTTATGGTCGTTTTCAGATTTCTAATTTTTTTTAATCCAAAATGAAGTTCTGTTGGCTGGCTCTTGCTGAACTCCAACAATAATGCTAAATTGACACAATTTAGTGGACAACATACTGATGATAATCGTATGAATAGTAAAGACAAGACAATCATGATCAGAATGCACCGTTGTCTTGCACATCAGAAGCACTTTTTTTTTAAAAATTTAAATTTTGTTTGCAAATAATTTTTTTGATTAAGTATGTGTCAATATCTGGTGAACGGGGTACAAATATCTGGTGAATGCCTTCAAATATGTGGTGAATGCCCATACTAAAACCAAGTTTTGGATGCCTTAGATTATTTGGTGAACGTAGTTCAATTATCTGGTGAATGCCTTTAAATATGTGGTGAATGCTCATACTAAAACCAAGTTTTGGATGCCTTAGAGTATCTGGTGAACGTAGTTCAATTATCTGGTGAATGCCTTCGAATATCTGGTGAATGCCCATACTAAAACCAAGTTTTGGATGCCTTAGATTATCTGGTGAACGTAGTTCACTTATCTGGTGAATGCCTTCGAATATGTGGTGAATGCCTATACTAAATTAGCTTGTGGATGCCTTAGATTATCTGGTGAACGTAGTTCAATTATCTGGTGAATGCCTTCAAATATGTGGTGAATGCCCATACTTAATCAAAAAATTTATTTACAAAAAAAAATTTAATTTAAAAAAAAAAACTGTGCTACAGTGCCGCACAGTGCAGCTACAGTGCCGCACTGTGCGGCACTGTTCATACGGTGTACCGTATGTTGTATGCCAAAGTGTGTCAAATTAGCATAACTGGAACTCCAATAGCTTATGTTAGGCTTTTGGACATCAGAATCTTTACCTCAGAATTTGATTCTCTACAATTTTTTCTTTCTGAAAAGCAAAATGTATATAGATAAAAGAGTATAAGGAATATACTCTAACCCATATACAAAAAAAAGAACCAAATTGTAGGATCTATATAGGTAAAATTCTGATTTTACAAAAGAAACCAGTATTACTATTACAAAAGCCTAACCCAAGCATTCAACTAACCAAGAGCTAGGCCAAGAGTTTGCAGCCCTCGACCCGAAGACAGTAACTGATCTAGCCAAAGGGAGAAACTTCAAGGGTATGTTTGGATGAGGCATTTGTAGAGGGTGAAATATTTTAAAAGGGTAATTAAAATTATTTAATGTAAAATACTTTGTTTATGTAATAAATATGAAGAATTTTAAAAATCAAATAATTTTAGAGGGTACTTGATTTACGGTAAAGTTGAGGAATTTGAAATACCACTTAAAGGGTATGTATATATTTTGAAATTCCCTCTCCTACCTCATATGCCACCTGGAGCCTCCGGGCACCACCTCCCGCCAGACACCGCCTTCGCCACCGCCCACTGCCACCTAAGCCTTACATTTAATTTATTTAATTACTCTATGTCTATATCCAAACAAAGAATTTTAAAAATGAAAAAAATGTAATTATTCTATCGAAACAATTTTTTTTAAAAATGAATGGAATTTAAATTAAGCAATTCAATTTCTTAGGATTTTAAATACCGTAGAATTTTCAAAAACCCCATCCAAATGCACACTAGAGGTATTCCTTATAAGACAACATTGCTCAGACACCTCTTTAGTCATTTCACAGCCCTATAATGCTAGATGTAAGAAAAAATTAGAAAACAGAAAACCAGTTATAAGCTTTTCTTTTTCTACTTGAGCACCATAGACACCAGGGGACTTTAAACAGGAATTGTAAATGCATCCACACCTCAAAGCAACAATGAACAAGACTGAGATCCCCCTCTCCCACCTAATAACTGCTGTATCCGTTCAATTATCAACATTAGCTCTGCTATCACATTTTCGAGGTTGCATTTAGAAGTTGTTTACTGGCCTTTGACCCCTACCAAAGAGTGTAATAGAAGCCCCCTGTGCTCCTTCACATTCAACTCCTATACCAGCCACCCGAATTGGGAAAGATAAGTAGCCTATATAGTCAAAAAACATAATGCAGAATAAAAATGATAGATCCCATGCTGAGTTAGTAGGTTCTAAAGAGCAACTACTGGGTCAAGAATCACAGGGGCCCAAAGTGTGGGAAATGTACACTAGGAGAAACAAAAAAGAATCATGAAAATAGTGTGCTAGCAGAGAGAGAATGAAGGAGAGAAAAAGAGGAAAGGAGGGGTGACAATCTGTTACGGTTTATTATGTTGTGTGGGGTAGAGTGAGGCATCTTTTTAAGAATTAGAAAGTTTGTTATGGATAGAGGGCACTAGCTCTCTATAGGAGCATAGCTTGGTAGCAGAAGAATATTCATTCCCTGTAAATTTCCCTTTTCTAGCAAATAATACAGAAATCCATTTCCATTTATCTAATTCTTTAGTGTTCTATTCCATTTCTTTGTTCTAGTTTGTATGAATCTGGTCCGACCTGCTGAATTATGTGATGCGGATCAGGGAGATAAGGAGACGAGGGGAGGTGATGTAGGTGATGGAGAGCAAGGTCAGTGAGAATCAGAGCAAAGCCGATGAGAACCATTGGACTCTCATGGCGATGCTTGCGAAAGTCCTAGATAAGACATGCTAGTCGGACGAGGAGGAGAGTGGCGATGAAGGAACGAAGAATGAAAAAGAAAAAAATAAACAACCTAAAAAGGAGAATGAGGATGGAGAAAAGAGTTCGTCATAAAAAAAGGGTCCTCGACATCGGGCCTGAAGAACTTACAAGGGGAGGCGTTGAAGGATGAAAGCTTTCGAAGATGAAAGATGGGTCTTAGCTATGCAAGAGGAACTAAATCAATTCAATAGAAATTATGTATGGTCTCAGGTTCCAAAAGTTAAAGAAAAAACAGTCATTGGAACAAGGTGAGTTTTCAAAAACATGCTTGATGAAGATGACAAAGTTGTTAGAAACAAAGCAAGGTTCGTAGCTCAAGACTACAACCTACAAGAAGGTATCGACAACACTGAAACTTTGGCACCTGTAGCTAGAATAGAAGCTATACACATACTCATGCCATATGTTGCACAACATGAAATTACATTGTTTCAAATGGATGTGAAAAATGCTTTCTAAATGGAATAATTGAAGAATAAGTATATGTTAAACAACCACCTGGTTTTGAAGATCCTGATAAACCAGATCATATTTTTAAACTTAAAAAGGCATTATATGGTTTGAAACAAGCATCTAGAGCATGGTATGAAAGACTTAGTTCTTTTCTCATGCATAATGGATTTATAAGAGGAAAATTTGATACCACTTTCTTCAAGAAAAGCTTAAAGAAAGATTTCATTATAGTACAAATTTATGTTGATATTATTATATTTGGTGCAATTAATAAAAAGCTATGTAAAGAGTTCTCTAAGTTATGCAGAATGAATTTGAAATGAGGATGATGGAGAATTAAAGTTCTTCCTTGCAAATCAAGCAAACAAATGATGGTATTTACATCCATCAACAAAGTACACCAAGGAGATCTTAAAGAAATACAAACTAGATAGTGCAAAGCCCATGAAAACTCCCATGCAACCCAATGCAAATCTAAACAAAGATGGAGAAGGTAAAAGGTAGACCAAACTGTCTACAGATGTTTGAATGGCTCTCTTCTGTACTTAACTTCTAGCAGACCTGATAGTCAATTTAGTGTCTACATGTGTGCAAGATTCCAATTTGATCATAGAGAATCCCATCTTAAAGCAATTAAAATAATATTTAGATATTTGCTTGGGACAACTAATCTTGGTTTGATGTATTTAAGAACACAAGAAAACAAATTAATTGGTTTATGTGATGCTAATTATGTTGGATACATAATTGAAAGAAAAAGCACCAGTGGAGGATGTCATTGGAGCAAGCTTAGTCTCTTGGACAAGCAAAACGCATACCACAATTGCTTTATCAATTGCAGAAGCATAATACATT
Source organism: Sophora flavescens (assembly GCA_030762895.1). Classification (NCBI taxonomy): domain Eukaryota; kingdom Viridiplantae; phylum Streptophyta; class Magnoliopsida; order Fabales; family Fabaceae; genus Sophora; species Sophora flavescens. The sequence continues at coordinate 165,630,165 of CM061068.1, forward strand.
TCAGCTGCAAGTTGTTGCTCACAGCTTCTATGGGTAAAACACCAACTCGAAGATTATTCCATATTTGAGCATAATATATTTGTATGGTGTGATAATTCAAGTGCTATTAGTTTATCTAAGGATCCCGTACAACATTATAAGGCAAAGCATATAGAAATTAAACATCATTTATAAGGGATGTTCAAAAGGGTGTTTTTAATATAAAGCTTGTTAAAACTAAAAATCAGTGGGCTGATATTATCACAAAACCTTTAGCTGAAGATAGGTTAATACGTAAGAGATAATTTGAATATGCATTTTATTGATGAATAAAGCGTGTATGAAAGCTTCTAATACATGGAGTAACTGAGAAACGTCTGGTGACATGGTTAATTGACTAAGACTTACATTGTAGTTTTCTAAAACGTATTAGAAATTCAAAATGTTTTTTTCCCCTTAGTGAGTCTTTATTATTCTCAACTACTCTCGCGCTTTCTCTCTTTAAAAGAAAGCATCTTTTTGTCAGAAGCCTTTTACTTTCTTCAACATCTTTCATATCTTCTCCCTCTCTTGCAAAAAATTTCAAAACCTTTTCTCTCTCTCTTTGAAACCTAAATCTATGGCACCCAAAGGACCCTCTAAGAAACTTGTTCATGCTGCTGGTCGTCTGGGTATGATAGTAACAGAATTCAGAAAGTTGTCTCTGGAAGATTTGTAAATCTGAAGAAAATCCAGAAAGCAGGGATGGGTGTGCTTCCTGAATTGGAAGTGTCTCAATGGTTGAAGTTATTTGAAATGAAGGAACCTGTTTATCCTCTATTGGTGCAATAATTCTGGGAAAATGATGAAGAAAAGTTGATAGAAGTGAAGCTTTACATTCGCACCAAATTGGAAGGGAAACCCTACATCTTCTCTCTGAAGAATCTTCAAGATGTAACTGGTTGCCCTAGAGAAGGAGAAAACTTTTCTGATAACTGGGAAGACAAAATTGAAGAAGCTATAATGAATCAAGTTCTGTATGGAGCAACCAACCCCATGAACAAGGCTATGTGATGCCCAGAAATGGGGCAAAGGACAATGTTAACAAGATGGACGGGTGTGCTCTGTTCCACTTGTTGAGTCTGAGGAAGATAGATCTAATTGATCTAATCTTCAAATATATGTTGAAGATGGTGAAACTCCAAAATCTCACCTCCTACACTTGTGGGATGCTCATCACCAAACTGTTGGAGAAAAAGAGTTTTCAACTCAATGCTGGAAGAGTTGATATGGCAACTGCCATTGATGCAAGAATCTGTTGGCCATGACAACCATCACCCAAGAGGGACGGAGGTGAATTGGGTTTTAAGTAAAAATGAAATCTTTTTCTATAAATCGAAAAAAGCCTTTAAAATACAAAACATAATTTGCAAAGGATAAACAATTCTTTTTCAAATTAAAGCGCTTGAAAAAATAAACAACTTGAAATTAAAGCGCGATAAGGTAAAGTGCGAAAATGTAATGGTGAAAATGTAAAGAGTTAGGGAAAGAAGATGAACACGACAATATATTTTGGTTCGACCACAAACTACCCACATGGCCTATTTCCAGTCCCCAAGGCAATACCACAATGGGTTTTCACTCAACATTAGCTTTTAAATAGACACAGCTAGAAACCTTTACAAAGAAGAGCACTCCTATCAGACGAGGGATATCACCTCCCCCAGTGAAAGAGCCTCAAACAATAACCAAAGAGATATCACCTCTCTTGTCAACCACAAGGAATATCACCTCCCTTGTAAGAATGGTAACTAAAAGATGGTTTGAGTCACAAGACTCTTACTGATATAAAGCACTCTTAATAGTACAAATAAACAATTGAAGCACAATACAAGAACACCTATATGGTGTGTAAAGCTCTCAAATTTATATGATCAAGTGCAAGAGTAAAGAGAAAAAGAGATTTTTTATATGCAAGAGAGAAAACACAATTCAGATAAAATGATTTTCATGCTGGTGTTTTTGACTATGTTCCCTTTAAATAGAACCTTGAAAGATTAGGTCAAATTCTCTCCAAAACTCATTTTTGTTGTGCAATAATCGATCATTTAAATGTCTTAATCGATTATTTTGACTCAAATTGAAAGGCACCTCTTTGAGATAGTTGTAGCATAATGGATTATGATAATTGATTATTTCAGCATAATGGATTATGATAATTGATTATTGGTTCTCTGTTTGAAATCATTCGAGCACTTAAAACATATAATTGATTATTATCTCTCTGATTCAAAATTCAAATCTTCCAGAAGATGTATAATCGATTTTTCAAAGGGTATAATCGATTATCTATATTCAAATTGAAACTTAACGACTAGAAAAGAGTTATTACTCTTTAATACTCATTATAGCCAATTATGTTGATTTAAAAACATGATCAAAAAAGGATAATTGTAACACCCTGTATTTTACTGTTTTAAATAACAGTAAATACATATAAATATGTTTATAAGTTTATTAGAGTTTTATAAAGTTATTCTAAGTGAACGGAGGATAGTATTTAATCCTACTTGACCGTAGGAAACTACGATTAAAATTTAGGTTGGAAATTCAGGCGAAACCCGGTCTGCGAATTCCATTGACAGTATAATAATGCTGCTCAAAAGACCTAATTTTAATTCGTGAACGAGAGACTTAAGCTTAGTATTTTATTTTCTACAACTTTGTATGTTTAGAATTTTTTTCAGAAAAAAATAAAATAATTTGAGTATTACGGGCGGAAAGCGTAATCGGGTAGACGACGGAAAGGAGATTAGGGTTTCTAAGAGTAGTAAGAGGATTTATCTTAGGATTTTGAGATGATTCAAGGGAATGAATCATATTTTTAAGTTTAGAAGGTTTTTCAGGATTAAATAGAGAATTTCGAAATTTACGGTTAAGTCCCTGAACTTTCTGTAAATTACCATTTTGTCCCTAAATTAGTTTTTTCGTTTTTTCAAGTGGATTGGGCTAGAATCCTTGTTTCTAATCCTAAATGGTCGTGGCCTATAATCCCAAATCTTTTTAGTTCATAGTTGAGTCCATAAAGCCATTCAAGTTTTCTTATCTTATGTTAAAAGGCCTAAATCTTCAAAGTGGGTCCCACAACCAATAAGAAAATGAAATCAAGCCCAAATGTTTCAAGCCCATTCGAAAGCCCATGTGAATTGTGGCTGCCCATTTTAGTTGGAATTGTCAAGTTGGTTCTAGAATTTTCTATAGGTTTCTACTTATCCTAGATTTGTCTACAAGTTTCTTGATTCTTCTAATACATTGAATTATCTACTTTCTTAAATTGTTTTGCACTCATAAAACTCAGCCAAGTAAGTCAAAGATAAGATGGCATTTAATGTGATTAAACTCATCATCATGACATTCTATTGTCTATTTGCAAACTAGTCCTTCAACTATTGGAATCTTTGCAATTTGGTCCTTGGAACTTAATTGCACTTTGATCCTTTTAACATGACAACTCATCTCATCTAGATCCTTCTTGAGATGTCGCCACTTACACTATAAATACCTTTCTCTCACTTTTCATTTAGTTCTTTGGTTAGTTGTCTTCTAAAACTCTAAAGTTCTAAGTTCTTAGTTCTAAGTTTCTCAAAGCAAGTTCTTGGATTGTCTTCATCATTGATTCTCAAGAGGTAAATCCTAATCTTTGTCTTAAATCATGTCTATGTTCTTTAGATAGTTTCTTGATTCAAGACTTATATCATGATGGTTCATCATTTTCAAGTTTCAAACCCTAGAACTTTGAAAAATCATAATAAATCCTAGGAAAATCTAATGTTGATGAAACTACTTTCTATCTTCTAGATATCATGTCTACTATCTAAATCCAAGAGCATGAAGTAATCAAAAATCTCTTTCTTGAAAAACTAGCCTTGGCCGAATCTATCACCTTAGGGTTGGTAGAGTTTTGTTCATGTGTTTTCATGTATGATCATGTATTCTATATGGCATGTATGACTACACACTTTAATCCATGTTAGTTTCTTAAAATGACTATTTTACTCAAAAATGTTCATGTTGGCCGAACCCTAAGTGGGTAAGTTTTGTTGAGTTTTGTTCATGATTTTCATAAATGATCTTAGAAATCAAGTGTTTAGTAAGTATGCTTTATAAATCCAAGATGATTTGTTAACCTAAGAACCCTAGCTTCATGAACCTAGTGAGGCCGAATCTATGTATAAAAGAGTTAGGAAGTTTTGAGTTTAAAACTTAGTTGTTTAGTTGATAATCTATGATTTAGGTTAATTAAGGATCATTAATCCATAACTTAATCATGATTAGAAGTTTTAGTTATTCAAAAACCCTAGAGGCCGTGACTATGTATTAGGGTTTAGAATGTTTTAGTTTCTTGATTTGTAACACTTTGGTTATAATTGAAGGTTAGTTGAGTACAAGTTTACAAGGTAACGGAAATTCGGAAGGAGTTTGTAAGTTGAACAAGGAGTCTTCAAGAGGTAAGGGGGGAGTACTGAGAAGGATTCTATTCAATGGCTATATACTATCCAATGGTTGTTTGTAATTAATTGTTTGTTAGTGTTTATTTATGTTGTTTATTGTTGCTTTATTGATATCTGTGTGGTTTATTTTGCGTTAATTGTTTATTGGCAATTATATTATGAACTGTGATGCATGATCTGCCTGGGAAATATCTGTGATATAATTGTTGTTTGATGTGTGAAAAGCTTGACAGTGGTCAGTGCATAATTAAGAAAGTTGGATAAAAGCTTTAAGGAACTGTATTGAATTATATTCAAGGTTTTAGTGGCAAGTTATTGGTATATGATATCAAAGAGAATTTCTTTTGAGGAGAATAAAGAGTGTTGAAAAATATTATTATTTTAATAAGTTGTTTTTGGAAAAGTGAATTATGAGTCACAATGAGTTTGACACGGTGAAACTATTTTAGTATTGTTAAATTTTACGTAAGAAAACCAGAATATTACAGAATATTCTTTTATTAAATTAATTGATGAAAACAAGTTAAGGGTGAATTTAGAAGATTAATTAAGTGGAAAAAGTTAAGTTTTTGGCTTAAAAGTCTTAAAAACAAAATTTGACGGCAAATCTAGAAAATCTAGACGGCAAGTATTTTTAAAACTGCAGTGCTTATTTTGAGAAAGTTAAACCTCAAGTGACTCATTGGTTTGTGAAAACTAAGTTTTATTTGTTAAGAATTTTTATAATGAATTTCTACCATTAGAAAAGAATTTCTAAAAATCGAAAGTTGATTTAACAATGTTGAAAATACAGTTGGGCTTAGTAACCGAGACGTTGGGGTACTAATGTTCTGTGATTGTGATGGACTCAGTCATTTGGACTTGGAGTGCCTATGTTGTATACATGAGGTATACATGAGGTATACATGATGTATACTGTGATAAAACATTGAAGATGTTTTCTAGAAGCACGAACCTAGTACTAGTGCACTGGTCGAGAGGTGTCGTGATTGAGCACTCGGACAGTAAGGTCCTGTGTTGTAATGAAAGTTTTAAAAAGTGTTTTAAAACTATGTGAGTCGTAAGCCATTTTGAGCTTCGGCAAGAGAAAGATTGAGCACAAAGAAAAGAACAAAACAAAAGTGTTTTGCATGCATGTGGCAGACGTGCCTGCGATTTGTGGTTTAAATGCATTAATTACCAGCGGCGAAAGGTAATTCCGATGTGCATTATCTCATTGTGCCTTGGAGGACTTTGGGATCCCCATCTTACTTGCTAATGGCGGAGCCACTGATTGTGGGCATTAGCAATGTTTGGCCTTGTGAGTGCCTGGCTGTGTATGCCTTTGTTGTTTTCAAGATGGGAAGAGGTCGCGGACCTGTTGGCAGTTGGCCAAGTTAGCCAGTGTGGCTTTGGAGTCTGATCAACTCATATGATGTTGGGATATCTCATGAGATTAGGACGAAAATTAGATGATGAATAGAAGTGTCATGCATAATTTTATGGATGATGTTTGGGGTGTTGAACCCATTGATAAACTGTTAGTTTATAATTAATTGTATGTGATAAATGTTGATGTGGTATTTGATGGCTAGAGTGTGGTTATTGAGTAAGATCCAAGTATTGGTTTCTCACTCTTACAACATATTCAGATGAATCCAGACGTACCACTGGTGCAGTCGAGGGTTCGTACACTCACTTTTGATCGGACACAGTATGGTGGTGCCTGGGATATAAATATCGGGGCACTTAGCGCCACCTACCATGGCCCTAGTACTGAAGTTATTGGCACGATAGAAGAAGGACCCAATCAGAGGACGCATGTAGTAGAAACAATCGAGATATCGTTACCACCGGTTTGGCTGTATCTTCAATATCTGGAGGAGCATGGAATGATGGATCCTTTACCTCAACCTCAACCTCTTCAGATATTAGGAAATGGAGAACCTCCAGTTGAAGAAGAGCTAGTAGAAGGTGAAGAAGATCCAGAGGAATACCTAGAGGACGATCCGGAGTTTCCAACCTCCTGCAGTAGATGATGGTGATTCTTCAAATGAAGCAATGGAAGCGGAGGTATCATCAGACTCGTCAGCTGTAGGTGGGATTGATCCTTATGGTCTTCCCAATGGGTTTCATTAGCTTGACCAGCTTAGGTATAGTTTCCGGGGTAGTGAGTCATGATAGTTTTACTTTGGTTTCTTAGAGCCTTAGTTTTGAAATGGTTGTGAACCAGTTGTTGTTGATATGTATATATATCTTTATCTTCTTTGTTTAGTTTGATGGAGAATGGTATGTGCTTCAAAAGGCTTTTTGATATCTCCTAGTATAGGAGTTGTATATGTAAACGATGAAGCATATGTATACATATGGATGTACATATATGTGGTTTATGTTTATAATAGTTATATGTTGTATGTAAAGAAAAAAAAAATTAAGCACTATTTTTATATAAGGTTAGTTACCTTAATTATATTTTCCGAAAGTAACCAGCGTTATATAATTATAATTTATAATTGGGTATTAATGGGATGACCCTAGAGTAGGGTGTCGCAATAATCGATTATACTAATCGATTATTGCAATTCAAAATTTCTGATTTCAAATTCTTAACAGTTCTATACTCATTAAAGCATAATTAACAACATGATAATAGATTATACTAATCGATTATTCCTCATTCAAGTTTGAATTTTGAAATACTTAAAGACTGAAAAAGATTTCTCAATTAAGTTCAGTTAAAAGCCATTTAAGATAGTTTTCAAAAATGATTTATGTGAGTGTGTGATCATTTTAGTTTGAGAGCTTTACTTAGCATTTATAGCATTTCTAAAATAAGCAATACAGATAATAAAATTTCCCTTAACCCATTTGACTGCTTGCTTGACCTTTTGCCGCCTTTTGAAATTAAGTCATTTTGATTTCTCCTTTTGTCATTCATCAAAACTAAAGTACCTGTCAAGGCATATATTCACAGAACCCTATCTCAAATGAAGTTGAGAAAACTAGGGAAGGTCCCTGATTCATATGAACACAAGGTTAATAAGCCTGCTGAAGTGTCTCTTGAATCTTTTGATGAATCCTATGAAGAATAAGAAGAATCGGAAGCATCTGAGGAGTCTGTACCTATTGATCTAAAGGCAAGACCAAAACTTTAAGTGAAGAGGAAACTAATCATTAGGGAAGAGTCTGATGATGATTATGAACCAGTCTCCAAGACTATGAAGAAAGAATTGGTTCAGGGGGAATCTGAAATTACCAGATGAAAACATGTGCTTTACTTACACTTTTCGCAAAAAGGAAAGTTTTCTCAAAGAAGCAGGATCAGACACTTTGATGCGTCTGATACAGAACATGTTAATTTAAAACTTAACACCTATAACCCCAGTTAGCACAATAAATATAAAGTAAACTTAAAGAGATAAGGGTAAGAGAGTTAACACAGATTTATACTGGTTCACCCCAAACCTTGGGCTATGTCTAGTCCTTGGTTTCACCAAGTGTTACACTATAACTAATCAGGTTACAGATAGGCATTGTTTGCACACCTAGCCTCCTCAGGCTCAACCAAAAAGTATTGTTTGCATACCTAGCCTCTCCAGGCTCCTTACAAGTATTCTTTCAGCACGCCTCTTCAGGATCTATACAGAGTAAGATATAAATGAAGCAACATCTTCAAGGTTTACAACTATATGAAGAAGCTAACAACTATATGACTAACAAGTCTACCTTGTGTGCATATCACAATATTAAGAAATTCACTTTCTCACATGTCTGCCCACATAGAAGACTACCTGTCTGGAGAAGCAAAAGTCAAACTGTCTACTGACTAGGATGTTGACTATCTGCAATGAAGATTTAACTTGTCTCTACTAAGTTATCACACTCGTCCGTGGTCCTTCAATGAGGAACACAAGTACAAAGAGCCTTTGAAAGTTGTCCCTTCATGCAGAAGACTCTGAAGCTTTCTCTCTCATGCTTATCAAGAAAGTCAGAAGGTCATTCTCACAAGCAACCTAGGAGATCAGAAACGAAGTCCAGTTAAAGAATGTTTCCAACATGCTTTATTCCCTAGTACTCCTGGTTATTACACGAAAATGAAAATGTGCTCTGCAAAGTACGAAAGCATTCTGCACAACTCTGATGTGTCTACTACACAATGCATAAAGCCCTAATCTTCCTTGTTAGAGCACAACCAATGTTCCTATTGCATTAATGGCTGCCCAAAACGACTTTATTGCATTTAATGGAGCTCTTCTTAAAGCCAACATTTGAAGGAATGTCTCTAACGGATCTTAAATGCTTGAAGGCTATAAATACAGAAGTCATTGAAGATGAAGATAGAGAAGACACGGCATTAAAGAGCCATTACTCTGCTCATTCATTTCTTCATTCTTTCAATTTGTATTCTTCAATCATTTGAAGTTATTACGTAGTCTTTCTAAGCTTACATTTAATTCACTCATCTGAGTGTTAGTGAAACACTTGCAAATTGTATTAATTAAAATCTTCTCTCAAACAAACCTGAGTGAGACTGAAGAGGCTAGTTGATGAAAAAATACTTGTCTTGGAGCCTGGAGAGGCTAGATGTGCAAATAATACTTGGAGTCTGTAACCTGATCAGTTATAGTGGAGAAAACTTGGTACTGCCAAGGACTGGACGTAGCCCTAGTGTTAAAGGGTGAACCAGGATAAATAGCTGTGTTTATCTCTCTTCCCTTAAACTCTTTAGTTGCTTTGATTATATTATCTGCTTTCTAACTAAGGGGTTAAAGTGTGAATATCAAAAAAATTTCAAGTTGTGTGCTTGTGTGTTTTTCTGTTAAAATACATCAGACAGGTCACCTGTTTGTGTAGTGTTTTTCACACTTGTCTAAACCTAGCTTCTGTGTGCGAAAAGTTTTTAACTTTGTTATATTTCCTGATAAACACAATTCAACCCCCTTCTCGTGTTTATAGTTGTCTATTTCAGTTGGTATCAAAGCTCAGCCTCTGGGTTGAACATCTAACAGTGTAGAGGTAAAGGTTATGAAGAATATACATGACTGCTAGAGCTAGTTCAAGGGGGAGTCACCAGACTGAAGGAGCCTCCCTAACCAGACCTCCATTCTTCAATGGAGAAAACTACAACTATTGGAAAGATAGATTTCAATGGTTCATCTTGTCAACAAACTCTGATCTATGGGATGTATCACTTATGGTCCTTTACATTCCTAAAAATAATGACAACACTGACAAACCAAAAGCTCAATGGACCCCTGCGGAAAAGACAAAATGGGACCTGAATCACAAAGCCAGATACAACATAGTTTGTGCTCTCAGTCCTGGAGAATTTGAAAAAGTTTATTCCTATGATTCTGAAAAATAAATATGGGATACTTTAGCTGTCACACATGAAGGAACAACCAAAGTTAAGGAATCAAAGATTGCCATACTTGTCAGAAAGTATGAAGTGTTTCTCATGGAGGAAGGAGAATCGGTTGCTCAGATGATAGGAAGATTCCAAACTATCATCAATGGCCTGAAGTCTCTTGGCAAAATTTATACAAATGCTGAGAAGGTTGGAAAGATACTAAGAAGTCTTCCTAAGCAGTGAAGACCTTTGGTCACTGTTATTTCTCAAGACAAGGATCTCACTACCTTGACTATGGATGAAATTCTTGATACACTCACTGTTCATGAGAAGGAGCTTGGTGATGAAGTTGCAATAAAGAAGGGCAAGTCAATTGCTCTGAAAGCTGATCAAAAGTCATCAAAGGCTTCAAAAGCTCTGAAGGCAGACGAGTCAACCAGTGATGCTGACCTGTCTGAACCCGAGGATTCTAAAAGTGATGAACAATTATGTCTCCTAACCAGTAAGATAAAACTTTTCTTACAAAGAAATAAGTTCAGAAAGGATAAGCCCTTCAGAAGGTTCAACAAGGACAAGAACTTCAAAGAATCCACCTCAACAGACAAAAGTTCAATTGTCTACTATGAGTGCAAGAAGCCTGGTCACATCAAAGTTGAGTGTCCTCAACTCAAGAAAGCCCCTCATAAGAAGTTCGTCGAAAAGAAGAATAAATAGATGATGGCTACTTGGGAGGATCTGGAGTCAACATCTTCTGATGATGAAGATGATGAGGTACATCCTGACTATGAGGAATTACTTGATGCCTTTGAGGAGCTGCTGGAGGAATCCAACTGCTTATCTAAGGCCTTCAAATCCCTTAAGAAAGAGTATGTAAAGCTCCTTAATGGGCATAAGCAGAAATTTCAAGAGTGTGAGAAGCTGGCTAAAGAGAACAGTGAGCTGAAGATTGAAAAGTCTGATGAAGCTGAGATTTCTAGTGAAACACCACATCCTGAAGAAGTTGAAAAACTTCAATAAGAAGTGGAAGAGCTCACTTTTGATCTTGCCAAATTTGTTAATGGTAGAGACAATCTAAATAAGCTGCTTGGCTGTCAAAGACACTATCTTAACAAATAAGGTATTGGATATGTCAATGTGACACATCATAAAGTATCAACTAAAACCTCTAAAGTGTCTGTTAAGTCAACATTCATTAAATCCACACATGTCTGTAACTTCTGTGGAAAAACTGGACATGTTATGTCCAAGTGTATCCATAATAAGAGAAGGAAGTCTTCACAGACTCCTAGAACTAATAGAAGAGGACCCGAAAAACTATGGGTACCTAAAGATCAAATAATTCCTGTTGCAGATGCCTTCAATAGGACAAAGAAAACACCACTGCTGGTACCTGGACAGTGGTTGCTTGCGACACATTACAGGAGAATGGTCTATGTTCCTAGACCTCCAACTTAAGAAAGGAGGACATGTTGCATTTGGAGGCAATTAGAAAGGAAAGGTTATAGGAATTGGTACTATTGGTGGTAAACCCCCTCTTCCCTCTATTTCTAATGTTCTTATGGTTAAAGGATTAAGACACAATTTACTTAGCATAAGTCAATTATGTGACAATGGATTTGATGTCTCCTTTACCAAGGATTTATGCATAGTTAAAGACATAAGTGGCAAAATCCTCTTTTCAGCTAGAAGGCAACAAAATCTGTATAAGATTGAACTAACTGATCTCTCATATCAAGGTGTAACCTTTCTGATGTCTAAAGAGGATGAAAGATGGTTGTGGCATAAGAAACTAAGACATGCTAGTATGAAACTAATTTCGAAATTGAAAAAGGATAACCTTGTGAGAGGATTGCCTGATATTAGTTTTAAGAAAGATGTCTTGTGTGATGCTTGTCAGAGAGGTAAACAGGTAAAATCAAGTTTCAGATCTAAAAACCAAGTATCAACCTCTAGACCTCTTCAGCTGTTACACATAGATCTGTTTGGATCAGTTAGTGTTGCTAGCTTGGATGGAAGGAAATATGGATTTGTCATAGTTGATGACTATTCTAGATTTACATGGGTACTCTTCTTAATCCACAAGGATGAGTCTTTTAAGGCTTTCTCTGTATTCTGTAAGAAAGTACAAAATGAGCAAGGTTTCTGTATTTATACCCTTAGAAGTATTCATGGGGGAGAATTTGAAAATGAGTATTTTAGACTGTTCTACGAGGAGAATGGGATCTCTCACAATTTCTCTGCACCCAGAACTCCATAGTAAAATGGAGTAGTTGAGAGAAAGAACAGATCTTTGCAAGAGATGGCTATATCTATGCTCCATGAGAATAATCTCCCTAAGTACTTCTGGGCAGAAGCAGTAAACACTTCTACAAAACCGAATACTTATAAGGCCTTTTCTAAAGAAGACTCCTTATGAATTGTGGAAAGATAAAAGCCCCAACATATCTAACTTTCATGCATTTGGATGTCAATGTTTCATTCTGAACATTAAGGATCAACTTGGGAAGTTTGATTCCAAAGTGGATAAAGGTATCTTTGTAGGTTATTATGAAATGTCTAAGGTCTTTAGAATTAATAATTCCAGAACTTCTATTATTGAAGAATCTGTTCATGTTAAGTTTAATGTTGGTTTAAAGACTGATAGGGAACTATCAGATCTAGAAGATGATCTTGCAGGTCTTGACATAAACAAGCCAGAAAGCCAACAACCTAATCTGACTAAGGCATACATGTTAATGATCTAGACAGACAAGTGGAGCAGACAAGTCAGCAGACAAGTCAATATCTTTATGATGATCTACTCTAAGAGAATCAAGCAATGTGGCATTTATGTCAGAAATGGAACCAAAGCGCGCTGAGGAACTCTTGAGGATGAAAGCTGGATTCTTTCCATGCAGGAAGAACTCAACCAATTCACCAGAAATGATGTCTGGACACTTGTTTCCAAGCCCAAAAACAAATATGTCATTGGAACAAGATGGGTCTTCAAAAACAAATTGGATGAGGATGGCAAAGTTGTCAGAAATAAGGCAAGGTTAGTAGCTCAAGGCTATAATCAGCAAGAAGGTATTGATTATAGTGAAACCTTTTCACCTACAGCTATGGTAGAAGCTATTCATATATTAATGTCATATGTTGCACAACACCAAATCACTCCTTTTCAAATGGATGTAAAAAGTGCTTTCCTAAATGGTATAATTGAAGAAGAAGTGTATGTTAAGAAACCCCCTGGTTTGGAAGATACTGATAAACCATATCATGCTTTCAAACTTAAAAAGGCATTATATGGTTTGAAACAAGCACCTAGGGCATGATATGATAGACTTAGTTCTTTTCTCATGTATAATGGTTTTACTTGAGGACAAGTAGATACTACTATATTTAAGAAAAATTCAAAAGAGAATTTCATTATTGTCAAAATATATGTTGATGATATTATTTTTGGAGCAACTAATGAAAAGCTGTGCAAGGAATTTTCCAAGCTAATGCAAGCAGAATTTGAGATGAGCACGATGGGAGAATTAAAGTTCTTCCTTGGACTACAAATCAAACAGACAAGTGATGGAATCTACATTAATCATCAAAAGTATACCAAGGAAATACTTAATAAGTACAAGATGGAAAATGCTAAACTCATGAAAACTCCCATGCAACCCAAAGCAAAATTAAGCAAAGATGGTGAAGGTAAAAAGGTAAACCAAACTGTCTGCAGAGGTATGATTGGCTCTCTAACATACTAAACTTCAAGCAGACCTGATATTCAATTTAGTGTCTGTATATGAGCTAGATTCCAATCTGATCCTAGATAATCCCATCTTAAAGCTGTTAAAATAATATTTAGATATTTGCTTTGGACTACTAATCTTGGTTTGCTGTATTTCAGAACTAAAGAATACAGATTAGTGGGATTTTATGATGCTGACTTTGCTGGAGATAAAATAGAAAGGAAAAGCACTAATGGAGGATGTCACTTCATTGGAGCCAGCTTAGTCTCCTGGTCAAGCAAAAGGCAGACAACTATTGCCTTATCTACTGCTGAAGCAGAATACACCTCAGCTGCTAGTTGTTGCTCTCAACTCTTATGGGTAAAACATCAACTTAAGGATTACTCTATTTATGAGCTTAATATATCTCTGTGGTGTGATAATTCTAGTGTCATATGCTTAACTAAAAATTCAATTCAGCATTCTAAGGCTAAGCATATTGAAATCAAACGTCACTTTAAAAGGGACTATGTTCAGAAAGGTATCTTTGATATTAAGTTTGTTAAGACTGAAAATCAATGGGCTGATATTTTCACAAAACCCTTAGCTGAAGATAGGTTTATATTTATTAGAGACAATCTAAACTTGCATTGAATTGTTGAATGACATGTCTGATAATTAACCTGTCTATGCTACCTGTCTTATGTTTTTATATCACCTGTTTGTGATACCTGTCTGACCCTGATGAGTCATGTCGCTTAAACTCAACATTTTTTGTTAAAATGGTTATTCATTATTTAATACCATTTATTAATCTGAAGCTAATCATGTGCACGTGAGTTTTAGTTCTCAAAACCATGTTTTCATAAGTCTAAGTGGGCATTGTAGTTCCCCATGTAATTCGTACCGTTTAAAATTAAAAATGTTTTTTTTTCTCTCTCTCTCTCCTGACTTTATGACTATAAAAGGCAAATAGTCAGAAAAATTAAACCTTTAATCTTTCAAAACATGTGAATCTCTTCGTCTTTGTCTTTCTCTGCCAAGCCCTTCTAAGATTTCGAAACCCTAAAAATCTCTTATATCTTCAATGGCACCCTCTAGGAATCTTTGTCCTAAAGAAATTACTGAGAAATACAACATGAGACTCTCTGATGTTGAGAAAATCATAGCTGGGAAGACTGGATCTTCAACAGATGAAGAAGCGGGGCATTGATGTCACAGAGGAGTTGGAATACTCCAAGTGGACCTCCTTCTTTGACATAAAGGAGTTGGTTAATCCAAAGCTTGTCAGATACTTCTGGACAAGTGTTGTTGTTATAACAAGCACTGCTAATGGGACAAAGTCTTTTCGCGCTCGAGTCCTAGACACAACGATCTTCATTCCTATAAGTTATTTGGAAAATATCACCAAATTCCCAAGGATTGGAGCAGGTTACAGACCTGAATGGGAAGATCAAGTTGGAACAGACAATGTGAACATTTCTCTGTATGATGTCCCAAACCCAAAAAATATAAAACTAGTGAGCATGGTTGTGAATTGCAGATTCATGCACAAGTTGCTGCTGAAGTGTGTGATGCCTAGGAAAGGCTCAAGGGACAGTGTGATCAAGATGGTCAGGTTTGCCCTGTATCACTTGATTCACAAAATCAAGATGGACATCAATGAGTTGATATTCATCTACCTGGAGTCCCTAATCAAGAGACCTAACATGCAGACTTTCCCCTATGGGATGCTGCTGACAACACTCGTCCGGAACAAGCTATTTGTTCTTGGTGATGGAGAATTTGTCAATATGTCCCTTCCCATAGACAGGAAAAATCTGTCTATGATGAACATAGAAGGTATTCCTCAGGAGGATGAAGAGGAAGACAAGAAGGACAAGAAGAAAAAGAAGAAGCCTACTGTTGAGCAGAAGATGAAGGAACCAGTGGTCTCCATTGATGAATCAGAGATCCCTATCTTTGAAAAGATTTAGAAACCTGCTAGAAAAGTGGCCAGATAGGACCAGAGGCCTGCTTCATAGAAACCCTATGTTTCTGCTGAAACTGGTGAAACAGTTGAACCTTTGAGGTTCAAACTGAAAAAGTTGTCTCCCAAGAGGAAGTCTAAGGAAGCTGAAGCATCAGAAGCTGATTCAGCTCAGCCAAGCAAGAATAGAAGCTTGTGAAGACCTTTGCTAAGGCCAGACAAGTTGAGTCTGTACCTAGCAAAGAGGAAGCACCTGCTCAGGGGGAGCAGAAGACAAATCCCTTGGAGAAGCCCAAGTAGAAGAAGACTCTCATTTTGGGACCTATTCCCAAAAAGAAGGTCTGTATACCCGGTGCCTACTGTTGTGGCAATTGCTGAAAAGGTATAAGTTTCTGCAGAAGCTGAAGCTGCAGAGGTTGAATTTATTGTTGCAACTGCTGAAGACCTGTTTATTGGGACACAACACAATTGTATATCATGAGATTAACCCCCTTAACCCTCCTCTGCCAAGGATGAAGCTAAGGATGTTAGAAAGCCAAATGGTCCATCCATCCACCTCTCCTGCAACATCTCTCCCTCCCACCAAGGTATCCTTAATCTACTTGTTTCTTCTCCACCTCCCTTGTCTGTCCAACCCCTTTCACAAGTGTCTCCACCTCCTTGACCCGTCTCTTCTCATCAAACCCGAACATCATCTTATGATCTAGTGTCTGATATATATTAGTACACAGTAGTTCACAAGGATGCAACTCCCAAAGAACAAGCTGGCATGTCATTAAGTCTTTTTGTGTCAGACTTGCAATCTCTCATGACTGCAAGCTTCTCAAACTTGTCTGTCATTCCCTCTCCTCCACCTCATATTCTTAACCCTTGTTGAGAGATTTTCTTCTATCCCCCTATAGTCATCTTAATTAGAACACTGGAAAGAACTCACTATTCTGCCTCTGTTGTAATGTTACCTTCTATGTCTGGGTATTTCTTTATGTTAGTTACAGGTTCCAACTCTTTGTTTTGTTACATAGACTCTTTGTTAATCCTACCTCATTCTGTTCTTGCTCAAAAACCTCTTCCCCTCCTATTCATATTAAAGTCACTCGTCTGTCTCTTTCTGAAAGACTGTCTTCTGTCTTCTCATATCCTGATACTCACTATGTCTGAATCAGACCTTTATTTAAAATTGCTTTTCTTCCCTTCTTTTATTATAGAACCGTTCAACAGTGTGCCTTCCCCCGTATCTCCTCTCCATTTTGTGCCCAAAGCACCCCCAGTTTTAGCTTTGCCCTGGCATTCAGACCTGTCTGTTGTATCAACTAGCTTGAACGCAGGAGCCCCCACTACTCATATGGTGAATCTACATAGCTTCAATCTCTGCTTCAAGCTTAGCTAGAAGAAACTAGAAGACATCTGGATGAAGAAAGGCATGCTAGGCTGTTGTTAGAAAAGAGAGTTGAATCTCTGTTTTTTGCTTTTTAGTCAGCCTCAGTAGTTTCTGTTTTTAGGATCTGCCTTGTACAAAGCTTATGATGAATGAAATATGTAACACTCCCCTTGGGCATTACCTTGTGAACACGTGCGGAAATAAATTAAAAAGAAATTTGCTGGTTGCTTTCGGAAATTGATTTACTCTAAGTCAGAAAATCTGGGTGTAAAATTTTTTCTTTTGAATACTTCGAAAAATGATCACACATCACAATAGTAAGAACTCTCTTATACTCACTAACACATATAAACTAAGTTTATTCATAATCCAACCTTCCACAACGTACAAGTTTTTCTTTAAAACTATATGAAGATTATCAATACCCATGTACTAAGCTTCTCAAAACATGCGTCCTCAAAACACAAACCTAAGCTGGTCGTACTACAAGACATTCTCATGGCAAGACCCCGTGGTCATCTCCCATGATCAAACACCACTTCAAACATCCGAACTTAATTAAGTCATCGAGTGACTTAAGGAACTCTTTTGCAACATCTGCCCTCGTATACCAAGGTATAACAACAAAACTAGAAGAACAGATGTGTGCAAGAGTGAGAACCAGTATATGGATTTTAAAACAATAACTACATGCGCGACACCCAAAAATAACATATAACATGTATAGTTATAACAACATAGATGTTCAAAAATCAACAAATAGTTTATCAAAGGGTTTCATACCCGACAGTCATCGTCATTTTTAAAACAAATGCATGACACTTCAATATTCACCATCTAAACTTTTGTACTTAATCTTTGGAGATCCCAACACCATATCAATGAGCTGATCAAGCTCTCTTTGCCAAATAAGGCACACCGGATTTAGCCAAGGCACACCGGGTTTAACCATAGCACTGTCCAAAACTAGGCACAATGGTTACTGTCTACCGTCTATGGTTTCATTGTCCATCAAGGCACAAATGATGCAACTGCATGATTATCTTGCCATCAAGAAATCAAGTTCAAACTCATAGGCACGTCTGCCAGAAATGCATGTAAAAAATTTTGTTCACGTCATTTTTTTTCTTTGTGTTCATTCTTTCCTTGTCGAAACTCAAAGGATTACAACCAACCCAACTTTTAAACATTTAAGTTTGTCTTTCAATTTCAACAACAGGACTCCAAGTCTGAATGTGCAAATCACGAAGCACTAGACTGATGCATTCAGCCTTAGGTTCGTAGATTATAAAGCACAAAACTTACACAACTTTTATAGGACAAAATAATCCATAACTTCACCTTTAGGACATACAGTCCATAACTTATAATAAAACACTATAATCCCGACGTCTCGGTTACTAAGTTCGTTTTTCAACTTTAAAATCATTTTCGTTCTGTGAAACATAAATCCAAAACAAAATCCCCTCAACTTATCCAAGTTGTCGGAAATAATACCATTGTGTAAAACTAATTTACAGAAAATCCTTTTTTGTTGGCAATTCGTTTATAAAATCATCAAATTACTCAAAAACTCATTTTCTTCTAAAAATCTTTATTCGAAACATTGGTTCTAAAAAAATTCATTTGAGACTAAAATATTTGTTCAAACAAATACTGTTGTTTTTTAGAATGCATTCCGTAAATAATTTCGGAACCAACCGTCGTTTAACATTTTAAAAACGTTTTAAGTTAAAATTTGACTTTTCTAGTAAAATAATTTTCTCAACACCTTAATTAAATTATTTTTGAAACTTAAATTTTTATAATAACCTTTTATATTATTTTGTAATTTCTTAGGTAAACATTAGCAGCACTAAAATATTTTCACGGTTACGCCATCACCATGATCACTCTTAAGTCGATAAATTATTAAAATAATAGTATTTTCAACTATTCCACATTTTCACCAATCAAATAATTAAATAATATTATATTACTATATTCCACCAAATAAAAAAAATCGATATTTCTTATAAATCTTTTTAATATGTTTTTATCTTCTTAATTAATTGAGCACTGACCATTGTCAGGCTTTTCAATCAACAACCAATGTCAATAATAATTTTATATAAATACTATAACAGATAACATAGTTTATAACATGCATTGAAATACTATAACAATTAATTGCAGATAATTAATTACAAGCAGATAATTAACAACAGATAAATTAACTTCGTAAGATAATTTTAAAACACCACAAACACACTCAAATAAATTATACTGACGACATACTAATAGCATATAGCTATTGGAAAAATCCCTCGGGTACTCTCCTTCCTTCAGAGTGATTTTCCTTTCGAAATGAGTTTCGTCGAACGTCCGATCTTCGTAGAACACGTACACGATTCACACAATAACTTAACATTCAACAAACCACAACAAACTAATCAACATCAAACAATTACAACACCTAAATTATATGGCAAGGGTCCGGCCATGACTAGTAAAAATGGTTAGGAATTTCTAAAATTCACATGCTATTGGATTTGTGATCCTTAAGTATTTGAAAGACAAGATCTATGATCATAACTCAAAATTAAAACCAAACCTCTAACCCATCATAAAGAAAGATTCGGCCAAGTCTAGTAAATTAGGCTAGGGATCTCAAAATTCTACATACTCTTAGATCCATGACCCTAGAGTAGTATAGAGTTAAAAACAATGATCATAAGTTAAAAACAAAACAAAATCATCCATGCTCTCAAGAACATGGATTCGGCCTTCACATGGAAAATAAGCTAGGAATTTTATTTTGATTCAATCCTTTGGATTCAATACTTATATGAACTATAAAAATGGAATCAAGCATCACTTTCTAAAAAAAAATGAACAAAACTCCTCCACCCAAAAATTTAGGGTTTCGTCCTTGGGAGGAAAAATAGGAAAGAAAATATTATTTGATTCATGCTCTTGAATCATGAATATAGAGATGACGATAAGTTCATATAAATTGGTTTCATGATCATATGATTTTTCTATGATTTTCTAGATATTTTTGAAGTTCTAGATCTAGGAATTTCAAATGATGATCATGGCCTTGAACCAAGAAAATGAATGAAGAACATGATATTGATTGAGTGACATAAGTATGGTATACCTCTTGGAAATTGAAAAATGACAAGGATTCAAGTAGTTGCTTCACAAACTAGCTTATCGTTCACTTAGAGAAAATAGGAAAAAGCTTAAGGAAGAAGATGAAAGAAATGAAAAAAAAAATGCCTAAGTGTGGTTTAATGAGGATGGGCAGCACACATAAGGAGGAGTGAGGGGCAGTTTTGTCCATCAAAAATTGCCTCGAGGACAAAATTGTAAAAATACATAGGGACAAACTTGTAATTCCTTTAAAGTTCAAGGACATTTTGGACATTTCACACCTAAATTATTCATGAAAAATTTGTGGTCATGGTTGAAGGAGATGTGACTGATTTGTGACCACAAAAAAAGAGAGGAAGAAACAAAATTGAAGTTGTCTTGCCTTAATCATGGTTAATGTTTAACTAGGATGGGTTAGATTAGGGGTATTTTGGTCTTTTCACACTTAAACCCATCATTACATAAATTAAATTCTAGGTGAGTCACCCCTATGACTCACCACCCTAGGTCGCAAGATGTTTCCTCATCCGATATCGGATTTTGTCTATGCACGTCCGTTCTCGACTCTGTCGATTACCCGATTTAGGTTTTACGCCCGAATTAAGTATAATATCCTATTTATTTTGAAAATTTTCAAAATAACCACTATCATTGGAAAAACGATAAAAACACTAATTTTTTCGTTCATGTGTCAATAATAAGTCTTTTGATCATTAAAATCTTACTGTCAGTGAAAACACAGGCCGGGATCCATCTGAATTTTTAACCCAAAACTTAACCGTAACTCTCTACAATAAAGTAGAGTATAAATATGACTTTGGTTTATCCAAAATCATTTTCTAAGTTTCATATAAAAAAAATATAAACGTTTATTTATATTTATACCAATCTTAGAAAGCAGAAAAATCGGGGTGTTACAAAATACATCTTTTGTCTTCTATCTTTACTGTTTTATGCATTTTTGTATTATAGTTGTTTCCTTCTTGTTGTTGACAAAAGGGGGAGAAAGTAAAGATGATTAAAATGATTGAAATTGAACTTATTTGTCTGAGCTGCATAACTTATCTTAATTGTTGAACATATAACTCTTAAGTTAAAAAGTTAGATGCACTCTGAACTGATATTTCACATTGATAATGTGCTATGCTTTGTTCTTTAAGGAACTCCTAATATGAATTGAACCTAAGTGCACCTATCTGCACAACCTATCTGGTTAAGAAAATTTCAATATATCTGAATCTTGTTGTCTTATCTGTTGATATTTTCTAAGGTTCATTAAATCATCTGAATGTTTGTCATCATCAAAAAGGGGGAGATCGTTAAGTCTCTAAAATGTTTGATGTACATTTTCCCTAAATTTTTATGAAACTAAACATTTTTTAATAATTTAATTAACCTTCATATTGGTTGCTAACCTGTCTATCTAGTATGCAGATCACAATAGTAGGAAATTCACTTTCTCACCTGTCTGCCCACATAGAAGACCACCTGTCTGGAGAAGCAAAAGTCAACCTGTCTACTGACTAGAATGTTGACTATCTGCATTGAAGATTCAACTTGTCTCTACTACGTTGTTACACTCGTCTGTGGTCATTCGATGAGGAACACAAGTACAAAAAGCTTTTGGAGGCTGTCCCTTCATGTAGAAAACTCTAAAGCTTTCTCTCTCACACTTATCAAGAAAGTCAGAAGGTCACTCTCACAAGCAAACTAGGAGATCAGAAACGAAGTCAAGTTAAAGAATGTTTCCAACATGCTTTATTCCCTAGTACTCCCTGTTATTACACAAAAAAGGAAATGTGCTCTGCAAAGTACAAAATCATTCTTCACAACTTTGATGTGGCTACTGCACGATGCATAAAGCCCCGATCTTCCTTGTTAGAGTACAACCAACGTTCCTATTGCATTAATGGCTGCCCATAATGACTCTATTGCATTTAATGGAGCTCTTCTTCAAGCCAACATTTGAAGGAATGTCTCTAACGGATCTTAAATGCTTGAAGGCTATAAATACAGAAGTCATTGAAGATGAAGATAGAGAACAAACAACATTAAAGATCCATTACTCTGCGTATTCATTTCTTCATTCTTTCAATCTGTATTCTTCAATCATTTGAAGTTATTACGCAGTCTTTCTAAGCTTACATTTAATTCACTCTTCTTAGTGTTAGTGAAAGACTTGCAAATTGTATCAATTACAATCTTCTCTCAAACAAAACTGAGTGAGCCTGAAGAGGCTAGGTGAGCAAAGATTACTTGTCTTGGAGCCTGGAGAGGCTAGGTGTACAAATAATACTTGAAGTCTGTAACATGATCAGTTATAGTGGAGAAAACTTGGTGCTGCCAAGGACTGGACGTAGCCCTAGTGTTAAAGGGTGAACAATGATAAATAGCTGTGTTTATCTATCTTCCCTTAAACTCTTTAGTTGCTTTGATTATATTATCTGCTTTCTAACTAACGGGTTAAAATGTGAATATCAAACTGTTTTCAAGTTGTGTGCTTATGAGTTTTTCTGTTAAAATCACACCAGACAAGTCACTTGTTTGTGCAGTGTTTTTCACACTTGTCCAAACCTAGCTTCTGTGTGCAAAAAGTTTTAAACTTTGTTTAATTTTTGATAAACACAATTCAACCCCCTTCTCGTGTTTATAGTTGTCTATTTCATAATTTAGTTCCAAGCTTGCCCCACAATGTTCTCCAAAAGTGAATTAGAAACTTTGTATCTCTATCGGATACAATCATGTAGGGATCCCATGTAGTCTAACTATTTCCCTAAAGAATAGATCGGCTAAATGGCATGCATCATCACTTTTGTGGCAAGGTATAAAATGAGCCATCTCAAAATCTTTCAACTGCCACAAAGATTGAGTGGTGAAATGGCACAAAATAACACTAGAAGGGGGGTTGAATAGTGTTTTCGAAAATCAGAGTTTGGAAGCACAAAACAAATTCATATTGGGTATGACGCTTTATGACAGACGCCTTATTGTAAAGATTAAATTGCAACTGTTCCACACACATACAACCAGGTTAGTTAAAAAAATCAGGAAAATAAACTGAGTAAATAAGTAAGGATAGGGAAAGAGTATACTCAGATTTATCCTGGTTCACCCTCAACCTTGGGGCTACATCCAGTCCTTGGCTTAACCAAGATTTTCCACTATAACTGATCAAGGTTACAGACGAGTATTATTTGCACACCTAGCTTCTCCAGGCTTAACCACAAGTATTATTTGCACACCTAGCCTTTTCAGACTCAACAAGTATTCTTGAAACAAGCCTCTTCAGGCTCAAAGAGTAATGAGAGTGTTTTGAAGCACAGCTTCAAGGTTACAGGGAAATTCAACCAAAAAAAAACACTACATAGAGTGAACGTGAATTAGGAGCTTGGTGAGTTGCAAATGCTCTTCCTCAAATGAATATTTCAGAGTGTGAAGAAGATGTTTGAGAGACAAGAAATTTCAGCTTTTGATGATTATTGATCTCTTGTGATATCAAATGAATTCTTTAGAATGATTTTTCCTGTATCACTTTTTGTTTTTCTTTCTCTGTATATACATGTGTGTATGTCTCAATTTCTTCAGTCTTCAACTTCTTCTATTTATACTTGGCCATGAAAGATCCGTTGAGAAAATTTGAAGTTCTTCAATCTTGTTCTCCACAAAATATTCGTTCTGACTTGTCAATAAATGCCTTGAAGAACGTTGGAGATTACTTGTTGATTTTTGATTAGAGCTGATAAACTTTCTGGTCTTGGGCAGCGTTCTTTCCTTATTTGTATAACATTTAGAAAAGTTCAGATAAAGTAACTTTTCCTTTGCTTTCATAAGGAAAGTATTTTCCTGCTGTAATCTCCTTTTGTCTTTTCTTCTTTTTCAGATCTCGATTAGAGACAAGAGTATTTAATTACACTTATTTCAAGTTTAATTAATCTTCAAGTCAAAATCTAATCTTGAAATTCAAAATGAATTTCCTTCTGGCTTTTGGAGCGCTTTCCATCAAAGTGATTTTCTGATTCAGTTAGCACTTAGTCTTGGTTTAAGTATTATTACTTCTGGAGTGAGATAGTTGATATCAAATAAGTCTTGATAGGTTGGTCTGACATACCGTGAATAATGTCAGAGACTCAGACGCATGTTGAGATAATATTCAATTATGTTTTGGTCTGTAATCTTGATCCAAATCTTCTTTCATCTTTCCTTAGAAGATAATGTTTGTATTCCTCGAATACCTTGATCATTAATTTGACTGATCACTTCATGCTTCGTTAGTCTTTAGCATAGTTAGTCAAGTAAGAATAAAAAGTCTTCCAAAAGAGTATGCTTGATTCTACTCCTTTGTTTACTTATGACTGAGTAAGTTCTTTTCCTTAAGCTTTCAGTTGCACAGGCAGGATAAATCCTTTGTTGATTTCAAGTAGTTCCTCGAATGTGATCTCAACTTAACTAGTTGATTGAGATTTGAAGACACAATCTTGTCTTGGCCGATTGAGTCTGAGATATGAAATGTAGCTCGAGTCATTTTTCAGACACATAATCCTGACAGTCTTGAATAAAGGAGTATGCTTCGACATTTGCTCATGATAGAATAATTACTTTTGCTTTAGCTTTAGTGACGATGACAATCCTTGATGGTTTTCTTTGAGACTGCTACTTGATGATCTTGTTCATCTTGATACATCTGGAAGATACTGATGCTTCAGACACATTGCAATTTAGATGTTTGTATGCAATCATTTGATTCTTTCATAATCTTTTGTTGACTTGTCCTTCTATGCTATAAAGCTTTGGCTACACAACTCAAGTAGATGGTTAGCAATATTTATATGGTTCAATGTAAAATCAATTAAATAATGTTTGAGTTCATCAAAACACACAAGGGCCACAGGAGTGTGAGTCAGACGCATTATGACTTAACATTCTCCCCCCTTTTTGATGATGACAAACATTCCATAAGATTTTATATTGAACTAGCAAATATAACAGATAAGATATTATCAAAATACTTCAAGTTACAGATTGTTTAGAGACTCCCCCTAAACATATGCTCTATTTGAAACAACAAACTATTTGAAACAATGAAGAGCATTATTCTATTTGCTTTAAATTACTCATGCAACTTCATCTTATTTTACCTAGCTCTCTTATGTTATTTAAAATCTTATCTTATATTATTTCTCCCCATTTTGGCATTATCAAAAAGGAAAGTACTTTGGTACTTTTGGGGAGGCATTTAGACAGAAAACATATAAGCAATCACTCATAGATAAGATAAGCATCGAAAAGATAGACAAAAGTGAGTCCAACAGTAGGCTCAATTAAAACTTTGTCCAAGGCAGAGACGGATATAACCAAAAACAAACGAGTCCTCAAGATGGCTCAATAGATAAAACATAGATTCAGAAGAAAAACAAATTAGGTAAAAAGATCATCATCGAAGGACAAATTAATTCATTTTCTCAAGCATTTTGTGTAGGAGCGTCACGACTTGCTTCATCTCTTGACGAATTCCTTGAAGTTCAGCTCTTGCTACAGGGTCACTGACCACTACAGGATTTTGTTCAGCTTATGGTTCTGCTTGCTGATCAATCAGAGGAATCGTCACTTCCATAGGTAACATTGGAACATGAGGATCGAGAGAGATTTCAGGGACATCATCAACTTGCATTGCCTCATGGTAATTGTTATACCATGGCAGAAGTAAAACATTTGAAAGTGTTTCAATCAATGCAGTTGGGGTAGTCAGGGACACTAAACTTGTTTCAGAAACTTCAGAAGGCAGAGCTTCTTCTACTAAGGCTTTAAAAGATTCAATCTTTATTCCATTAAACAGAGAGGAGTTTGTTGCAAGAGAATTAATCAATGATGGAGCAGACATAAGGATAGAGTTTCTTGAAATTTGAAAAGAATTAATTAGAGAACATATGGAGTAATGCATAGAGGTTAGATAGGTGAACTGAGATAAGAGGGGTAGGCTTACTGATTCATAGTGTTCAAAAAAGAGGGGTTTTCCACCACAGACTTAGCCTTTCAACCAAATATGGGGTGATCATAGTAGAGGACAAACTTTTTGTTGATATTTGAATAAGGAGAGGTTCTTTTTAATCTTCGTAGATTATGGAATCTACTAGCCAATTAATTAGAAATCTTGGCCCAGCATAGCACAGAAAGAACGTATTTTAAATAGATGCTTGGTTCATGAACGATCAGAAAGAGATAACTTTTGTACCAAGGGTACAGAGGCAAGGGTTTTGAGGGTCCAACATACCTATAGTGTTGCAATGCACCAAAGCTAGTTTTTCCATACAGAGTTAGTGTCTTCCATTTTTGATATTCTGTCAGCCTTGATCCTAATGCCTCAGCATCCCATTGACCTTTTTCATCTTCAAGATACACAGTAACATCCCTGGGAGTACAAATCCTCTTTTTAATCTTCCTTTTTAGATCCTTCCTCTGAGCTTTATCTAGAAGGAATCTTGGGATGGGGACATGGGTGTCGTTTGCAATGAACTTCCTTGCCTTGACAGGTTTCTTCAAAGCTTCTAGAACTTGAAGGGCTTCTAAATCTCTTTCAGATAGTTCACCAATTGTCTTTATAGGTTTTGGTGAAGTATCTTGAGATGGTCTATATCTCATGCACCGGCCATTCTTGTATTTTCCCCAAATTTGCTCAAATTCCAACAGTCTTCTTTTTCTTTCTTCCTAAGATTCTTCAACCAATCTTTGTTCCCTTTTTTCTTGATGTACTTCTTCTTGTTCTTGATTTTCTTCTTGAACAAACAATCCAGGTTCCTCATTTCTAGGTTCACTGATTTTTATACCTTTGCTTAGTCTTTCTTCTTTCTTTCCAATACTTTCTCCTTTTCTTTTTCTAGACAATCTTTTCTTCTTATTAAAACAGTCAGATATACCAGCCACTAGTTCAGATACTACATCAGTTACTGAAGTTCTATCTAACCTTGGTTTCTTTAGTTTTCTTTCTTTCTTCTTTTTCTTAGACACATAAACTTCTTTGCTTTTTCTTTTCAAAACAGAACTTAAGGGTTTATCATCATCTAAGTCATTAGAGACTCTTCCGGGGGTTTCTTCAATAACAGGGTTTCCAGCAACAACAAAATCATCTCCATATTCATTTTTAATTTCCAACTCTATAAGGGATTGCACTTAAATAACAGGTACCTGATTCCAAACTTCAGAAGTTAAAGCAGTTCCCTTATTTCTTAACAGTCTTGTTAAAAGCACAGCATAGGGATAACAAGTCTTTCCACTGGCACTCTTAATCATGTGGTTGAAAATAAGATCACTTATATCAACTTTTCTAAAATTGAGAAGTCAAATTAAAGCATATTTATCAGCCTTAGACACAACATTCAAAGAGCCTTTCCTAGGGGTTACACACCTAGTCAAGATGACATGTAAAAGCCTAGATTTTGGAAGTAGATAGCGAACAAACTTACTTCCAAAGACCTTTTCTCCAAACAAGGTGAGATTAACTTCTTCCTTGTCTTCAAGTTTTTCCCAATCGTCTGACATTCCTATTCCTTCTTGAGCACATCCAGTTGCTCGAACTATCTCACGGATGTCAAACCGGTGCCTTACTACATTTACGTTTCCCGCTATGCTAAACAGTTGCGCATGCCTTGAAGATGCAGAGGTTTTCCAAAACTCTTTAACAACGTGGGGATAAACGTTTTCCCTTATAGTGAAGAAGTTCATCCATCCTGCGAACTCAAATTCAGGAAAAACATCTAACCCAACCGTTTTGATTTCTTCAAATTTGACAGCATGTTCTATGAGTATTCTTCTGGCTTCTGCTTCTTCCATATTGGGGAAGATAGAGGGGTTTGTAGATCTTCCTGAAGCCATTGTTGTAGATGGTAGAAGGTGAAAAGAGATTAGGGCAGAAGGAGAACAAAAGGTTGAAACTTTTGAGAGAGAGAAAGAACGAAAAGATGAGTCTGAAGGTGAAAGGTTTTGTGTGAAGAAGAGATTTACGAAAAGCACTTTGCATTAAATGCGCTGATGTGAAGAGAGAGAAACTGGCCTAAGGGAATGAAACGTTTCCTCATTAACTACCACTTTAATTACCTGAGAGAATTTTTGAATTAATTATGTCTTTCTCAGTCTTTAAAGAGGGCCCACGTCATTTCAGACGGGTCTTAAACTAACAGACGCGTTAAACAAACAATCACACAATCACAAATAAGATTAAAAATATTTCTTAAATACTTACTTGTAAGTGATTTGTCAAAAATCACTGACCTCGTGTATTCTCTTCCTTTGCTCTTTACTCAACTTGGAGGCTTTGGAATACATACTCTTTTGAAACTGTGAGTAGTAAGAATCCATTTTCCAATTTCTATCAAAGGTGTCTTCTTTGATCTATTCAATAAGTCTGCAAGAGGGATTATAAGATGTTTTGGTACCCAGGCCTTTTTGGGTCCACTTTTGTTAGGTGTTTAAGTCTATGAAGACTTGACTTTTCTCTTGTGAAAGCACTTGGACGTAATATGTCCAGATTTACCACAAAAAGTACATGATATATTAAAATAAGGTTTAATAGGAATTTTTACATTATCTGAGAGTTTATCAGATACTTTATCATGATTCCCTTCAATATAGCCACTACCAGTTTTGTCAAAAATAGATCTTCGACTTCCTAGAAGTTTCATTAGATTATTCTTGCCATTAACAAATATAGCAAGATCATTAGTGAGCTCTTCAACCTTCTGTTGAAGTTTGAAAACTTCTTCAGATGGTGGTGTTTTAGTAATGATCTCAACTTTAAGCATTTCTGCCTTGAGTCTTCTATTTTCTAAGATTAGTTCATCAACCTTAAGATTTTTCTGTTCATGCTCCTTAGTGAGCTTCACATACTTTTTCTTAAGTTCTTTGAACATATCAAGAATACAGTTGGATTCACTGAGAAGTTCATGATAGGCATCTTCTAAATCCTCAAATTCAGAATTTACCTCATATTCTGAGTCAATGTCTCCAAGTAGACATTCGAACTCTTCATCCGATTCTTTGTCCAGATCCTCCCAAGTGATCATCTTTTTGAGAGGTGGCATTCTATCACCTGCTGTTTTGATAGCTGCTTTCTTAGCTCTTATTTTATTCCAAAATTTTCTTATCTTTCTGGTTGCTTCAGAGACTTCTTCATCTACATTATTATTTTGAGAAAGTTTCTCCTTTGAAATACTAGTTGATGGAAGTTTATCAACATTGTTGATAGATGTTTCTTCAGATGTTTCCTTGACAACATCTTAATCATACAGTTCTTCAAGTCTGATCCATATATCTTATGCAGTTTCACAAATGCTTATTTTATCATATTCAAACCTACTAAGAGAACATACAAGAAGATATTTTGCTTTTGCATTAAGCTGCACCATACTTTTGTGTTCTGAAGTCCATCTGCTTCTTGGAACAACATTTCCATTTTCATCATTTGGACGGTAAGGACCTTGAGATATGATCTCCCATAGATCTAGATCAGTTGACTGTATGAACATCCTCATCTTACTCTTCCATTACTTTTAGTATTTTCCACTAAACATGGGTGGTTTACTGAGATATGTACCCTGATTGTACATACTGTTGCTTGAGGCTGCTTCACTTTCCATTCTTCAGAATCTTTTCCTCTACACTGTGAGGTGCTCAACCCAGAGGCTGAGCTCTGATACCAACTGAAATGGCATAAAACAACACTAGAAGGGGGCTTGAATAGTGTTTTCGAAAATCAGAGTTTGGAAGCACAAAACAAATTCAGATTGGGTAAGGCGCTTTATGACAGACGCCTTATTGTGAAGACTGAATTGCAACTATTCCACACACACACAACTAGGTTAGTTAAAACAATCAGGAAATTAATCTGAGTAAATAAGTAAGGATGGGGAAAGAGTATACTCAGATTTATCCTGGTTCACCCTCAACCTTGGGGCTACGTCCAGTCCTTGGCTTAACCAAGATTTTCCACTATAACTGATCAAGGTTACAGACGAGTATTAATTGCACACCTAGCTTCTCCAGGCTTAACCACAAGTATTATTTGCACACCTAGCCTTTTCAGGCTCAACAAGTATTCTTGAACTAGCCTCTTCAGGCTCAAAGAGTAATGAGAGTGTTTTGAAGCACAGCTTCTGAGACACCTCGTTGTGCCCCGTTGTGTTATTAGATAAAACCTCATTATTTAATTTCTTAATCACGCACTTAACGTTATAATACATAAGAATTAAAACTTAACTTATAAAGACATAGCGGAAGAAAATTTCAAAATAAACACACCATATATATAACATACATACCATAGGTTTATGCATTAGAGTATTTAAAACACTGTCTAGGGTATCCCGTCAGTAACATCCCTAGCAGGCATCTTAAAACAACAATTAATAGTGGAAACAAAACGTCTTATAAGACTCATTGGCTCTAGAAACTAAACTACATTGTTGAAAACCACATATTGTCTTCTCGCATCCAGTTCATACTGAGTTCCATCCAATGACTCAGCATCAAGCTCAGCCACAAGGTCTTCTAGTACAATCCCATAAAAAGATAGAATACAACATACAGAAAGATATAGGCGATAAGAAGCAGTTCTATCATAAAAAAACGGAAAAAGAGTCATAGCGTATTATACAATAAATGTAACAGACAATCAACATACATAACTAACAAATAATCCTCAAATTAATGTATCATCCTCTACCCCAATCTCTTAAAACTAATCTTTGATACTGACGTGGCCACTACCAATCCTGTCACGCATCCACATTCCCGTTAAGGATGTTAGTCAGTCATCCAAGAGACGCGTCCCAAAAAACTGGTGCACACTCCCATTCTCGTTAGTATCCTTATTCCAAGAATGATACTATTCCCCCATTCCCGTTAGGGAATAGCTGCACATTTTAAATCTCAGTTAGGACGATCCCGCGAAAAATTCGGACGTCGTGTGTTTCCAACACGGTTGTGAATAACAAGGCAAATACACGAACCTCACCGACCCACATTAATAACAACCTAGTGCCTTAACCTTCCATCAATACCTCAACACATGTTTTATGTCACCACTCCTCTTTGAAATAATTAGTTTAGTCTAGGCACCTCTAAATCACTATTTATTCTCACCCCCAAACAATTAACTCCCAACATATCTTTGCTTAAAATCCACTAAGCACAATATTAAAACCAGGCAAATCATGCATAACACAATATCATAAATATTCAAATACCACAAAATATCACATAAGCAATTGAATAATAATAATAAATTAAATCAACCTCAGATAAAATCATCCTAACATCGATAAACCTACAATCCCCGAATCACCATTGATTTTACATAAAAGGTTTCTAATGTGATTTTGGTCTTGTCGATTACTCGACTACTAGTAGGGTTTAGGTCGCCCTACACAATCATTATAAAATATACTACTTATCGATTCTGACGATAGGTTGATTCTTTCTCCCACCTGATTGACGCACGCGTTTTCCCGTACAAGCTCCGAATGCGTCCATGTTACTGCCACGAACCTCAGCACGCTGTACAACAACATCCAAAAATCTGCCATCATCCATCCTTACACATCCACCATTCTGCTTTCCGTCCCGATTACACGTATGAGTATCTCAATTCGCCGGAAACACCAAATACCAACTGAATCAACAATAGGGTTTCAAATAAATATATCTATATGAATCAAGAGACAAAATCGATGTAAAAACTTACGAGAACAACGGCTGGACTTAGTGGAAATCGGATTCAAAATAAGCTCATGATTCCTAGGGAAAAGCTACCAAAATAGGGCTACTGTTCGAGATCCATTCCTCTAGACATAGTGTATTATTTAGAAAACTGAACGGTGAAACTGAATAACTATCCTTCCTAAACATTTTCACAAAGTTTCAGCTCGATCAAACGGTTAACAAATCTTAGATTGCAATTCTATTGTGACAGGTTTGGTGGTGCCTGGGTTGAGTTTCTCACCTCCTTGGCCTACTGTCCGAGATTCATATCTAACACTCTGGAAGTTTTTCCCAATTGTCACCGTTGGATATGAAGAACCTCAAGTCTTTAACCTTCTTCTAAAATTTTATAATGATCCAACGGTTGAGAAGTGTTTGGTGACTCTCTTACTGAGACTGCTCCAACTAGGTTTCAAAGCTTCCAACAAAGGCTTCTTGCAACTATTGAGGGAGGCCACGGTTTTGAGGAGTATTTATAGGCTAGTTTTAGACTTTTTTTTGTTATAAGGAATTGGTTTAATAGGTTTTGTGAATATTTAATTAATATAAGCTTAACCATTGTTAATAGTTAACTTAACTAGGGTTATGTTACTAAATAGGGTTAAAAAGTATGTGGCTCACAATTAATGTAGGTGTGACTGATTTTGGGCCACATCTAATGAATCATCCATGACTCATTGATCCCATCCATTAGCGGTTCCCAGAAATCCCGTATGCAGCTCCGTCAGTTACCCGATTTCAGTTTTTGGGAGGAAAATGATGAAACGAAAGCAAAATGAAATAGATATGGTTTAGTATATATGGCTGAACTAAATTGAGGAGATGTGGGAGGCTTACAACCATGTAAAATGAATGGTTAAGAGTGCATAGATGTGTCTTGTTAGTAACCGCGAAAGTTAAGAGGTACTTTGGTCATTTTACCCAAAAGTCATGATTACTAGCATTTAATGCTCATAACTGCTTGGTGACTCATCCTCCATGAGTCATCATGTATGACTCATTGTCTCGATCTCTTGACGGGTCTCTGCAGTCTCGTTTTCAACTCTGTCGGTTTCCTGATTAGGGTTTTACGCCCGCGTAAAAGCGTAATATTTCATTTTTGGTTGAAAATTTTAAAAACAACCAAACTCGTTAGAAATATGATTTAAATATAAACCATCACAAGTCAAAATTAGGTTTTCTGATCATTAAAATCTTATTGTTAGTGAAAACGTCGACTGTTTTCCGTCTGAACTTTTATCAAACTTCGTTTGAATAAACATAATATTTTATTTCTGATCAGAAATTTGGAAAATAGAATTCCTCACAGACAAAATATAAAAAATATACAAATTTCCGTTTCGGGTCAAATTAGGGTTTTCTGCCGATATAAAATTATACTGTCAATAAAAAAACGCAGACCGGTTTCCGTCTGAGTTTTAAACCCAAATTTTAACCAAAGCTTCCTACCATAGAGTAGGTTCTAGATATGATTTTTTCCTCCAAAATCATTTCCTAGGTCTCAGATAAAAATATAAATAAATATATCATTACCGTTAATACAGTGTATCCGAAAATCGGGGTGTTACAGCTTCAAGGTTACAGGGCAATTCAACCAAAGAAACACTACAAAGAGTGAATGTGAATTAGGAGCTTGGTGAGTTGCAGAGGCTCTTCCTCGAATGAATATTTCAGAGTGTGAAGATGTTTGAGAGACAAGAACATTCAGCTTTTGATGAGTATTGATCGCTTGTGATATCAAATGAATTCTTCAGAATGATTTTTGCTATATCACTTTTTGTTTTTCTTTCTCTGTATACACGTGTGTGTATGTATCTATTTCTTCAGTCTTCAACTTCTTCTATTTATATTTGGCCATGAAAGATCCGTTGAGAAAAGTTGAAATTCTTCAATCTTGTTCTCCACAAAATAGTCGTTCTGACTTGTCAATAAATGCCTTGAAGAACGTTGGAGATTCCTTGTTGATTTCTGATTAGAGCTGATAAGCTTTTTGGTCTTGGGCAACATTCTTTCCTTATTTGTGTAACATTTAGAAATGTTCAATTAAAGTAACTTTTCCTTTGCTTTCATAAGGAAAGTCATTTCCTGCTGTAATCTCCTTTTGTCTTTTCTTCTTTTTCAGATATCGATTGGAGACAAGAGTATTTAATTAAACTTATTTCAAGTTTAATTAATCTTCAAGTCAAAATCTATTCTTGAAATTCAAAATGAATTTCCTTCTGGCTTTTGGAGCGCTTTCCATCAAAGTGCTTTTCTGATTCAGTTAGCACTTAGTCTTGGTTTAAGTATTATTACTTCTGGAGTGAGATAGTTGATATCAAATAAGTCTTGATAGGTTAGTCTGACATACTGTGAATAATGTCAGAGACTCGGACGCATGTTGAGATAATCTTCAATTATGTTTTGGTATGTAATCTTGATCCAAATCTTCTTTCATATTTCCTCAGAAGATAATGTTTGTATTCCTCGAATACCTTGATCATTACTTTGACTGGTCACTTCATGCTTCGTTGGTCTTTAGCATAGTCAGTCAAGTAAGAATAAAAATTCTTCCAAAAGAGTATGCTTGATTCTACTATTTTGTTTACTTATGACTGAGTAAGGTCTTTTCCTCTAGCTTTCAGTTGCACATGCAGGATATATCCTTTCTTGATTTCAAGTAGTTCCTTGAATGTGATCTCAACTTAACTAGTTGGTTGCGATTTGAAGACACGATCTTGTCTTGACTGATTGAGTTTGAGATATGAAATGTAGCTCGATTCATTCTTCAAACGCATAATCCTGACAGTCTTGAATGGAGTTTGCTTCGACATTTGCTCATGATAGAATTATTCCTTCTGCTTTAGCTTTAGTGATGATGACAATCCTTGATGGTTTGCTTTGAGACTGCTACTTGATGATCATGTTCATCATGATATATCTGGAAGATACTGATGCTTCAGACACATTGCACTTTAGACGTTTGTATGCAATCATTTGATTCTTTCATAATCTTTTGTTGACTTGTCCTTCTATGCTATAAAACTTTGGCTACACAACTCAAGTAGATGGTTAGCAATATTCATATGGTTCAATGTAAAATCAATTACATAATGTTTGAGTTCATCAAAACACACATGGGACACAGGAGTGTGAGTCAGACGCATGACGAGTCAGACGCATTATGACTTAACAAGTCATTTACTCGCCTATTCCTTGGCAACCCCAGTACAAAGTCCATAGAAATGTCAATCCCAGGAGAAGAAGGACAATGTAAGGGAGTGTACAACCCATGTGGTTTACTCTTTGACTTTGCTTTTAAGCACGCAATGCATTTTTCACAAATCTTTTGTACTTGTTGTTTCATGTTAGGCCAAAATAAATGTTCACGTAAAACCTCTAAAGTCTTTTGAATACCGAAGTGTCCCATTAGTCCCCCTTGAGTGCTTCTCTTACCAATAACTCTCTAATAGAGTACCTTGGCACACAAAGTCTCTTATTGATAAACTGTTGTTTTGTATACTTTATTGTTGGGAAATTGGGTGAAATTTATTGTTTATCTAGAAATTATTGTGGATACTCACCCAATTTCCCATGATTATTATAGGATAAACCATCATGGCAGGAGATCATCAAATTTCAAGAAAAAGGAATAAATCTGGAAGGTTTTTGAAGAAAAAAGCTATGTTCTGAAGTTATCAAAGGAGCACGACCGTGCTCACCAATAAGCACGACCGTGCTCATTAACAGACCCCTTGCTGATTAGCAAGGTCTTGCTTGTTTGCTGGAGTTGACCTCGATTTTTGAGAAAGACCGTGCTCAATGTGAGCACGACCGTGCTCATTAGCAAGACCCTGCTAACTTTCATCACGGTTTGATGCCATTTTCATTAAGCACGGCCGTGCTCAACATTAAGCATGGTTGTGCTCGTGTTTCAGGAGCCAAATCACTTAGGTTTTACTATTTGGAAATGAAAGGAAGTGGTTGGGCACAGATTCAGGAGACTGGTTACAAATATAGAGAGATAGAGTCGTCAAGTGAAGGATCATCTCCTAATTGATTCGAAGACTGCTTTGCATCAAAAGGGTGTTTCGGGTTTAAGTTTTTCTGATTATCTTTTATGGATTGTTATATGTTTTTTATTTGTATAGTGATCTTTATGACTATGCGTAGCTAAACCCATACTTAAGGTATGGTGGATCTTATGTCTTGATACCGTTGATATTTTCCCAGTTTTAATTTGATTCAGTGTTCTCTTAATTGGTTGGTTTTATCCTTGTGTTTGAATTTCTAAAAGGATTGATCATCCTTCATCAAGTTAATTAATTGACTGGCGACCGTTCCACAATTAGTTAACGGAACTCTAGGATTAACCAGATTTGGGGTCGCGTGGACTAAGTGCAATCCCTTGTTTTCAATCAGTTATTGAATTAACAAACTTGCCAGTTTTTGTGCTTCTTTTAACTGTTTGCTTTGCATGACCATTGGGGTTAACTGATAAATGGAAATAATATTAATATTGCATGACCATTGGGTATTAATAGTTTTAGAGTAAGTGGTTGGAAATCAATAAGGAACACATATCATTGAGAAATTAGGTAATATCATCGGTAGTGACATAAGTTAAACCAGGCACACTAGGCTTTCCATAATTGAACATTTGCTTGTGATTCTTTGCCTTTCTTGGTTTCTACCATCTTCTTGTTTTTAATTATTTTATTACAAACTGAACTTGATTGTCTAGATAACATAAGGAAGTAATTAATCTAGTAATTGTCACCAATCCCTGTGGGTTCGATACTTGGAGTCCCAAATACTCCTATATTACTTTTGTGATAGCGTGCACTTTCCCTTAAGTACATTTTTAGCGTAACAAGTTTTTGGTGCCGTTGTAGTTGCAGAGGATTGTTTTTTACAACATTAGGGAGATTAAATCCTAGTTAATTTAGACGCCATTTTATTTAATTTACTGCTTTCTTTGATTTACTTCCTTGTATGCTAACGCGTTCTCAATCTCCTACCTTACAGTATAATCCATAAATAGAGAGAACTGCGTGCAGAAATTGAAAGCAAGCTAGAGAAAGGAGAACCATGGCTCAAGAGAATGAAAGGACGATGTCGGATTTTGCTCGACCTTAAACTGCGAATACTATAGGGAATATTGCTAGGCCTAACATTGAGGCCAGTGACTTTGAGATCAAGCCAGCCTCGATCTCAATGTTGCAATATGCAATTCAGTTTCACGGGTCTCCAAGTGAAGACCCCCATGATCACCTTGCTGATTTTCTTGAAATTTGTGATACCATCAAACATAATGGTGTCTCAAATGATGCTTTTAGGCTTCGACTGTTTCCCTTTTCTTTGAGGGATAGGGCCAAACTTTGGATAAAGTCTTTGTCGTCTGGTTCCATAATAACTTGGGATCAACTCTCTTTGAAATTTATGGATAAGTATGTTCCTCCTGCTAAATCTACTAAACTGCGTAATGACATAACTTCTTTTGTGCAGGTAGAATTGGAATCCCTAGATGAGGCATGGGAACGATTTCAAGAATTGTTGAAGAAATGCCCCCATCATGGCTTTCCTGTATGGCAATTAGTCCAAGCATTTTACAATGGCTTATCTTCATCAAATAAGAGCATGATTGATGCAGCAGCAGGAGGTAGCATATGGAGTAAAAGGCCACAAGCAGCTTATGAGTTGATAGAACAGGTGACTTCGAGTTACCAATGGACATCTAGTGACAGGCATGTGAAGAAGAGGCAACCTGTGGTCTTCAAAGTGGATGCTAATACCGCATTGGAAAATAAATTGGAGGCTCTTTCGAAAAAGATAAAAGCAATGATGCAGACACAAACTCAGTTAATGACTCAAACTGCTTCCACTGTACCTCCTATTCTTTGTGATCTTTGCGGTATAACGGGACATGAGAGCACAGAATGCCAAGCAGGCAACCCTTTTTCTATGGCAGATGAAGAGGCAAATTATGTGGGTAATCCTAATCGGGGTAAAAATGATCCTTATTCAAATCATTATAATCCTGGTTATAAGAGCAACCGAGTCTCTCCTATGGAAGTCAGAACCAGAATATTCTCTACAGACCACATCATTTGAAGAATCAAGGCCCAAGACAAGAGGAAAGCAGGCCTAATCTCTATGATACTTTGATGAAACACATGGAGAAATCTGATGAGAGGTTCAAGATTTTGGAGAATCAGATGTCTACTTTGGTAACATTAATGACATAAAGAGAAAAAGGGACACTGCCTAGTCAACCAGAGATGAATCCAAAGGATAACTGGGAAAGATCTAGTAAAGGAAGTTCTTGTTCCATCTCCCAAGCAAACCATTCCTTTTCCTCAAAGGTTTAGTCAACAAGACCCCAATTCACTAGATTCTTGGATATGTTGAAGCAACTCCAGATTAATATCCCATTTGTGGAGGCCATTTCTCAAATGCCTAAATATGCTAAATTCCTTAAGGAGATTTTGGGCAATAAAAAGATTGGGAGAGTTTGCTACCGTGAGGCTTAA
The DNA here is from genome assembly GCA_030762895.1 of Sophora flavescens. Lineage (NCBI taxonomy): Eukaryota > Viridiplantae > Streptophyta > Magnoliopsida > Fabales > Fabaceae > Sophora > Sophora flavescens. The sequence continues at coordinate 165,668,412 of CM061068.1, forward strand.
TGAGGAATGTTCTGCTATCCTCCTCAAGAAGTTTCCACCTAAACTAAAAGATCCATGGAGTTTCATTATTCCTTGTTCTATTGGTACTTCTTATTTTGAAAAGGCTTTATGTGATTTAGGTGCAAGTATTAACTTGATGCCTCTGTCTATTTTTCGCAAGTTAGGTATGCATGAGCCAAAGCCCACTACTGTTTCATTACAGCTTGCAGATGGGTCCATTACCTATCCGAGAGGTATTGTGGAGGATGTTCTTGTCAAGGTTGACAATTTTATCTTCCCAGCTGATTTTATAGTGCTGTATATGGAGGAAGATAAAGAGGTTCCGATAATTTTGGGAAGGCCATTTTTGGCCACTAGTAGGACCATCATTAATGTGCACCAAGGGAAGCTCACTTTAAGGCTAAATGACGAAGAAGAGGTTTTTAAAGTTTTTGATTCTTTGAAACTTCCTCCCACTTTTAATTCATGTAATTTTATAATTGCCTTGGATAGTACGTATGCACTAATATCTTCTCATTCTCAGCAGCAATTTATTGAGGACACCCTTGAGAGAATTTTAACTTTTGAGATTTTCGCGGTTTGTGGATCAGTCGAATAAATGCAGTAATTGGTGACAATCAAAAAAATATATACTATAGTTATCATAATTTAATGTATAATGACCTTGTGGATTATGAGGAATTGATAGATGAGATAATAATGGCATTGGAGGTAGGGATAGCCCAAGAAAAATGGAGAGGACTAAGCAATTCGAAGTTCTTGAGGGACGTGGTTCACAAAAGCCAAAATTATTAATTGAAGAACCCCCATAACTTGATCTTAAACCTCTTCGCTCCAATCTTAAATATGCTTTTTTTTCTCCTCCTTCTTCATTACCAGTAATAATTTCTTCATCTTTGCCAGGTTCTATAGAGGAGAAAATCTTGCGTGTTTTGAGAAATAATAAGGAGGCCTTTGGGTGGACCATTCACGATATCAAGGGTATTAGTCCCTCAATTTGTACCCACCGGATGCATATGGAGATGGAGCACAAACCCAAGGTGCAACCTCAAAGAAGGCTCAAACCAAATTTGAAGGAAGTGGTGAAAAAAGAGGTATTTAAGTTGCTTGATGCAGGTATTATTTATCCTATTTCGGATAGTCCTTGGGTGAGTCATGTTCAGGTTGTCCCTAAAAAAGGAGGAACTACTGTCATGAAGAATGACAAGAAGGAATTGATAGCTGTTAGGGAGGTAACAGGGTGGCGTATGTGTATTGATTATAGAAAATTAAATGAGGCCACTAGGAAAGACCACTTTCCCCTTCCATTTATTGACCAAAAGCTTGAAAAATTATTTGGTCATGAATTTTATTGCTTCTTGGATGGCTACTCTGGATATATGCAAATACCTGTGGCTTTTGAAGATCAAGAGAAGACTACTTTTACTTACCCATATGGTACTTTTGCATATAGACGGATGCCTTTTGGTTTGTGGAATGAACCTGACACCTTTCAAAGATGCATGATGGCCATATTTTCTTATATATTAGAGGATTGCATTGAAATATTCATGGATGATTTTTCTGTTTATGACTCCTCATTTGATAATTGTTTGCATAATTTGGGGGTGGTTTTGAAAAGGTGTAAAGACACCAGTTTGGTTCTTAATTGGGAAAAATGTCAATTCATGGTAACTAACTGCATAGTTTTGGGGCATAAAGTTTTTCATAAAGGTATTGAGGTTGACCCTGCAAAGGTTGAAGTAATTGCCAAATTGCCTCCTCCTAACTCTGTTAAGGCCATTAGAAGTTTTTTGGGGCATGCTGGTTTTTATAGGAGGTTTATTTAGGATTTTTCAAAAATTACAAAACCTCTTTCTAATCTTTTTCTTAAAGATGCTCCATTTGAATTTTTTTAATGCTTGCTTGGAAGCCTTTAAAATTTTGAAGCCTAAATTGATTGATGCACCTGTTGTTGTTGTTCCTAATTGATCTTTGCCATCTGAGCTTATGTGTGATGCTAGTGATATGGCAGTAGTTACTGTTTTGGGCCAACATAAGGATACCATTTTTCAAACCATTTACTATGCCAGTATGACTGTTGATGAAGCACAAAAAAATTATACCGCTGCAGAAAAAGAGTTGCTGGCAGTAGTTTTTGCTTTTGATAAATTTCATCCTTATTTAGTTATGTCTAAGGTTGTTGTTTACACTGATCATTATGCTATTAGACATTTCCTTGCCAAACAGGATGCCAAACCAAGATTGATTAGATGGGTGCTATTGTTACAAGAGTTTGATGTGGAGATTAGAGACAAGCGAGGTGTGGCGAGTTCAGTGGTGGACCATCTTTCAAGGGTGGATGCTTATATCATACCACAGATTGAAGATGCCATAAAGGAGACCTTTCCTAATGAGCAATTATTCTCAGTTTCCAAACTCCCTGGTATGTATATTTTGTCAACTACAAGGCAGGTAATAAACTTCCCCGTAACCTTTTATATGCTCAGCGTAAGAAATTTCTTTATGATGTTAAGTATTATTTGTGGGAAGAGCCTTATCTGTTTAAGGTATGTGGTGATCAAATTATTAGGAGATGCATTCCTGAGGTTAAGACACATGCTATTTTAGAGCACTATCATTCTAGGGAGGTTGGCGGCCATTTGCCCAACTAAGACAGCTCAAAAAGTCCTTCAATGTGGTTTTTATTGGCCTACTCTTTTTAAGGATGCATACAATTTTGTGAAGTCTTGTGATAAGTGCCAAAGGAGTAGGAATATTTCTAGTAAACATGATATGCCTCTAAATAATATTTTGGTTTGTGAATTATTTGATGTAATTCACCGTTGGCTGGCCCACTCCATCACAGGACGCTACTCTACTCAGGGCATGGTTTCGAGGCCAGATCTGTTTATCCTCTGGTGTATGGTTCAGGGTCGGCCACTGAATGCTGGACATATTTTTCTTCAGAAGGAGGGGCAGAAGGGATACATCTTAGTTGGATCCTTCAGTAAGCAACTGGCGCGTAACTTGGGCGTTATTGATCCTCGTGCACACCAGATGTGTGCCATGCTCACCATTGATGAGAGGATGTTGACCTCCATTGGTGTATTGATGCGCGGTTGACGAGGGGAGCTTCACGTTTCCAATGCAGGTGTTGCTCAGGAGGAGCCTACAACAGCGATCCCGGATGAGCACCCATAGGAGGAGCTTGCCGCAGAATTCCAGGAGCAGGTTCTAGGCATAGATGCTCACATGGATGACCAGCCTGCTCCACCACCACCATAGGTAGCCTTGGATGGTCTTATTTCTCATTTAGACAGCCTTGAGTTAGATGTCTATGATCGTTTGGATGTTCAAGAGACGCGGATCCAAGGCATTTATCGGTGGACGGATGCGCAGGACGAGCAGCTGGCGACTATTATCCAGATGATGCAGCATCATTTTGGTCCTCCTCCACAGTTATTTTCTTTTATTCATTTTTTTACACAAGTTGATATGCTATTGTATTAAAAATGAATATTCAGTCATGACAACTTTTACCGGGAAGATTTCTTCTCTATCTCTTTCTTTCTAGCTTACTTAATTATCTCTATTCCTTACTTGTACTTTTATTTCTTTGCATTGGGGACAATGCTATATTCTAAGTGTGGGGAGGGCAAATTTCTTGTGCTTTTATTCCTCTAAATTGGGGACAATGCTAGATTTTAAGTGTGGGGAGGGGAAATTCAATTTTTCCTTACTAGGTGCACACAGTTTCACTTGATTTATCTGTCATATGCACTTAGTTGATTGTGATGATTGCATTATGTTTTTGGGTGATGATTATGTGCCTCATTTTTAGTTAGAAAGTTAGACATCTATATCATTAGGGGACCCAATTTAAATTTTTTTATTGTTTTGACAAACATATGACCAAAAAAATTGAATTGGGATTACCATTTGAAAGCTGAAAATTAGCATGAGGTTCCTTGTTTGATTGCTTTTCATTGAATTGAGCTACTAAATGTGAGACTTGAACCATTATAGGGGTATTTACTAAATCATGAATATTCACCCCTCTCTTTGTTTGAGTGATGTTCTGCATGTTTGTGCATTCTAGAACTTGTTTTGTGACCATTTCAAGACGAATTTGATTTGCATGCATGTTGGAATATGATTGAGGCAATTTTAGGGATTGTTATATGTTTTTTATTTGTATAGTGATCTTTATGACTATGCGTATCTAAACCCATACCTAGGGTATGGTGGATCTTATGTCTTGATATCGTTGATATTTTCCCAGTTTTAATTTCTAAAAGGCTTGATCATCCTTTATCAAGTTAATTAATTGACTGGCGACCGTAAAACAGTTAGTTAACGGAGCTGTAGGATTAACCGGATTTGGGGTTGCATGGACCAAGCGCAATCCCTTGTTTTCAATCAGTTATTAAATTAACAAACTTGCCAGTTTTTTGTGCTTCTTTTAACTGTTTGCCTTGAATGACCATTGGGGGTAACTGATTAAGGGAATGAATATTAATATTGCATGACCATTGGGTATTAATAGTTTTTGAGTAAGTGATTGGAAATCAATAAGGAGCACATATCATTGAGAAATTGGGTAATATCTTAGGTAGTGACATAAGTGAAACCAGGCACCCAAGGCTTTCCATAATTGAACCTTTGCTTATGATTCTTTGTCTTTCTTGGTTTCTACCACTTCTTGTTTTTAATTATTTGATTACAAAATGAACTTTATTGTCTGGATAACATAAGGAAGTAATTAATCTAGTAATTGTCACCAATCCCTGTGGGTTCGATACTTGGAGTCCCAAATACTCCTATACTTTTGTGATAGGGTGCACCTGCCCTTATGTGCAATTTTAGCGCAACACTTATCTTTTGAAAAAATCCCTTCATTTATGTAAAATCATTTATCCTTTATGTACCATGGACCCTATTTGAGTGTAAATTATAAAGAAGTCCCGATTGTTTAAATACAATTCCTTTATGTGATCAAACCCAAGAAGTTTAGTTTCAAGACTTGAAAGTAAGGCATATCTACGTGAAAGTGCATCGGCCACAACATTGCTTTTGCCTTGTTTATGTTTAATTACAAAAGGCAATTGTTCAATGAATTCCATCCATTTGGCATGTCTCTTGTTTGATTTTCCCTGCCCTTTTAAATGTTTCAATGATTCGTGATCACAATGGATCACAAATTCCTATGGCAAGAGATAGTGTTGCCAAACTTTGAGACTCCTTACAAGGGCATAAAGTTCTTTATCATAAGTTGAATAGTTCAAATGTGCCCCAGAAAGTTTATCACTAAAGTATGCAATGGGTTGTCCTTCTTGGAGTAAGATGGCCCCGATGCCTACATTAGAAGCATCGCACCCTATCTCAAATGATTTTACAAAACGCGGGAATTGGCGCATTGGTTAATTTTTTTCTTTGAGTATGTTGATGGATTTTACTTGATATTACCCCTATTTGAAAGACACATTTTTCTTTAAAACCACATTTAGAGGACTTGCCAAAGTGCTAAAGTCTTTGACAAATATTCTATAAAAACTTGCCAATCCATGGAAACTCCTAACATCTCCAACATTTTTGGGTGTTGGCCAACTTTGGATGGCCTTAATTTTCTCTTCATCCACTTGCACACCTTGTGCACTAACAACGTAGCCCAAAAATATCACTTTGGTGGTGCAAAATGTACATTTTTCAAGGTTTGCAAAAAGTTTTTCCTTTTAGTACTAACAAAACATACTTTAAATGCTCAAAATGTTCATCAAGTGTTTTGCTATATACTAAGATATCAACAAAATAGACAACCACAAATTTACCAAGGAAGTCTCTAAGGACATGGCTCATGAGCCTCATAAATGTGCTTGGTGCATTAGTGACTCCAAAGGGCATCACAAACGATTCATAAAGTCCATACTAGCTTTTAAAACGATTTTCCATTCATCCCCTCTTTTATCCCTATTTGATGATAGCCAATTCTTAGGTAAATTTTTGCAAATATGCAAGACCCATGTAACTCATCCAATAAGTCATTTAACCTTGGGATTGGGTGACCAATTTATCTAAATTCAAAGATAGTAACCATGTTTGACAAAGTCAGTGGAAAGAGAATATTATGAGATCAATTGAGATAACAAATCAATTATCTAATTAAAACGAGATCAAAACAAATCAAAAGCAATTATCAACATTGAGATTATGATTGGGGGAATCTAAGGTCACGATTTCACCTACACAATCAAACATAGATCCAATGTGATTATTATTCTATCCCTAATTCAATTTCATACAAACCAAGAACCCTAAATTGATCTAATAAAAATGCATCAAATAACTGACAAGTAAAATAACTAGCAGATAAAAATATACAACCCAATCGAATAGCTAGAACTCATCAATACAAATAAAGGTTGAGCCAACATGGACTCAACCATACACTATTATGTTCAGTGGGTCATCCTCATCCTCCTCGTTCCCTGAGTCATGGTTGGGGTCCAATGGTTGATGTGCCTCGGGTACCCACCCTCTTGGTTGGGCACCCTGGTCCCCGATAAAGTCCTGCCAGCCAAACCGAGGTCCATCTCCTCCTCAGATGGGTAAACTGGGACCCGACCCTCCTCAAAAGCTCTAAGCTGCTGCCTAAAGAAGTCCCTAGTCGCCATGTTAGACCGCATCATAGCCTCGAGGTTGTGCTAAATCATAACCAGCATCTGATCAGTGGATAGGCGCTGTGGTGCCTGAGGTGTTGTTCGCTGCCTCAGGGTGGTGCTGGCTCTCAATAGGTGTGATCAGGAAACTATAAGCCATCACCCCCTTCCTGTCCAGGGAGTTCGCCTTCTGTTAAATATTCGTGGCTATGATTGAGCCAACGTCAATGCTATTCCTTGTCATGATGGCATAGAGGAGGTGGGCCCGGGCAGTAGTGATGTCTGACTCATGAGAGTTGCACATGAGGTTGGCTTCGATAAACGCATGTCAGATCTGGGCCATGGGATTCAGATCCCTCCTCATCAATGTCAACAAGTTCCCAGAGGTCCCGATGACCCACTAGGTGCCTGACTTGCAGCATGTGTCCAAAATAGGCTGGGTAAGGACCTGGACTGTCGGCATCAGCTGATGCTTACTGTGGTCCTCCAGGTGTTCTGAATACCCAGGAAGGAGTTGATGGCAGCAGCATCAAACACCACCTGCACACCCCTCACCATAGTGACACACTTATGATCAGTGGGGGAAAGTTTGTAGGTGTTAGCATAAATTTCCTTGACGAGTTTCAAGTCAACTCGTCGAGGAAAAGAAGTTAAAACATCCCAACCCCTCCTAGTAACCAGCATCTGATCAGTGGATAGGAGCTGTGGTGCCTGAGGTGTTGTTCACTGCCTTAAGGTGGTGCTGGCTCTCCATAGGTGTGATCAGGAAACTATAAGCCATCACCTCCTTCCTATCCAGGGAGTTCGCCTTCTGTTAAATATTCGTGGCTATGATTGAGCCAACGTCAATGCTCTTCCTTGCCATGATGGCATAGAGGAGGTGGGCCCGGGCAGTAGTGATGTCTGACTCATGAGAGTTGCGCATGAGGTTGGCTTCGATAAACGCATGTCAGATCTGGGCCATGGGATTCAGATCCCTCCTCATCAGTGTGAACAAGTTCCTAGAGGTCCCGATGACCCACTAGGTGCCCGACTTGCAGCATGTGTCTAAAATAGGCTAGGTAAGGACCTGGACTGTCGGCATCAGCTGATGCTTACAGCGGTCCTCAAGGTGTTCTGAATACCCAGGAAGGAGTTGATGGCAGCAGCATCAAACACCACCTGTACACCCCTCACTATAGTGACACACTTATGATCGGTGGGGGAAAGTTTGTAGGTGTTAGCATAAATTTCCTTGACGAGTTTCAAGTCAACTCGTCGAGGAAAAGAATCTAAAACATCCCAACCCCTCCTAGTAATCTCCACAGCGACGAAGGAATAGTTGTTCCCCTTAAGAACCACCTTCCTCTCAAGTACCAACTCCTTCCCTTTTATCCGCTTGTAATGCTCCTCGTGATCAGGAGAACAGAAAAAAAAAAAGAAGGGCGGTACTCCGAGAGGAAGTACCAGGTCCCTCAGGGAACACATGTTCTTCCTGCACAACCTGGAGCTTCTTGTGCTTAATCTGTTGTTTCTCAGTGGGCTATTTAGGTGGTGCCATAACGTGAAACTCAGAAAAGTCCCAATGCACAGTTTATATGTCAAAAAAGTTTAGAATTCAGAATTTCATCCTAAACTACTGACAGTTAAATTCCAGGTAGTCCAAAGGATTAAAACACAGAATTTCGTTTCACCCCGACATTTATTCATGGCATTTTTAGAACAAAGAGTTCTAAATTAATTTAAGTAAAAGTACCCAATTCCCCACCTAGCATGCATTTGTCTCTAACAGTTCCCAGGATACCCCAAACTTAGGTTCTAACAATATCACATCAGAGCAATCAAATTCCTTAGTCCAAACCTCTTCACATTCCTCACCATACTCATGTTCAAGCACATATAATCATTGTCATCACATAACATTCCTAACTCTCCTATAATAAGCATGTATATCATAAAAAAAAATTCCCTAATATCCATGAATAATGATCATCACTCCTCCTTTGATAAAAGTTTGTAATTTTTCTCAAAACATACAAGGGGAGGATGAACCAAACTCAAAGTTCCAAACAAGATTAAGTGAGAGAAGGAAAACCAAACCTTGATGATGAGGATATAATGGATTTGCTACAAAGAATGAAGTTGGGGTACGGGTTCCCTTGTTCGCGTACGATAGGAAGAGAGAGTTGAGAGAGAATTTGAAGTTTTGTGCCCAAGTGAGCCTTCGATGTGCTCGCGGGGCGTTAAAAATTCCTCTCGCTCGCGGGGCGAACACATGCTCACAGGGCGAGTTTAAGAAAATCCACAATTTGAAAACCCTAATTGAGGGTTCACGGGATGAGCAAGCACTCACGGGGCGAATCTGGAAAGTTGCCCCTCTTTTAGTTGCCCATATTAGAGAGGCAAGCACGGGCTCGTAACGTGAACCAAAGAGGCCTAATTCTGGTGCTCTGGCTCATAGAGATAGCCACGATTCGCGGGGCAAATATGGAATTCATGACATTTCAGCTTTGCCAGATTCGCAGGGCGAGAACACGCTCGTGGGGTGAATCTGGAATTTCTTCTTTTGTTATCCTCTCTGCCTCGTGAGGTGAGGCAAATCTCGCTGGGCGAGACAGAGGTCTTGACTTTTTGGCCTCTCTGGCTCACTAGGTTAACAGCCTCCCATAGGGCGAGATAGAGATACCTCCTTTTTTAGGGCTATGTCTCGAACCCCTGCTAGGGTGGCGAGCTAGAGAAGAATTTGTGCCCCCTATTTCCTAAATGCAACTAAGTCCTAAATGCTTCCTAAATTAAATATTCTAACTAAAGGACCCTATATGAATACACTTTTTAGTTTTTATGACTCTTTTTATGCATCAAAATGATATAAACATTGGGTTGCCTCACAAGTAGCACTTGTTTAACGTCCCAAGCCTGACGGTCGTCGCCCGCGAAGGGTTAGTCTACCTTATAGCTCTGATGATCTCTTTGGAAAGCTTCTCCATAGTCGTGTTTGAGCCTTGGGTCATTGACCTTGAAGAAATCTCTCGGTTCCTTGCCCTCCAACTCTACTGCTCCATATGGAAAAACTTTGTGGACCTTTGTGACACCCTAACCTAGGTCATCACATGGTTACCCGTTAATCTCTTAGCAGAAATAAAACTTAATTTGCTGGTTGCTTTCGAAAAATAATGTTTTCTCAACGTTTCTCTTTTCAAAATATGGTGATAAAATTTTTTCTTCTTTTTAACCTCATAACAACAACAACATAATCAAACCACACTTAAATACATAATGTATATAAGTCATACAACTATACTGCCTCATATGTTTTCACACCTAGATCATTATTAGTTTAGTTTATTCTCAAAACTTAATATAACACAATAGGACCTAAGCTGGTCGTACCTAACAAACGCTACAACCGATGGAAGCAGCAACATCATGCCCCGAACTAGACAGCCTTGTCGAGATCATACCCCTTGTGCGGCTCTGATATGTTTGTAAGGGTGAGACGTCAATATATGGATTTAAAACAATAACCGCATGCGCGACTCAAAGAAAAGCATATAAACATATATATATTTTCATACAACATCAGTTCTTAAATAAACAAGTAGTCATCATTGGGTTTCATACCCGAAACATCATCATTTGAAAAACTATGCATGTACACTTCAATAATCGTCATCTAACTTTTTCCTAATCTTCGGAGATCACAACACCGCGTAAATGAGCTGATCAAGCTCGATAGCCAGGAATGTTAGGCACTTCGTGGCATGGAATACTTTATTCATCAAAGCACCATACATACTTCGTAGCATGGAATACCTTATTCATCAAGGCACCAAACATAACTTCGTAGCATGGAATACCTTATTCATCAAAGCACCATACATAACTTCGTAGCATGGAATACCTTATTCATCAAGGCACCATACATAACTTCGTAGCCTAAATACCCTATCATTAAGGTATCCGACATAGGATGTGGGCACATCTACCAATGCATGCATATAAAACATTTTGTTCTAATCGTTTTCAATGTGTATAATCTTTCCTTTGCCAAATCTCAAAAGCTTACGACCAACGTAGTTTTCAATGTCTTAAAGTCTTTTATTAACAACACAGGACACATTGTCCGAGTGCTTAGTCACGAAACCTTAAGCCGATGCACCAGTCTTAGGCTCGCGGATATGGAACTCACGTTTTCCACATCAACTTAGGACACACAGTCCACAAAAATCATTGCAGGACACTCAGTCCAATGACACAGATCCCTGATCTACGTGTCCACAGAACACTAGAACCCCGGCGTCTCGGTTCCTAGGTTCGTTTATCTGCTTGTAAAACATTTCACTCAGTGAAAAAAAAATACAAAACAAAAGCTCCGAAAACTTATCCATGTTTAACGGAATAATTTTACTGAATAAAAGTTCTCCTACATAAATCCTTTTCTGTTAAAACATTGATAAAACCTGAAAATCATTAATAAATTCTTTTATTTTCCGAATTATTTCATTTCTGAAAATAATTCTCAATAAAAGTCAACTTTTAAAAAGTATTTACTAATTCAACTCATAAATTCATAATAAAAAAATAATTATTTTTCTCAAAATAAATCAATAAAATTCTGTTTAACACCTAAATAATTTCTCTGTCAGTTGTAATTGTTCTGACTGCTATATAACGTTATTTTCGGAACTTAATTACTTTAAATAACATTTTATAATAAAATTGAATTTATTTTGTAAAAATTAGAGCCTATGAAAAATTTAACAGTTTCTTCCTTACTGTGACTCATAAATTGCTTTTACACTAATAAATCATTAAAATAATAATATTTTCAATTAATCCTTATTTTCTCAAATAATTATTATAAATCATAATATCTTCCAATATCTCTCAATTAAACATTGAATATTCTTCGTATATCTTCTTAAAGCTTTTACCTCGTTTAATTAATTGAGCACTGATCACCAATGTCAGGCTTCTCAAACAACAATCAACCACAATATCACAAAAATATTTCCAGGCAGATCATGCATCACAACACATTATAATATAATTGCAGATAAACATTTTAAAGTAAATCAACCATCACAGGTAAAAATAATATAACTTAAACAACTCGAACCAAATTAAACAAGCACCACAACCACAGATATATAATATAGACCACACACTAATCACATACAGTTATTGTGAAAAATCCCTCAGGTAAACTCCCCTTACCTCTTGGAGACTCGAACTAACGGTTTCAAACAATCTCCCGATTTGATCCGGTTTCCTCCGTCGGCTTTAGGTCAAACCAACCCGATCGATTCCTTCATAACGAATTGCAACCAAAATAAATCAAAATCAAACAACAACACACTTAAATCAAGAGGGTTAGGGTTCGACCTCTTCTAAAATTCTAGGTTAGGAAAGTTAAAAATTTTCAACTAAGGGATTTATGATCCTTAAGCAACTTAAACATGATTAAGCACTTAATCCAAAATCATGAACTAAGAACTTTGAATGAAACTCATCTAGATCCAAGAACTAGGGTTTTCTGTTCTCACAATACCAAAAGGCTAGGGATTTTGAAATATTCTCAACTCTTGGATTCAACAAACATGCATAACATAAAGTTGGATTTAAGTGTCACAAGACAACTTTGAATAAAAAAATTCATCCAACAACAAAAATTAGGGTTTCGGCCCTTTTGAAACAAATAAGCTAGGGTTTGATTTTTTTTGTTCTCAAATCACTTGTATACAATAGCTATCATGATATCAAGAGATTAAATCATGAATCATGGCTTAAAGTTGAAACAAAATCCAAGAACACCTATTTGACATAGGTTCGGCCTAGCTTAGAAAAATAGGGAAGAAATTTCTCATGATCATATGCTTCTAGATGATGAAACCAGAGATGATTATGAGATCATAGCAATTGGTTTCATGTCAAAAGGATTTTTCTAGAATTAGTTATGGATTTTTGAAGTTAGCTTCATGAACTTTGAAACAAAATGAAGAACAGGATGATCAAAGACATAAACTCACATCAGCCACATCAGTCATCTCAGCTTCGTTGCTGGCTCCCTGATTCATCTGACTCAGGTTTTCCTAGAAATATCTCGACGTTTTCGCCCGTAGCAAATAATATATTATATTTTTAAGCTAAATTTTTCAAAATTTCCAGTATCGTGGTAAATACGATAAAAACATTATTCATCTCATTCACGAATTAAAATTAGGTTTTCTGAGTAGTAAACTTTTACTGTCAGTGAAAACGCAGAAAACGGCAGACCGGTTTCCGTCTGAATTTCAACTAAAAACTTTCCCCCAACCTTAAAAAAATCAGTATAACATGAAAATGACATTGGTTTATCCAAAATCATTTTCTAAGTCTCGGATAAAAATATATTTTTATATATATTTATTACCGATATTAGAAAACAGCAAAAAGTCGGGGTGTTACAACCTTGAAGGGTCCAGACCATTGGGATTTCAGCTTACCCGGAACAACCTCAATTGAGAGTTGTATAATATAACCCATTGCCCCGGTTCAAACCTCCTAGGCAAGGTATGCTTATCATGCCATGCTTTTGTCCGCTCCTTGTAGATTCGCGTATTTTCATACGCTTGCATACGGATCTACCTCAACTCATTCAAGTCCAGTAGGCGCTTCTCACCAAATTTCTCAAAACATAATTGAGGGCTTTAATTGCCCAATTGGACTTATGCTCCAATTCAACCGACAAGTGGCACGCCTTTCCAAACACCAAATTATATAGAGATCTACCAATGGGTGTTTTGAAAGCAGTCCTATAACCCTATAGTGCATTATCTAGCTTCTTTGAACAATCTTTTCGTGATGAGTTTATGTTCTTCTCAATAATTCGCTTCAACTCGCGGTTGGAAACTTCCACTTGACCACTGGTTTGTAGATGGTACGGAGTAGCAATTTTGTGTGTGACCCCATATCTTGTTAGTAAGTGATCCATTTGTTTGTTGCAAAAATATGAACCACCATCCCTAATGAGCAGCCTTGGGACACCAAACCTTGTGAAGATGTTGCACCTCAAGAATTTCATGACAACTCGCGCATCATTCGTTGTTGTTGGTATGGCTTCAACCCACTTGGAAACGTAATCCACCACCACCAAAATATATTGAAATGAGAATGAGGGCGGAAATGGTCCCATGAAGTTAATGCCCCACACATCAAAAATCCCCACTTCTAACATACTTTGGAGAGGAAGTTCACACCGCTTGGAAATATTGCCAACCCTTTGACAACGATTGATGAGTGTGATTTCACCTCATCTTTGTTTATCATTTTGCATGCATTTTCATATAGTTTAGGCATTTTTAATTTGATTTTTGTTAATTTTTACCTTGGAACGGGTAAGGCGGTTTTGTGGGTTGTTTTGCAGAAATTAAGGGTTAAATGCTCAGGATCAACCATGATGGAGTTTGGATGAAGATGGGGCTTGAAAAGTGAAGAAAATGAGCCAAACAGAGCCCATCACGGCCATGATCGAGCAAAACTGAAAAGAAAGAAGACTGAAGTCAGAAGCTGTCAGGGCCAGGACGTGATGGCCATCAGGGCCAGACCGTGATGAGCATCACGGCGGTGACAGACCAACCAGTGAAGAATTTCCAAGGCAGAAGCCATCACGGCCAGGCCGTGATGGCCATCACGGCCGTGATGCGCGTTACTTGGATCAGAAGCAACTGATTTGGATCTAATTTGTCTTAGATTGAGATTCTAACTTCCTAAATCTATAAATATGGGATCAAGTCAGAGGCTTAGGGACTTTTTTGGCTGCTACCACTTAGGCTATAATCTAGGATCTCTCTTCTCCTTCCTCTTATTCTCTGATTTTCTACTTTCATGTTATTTGTAATCAAGCTTGTCGTCACCATGACAAAGCTTGAGTAGTAGCTTAGTTTCTAGGGATTGGGGCTATGCCCAAGGTTTGTTTATGACAGTAAACTTATGTTTCAACTTTGTTAATTGCGATTTTGTTTTAGATCTGACTTCTAGTGTTTTAACTACTTGTAAATCTGGTGCGTGCTTATTTACATGTCGTAGATATTCTAAGGAGGAACCTAGCGGTGAACTTAGGTGTCGGATATATAGAATCAGACTTAGGACTGAAATCACGAGAGTTATAAGCCATCCTTCGAGGATTAACGAATTGTCACAAAACGTAAAGGGTCCAATCTAAATTCAACTACCACGAGAGTAGGGGTTGATTCAATTGGGCACGGTTTTTGTAACCCGAGAGGGAGCTTAAACTATTTGAGGATAAATTCGCTTTCAAGGCAATTTCGATAATTAACAAGGGTTAATCAATTAGTAACATAAACGATCTTGTTGGTAACCCAGATCCCTAGGAATCCATTTAGATCTGAAAAACCATAAACTGTTTACTTTCTGTTTTATTTGATTCTGATTTTAAGTTATCTATTAATTCAAATATCAAATCCTTTTCAAAATCTTTTTATACAGTCCAGCTTTATCATTTAACAATAAGTTGCGATTTGAATCACGGTCTCTGTGGGGTCGATATCTTTTATGACTTGGCGACAATCCGGTACACTTGCCGGATCGCACGTGCGTTCGCACGACATCAAGGATCACACCTCTCCACAAAATTTTGTGCATCCTTGAAGACAGTGGGCCAATAGAACCCACTTTGGAGGAATTTTTCAGTAATTTTCTTTCCCTAAAAGAGCCCACCATATTCCGGGCCATGTCAATGCCACAACATGTTCCCAATTTGATCATGAGGAATCCATTTCCTCATTAACCCATCCGCATATTGCTTGAACAAGAAGGGATCGTCCCAAATGTAGTGCTTGGCATCGAAGAAGAATTTCTTCCATTGTTGCCTAGTAAGTCCTTCTGGGATCACCTTTGAAGCTTTGTAGTTAGCCATATCCGGGAACCAAAGAGAACTTTTTTTCAAAGATAGCAAATAATCGCTCATCCGGGAACTCTTCTTGGATATCAATTAATTTATCCTCTTCGTCAGGATTGACCAACCTTGACAAATGGTCCGCAACTCCATTCTCGGACCCTTTCCAGTCTCTAATTTCAATACCAAACTCTTGCAAAAGCAATATACACCATATTAATCTAGGTTTGGCCTTTTGTTTTGTCATCAAGTGTTTTATGGTCGCATGATCGGTGAAAACAATTATCTTAGACCTTACAATGTAAGATCTAAAATTATCTAATGCAAATACCATTGCAAGTCGTTCTTTTTCAATGGTGGAATAGTTAGCTTGTGCATCATTTAAAACTTTACTTGCATAATAAATCACATGCATCACACATAATTTCAAAAGGTAATTCCCATTGGGCTTAGTGATTATGGGCGCGGTCACAAGTCTATGTTTCAAAGTATTGAAAGCATTTAAACATGAAACATTAAACTCAAAGGATACATCCTTCACAAGAAGGTCACATAGCGGTTTCGCTATTTTAGAGAAATCCCGGATTAACCTCCGGTAAAAGCTGGCATGGCCAAGAAAACTCTGGTCCCCCCCCCCCCCCCTCACATTTGTTGGTGGGGGTAACTTATCGATCACTTCAACCTTGGCTTTATCCACTTCAATCCCATTTTGGGAGATTTTGTGCCCAGGACCACACCTTCACAAACCATGAAATGAAATTTCTCCCAATTGAGCAGTAGGTTGGTCTCTTGGCACCTTTTTAGAACACATGCCAAGTTGTCCAAGAAATTATCAAAAGACGTCCTGAAAATCGAGAAGTCATCCATTAAGACTTCAATGAATTTCTCCACTATGTCCGAGAAGATAGAAAGCATACACCTTTGTAAAGTCGTCGGAGCGTTGTACTAACCGAAGGGCATTCTCCTACATGCAAATAAACCATAGGGACAAGTGAAGGCCGTCTTATCTTGATCTTCTGGATCCACCACAATTTGGTTGTAGCTGTTATACCCATCCAAGAAACAATAGTAATCGTATCTGGCTAACCTTTCCACCATTTGATCTATGAATGGGAGGGAAAGTGGTCCTTCCTTGTTGCATCATTGAGATTTCGGTAGTCCACGCATACTCTCTACCCCGTACCAGCTCTGATATGTGACATTAGGGTTTTGGATTTATGTTTCTTTTCTTTATGTTTTATATTTCTTTTTCCGTGTTGTTATGTTTTGATACATGTGGTACCCGCTACCTTATGTTTTTATTTTACTTTATTATAAATGAATGTTTTATGTTATATATATTTAATTGTTCGGGGTAGAGGGTGTCACACTCTCCACTCGCTCACCTTTCACTCAAATAATGGACACTCGTATTTGTCACTCTTAAGACTTTTACAATGATGATTTCACTCTTGTCTATTTCTATTCAAAAGTTTCCTCCTTCAAGGATCTACAAGATGAAACAAGATTCTTAAATATTGGTCTCTAAAACAAAAGTGATAAATCAACACCAATAGCAATCATTCAAAGAGGACAAGAAGATGATTTCCGTTATCAGCACTTTTGCCCCAAAACTTTTGTGTATTTAAGTTTTGGCCCTTTTTTTTTACACAGATTTTTTTAAAAAAAAATTCAGCCATTCAACTTTTTCTAATTACAATATTTCACAGCATTACATCAATTTCTAAAATTACAAAAAGAATCCTTCAATCATGAACAAATGATGAGTATTGGTGTAATACTTGGAAATATTCAACAATTCAAGTAGTGTAATAGAATTCCAAGTAAAAGAAGCACACACTAAAAAATTAGACACCTAGATCTTTCATTCAAGTGGTTGATAAACACATCAAATCCACTATTTCAATTTCATCAAGGTCTATTAGGTTCTAAAAATAAGAGATCATCAAAAACATTTTGATTAAAAACATGAAAAATACTCTTACTTTGTGAATTTTGAATTTGAAATTTGAAATTGGTCAAATTCACAATGTAAGGTATTTGGATCAATGCTTGAATTTCAAGAATGCAGCCACAATCACATGCAATCTATGATCACATGCAAGAGTTGGTGCCAAACATAAATTCAAAAAATGGAGGGAAAAAAATTTCACCAAAATTCAAGCATGATCAACTTTCAACAATTCAAATTCTAGATCTATGATCATCATTTGGATTCAATTTGAATTTCATGATCCAAATTCTCTTATAAAGAGGTGCAAAAATTCAAATCATCTTCATATGATTATGGCGCCAAAAATGTATTTGATCATAGAATTTGCATTTTGATAAATAAATAAAAATTCAACAATTCAAAATCAAACACTAGTGGAAATAATGTAATATATGGGAACGTTTTACGTCAGTTGACCATATGTTTGACGTTAAAAATGAGGCGGTGACAATTTTGTAAATATTAAATCACTATTTGCATCAGTTGTTTAATGAACTGACGTTAAAAGTGATTTGCAAGATTTTAACATCAGTTTTGTATACAACTGACGTTAAAGGTGTGATTTTTACTTCAGTTAAATAAATAACTAACGTATATAATCCTATATCCCTAACTCATTCCTATTTTTCTTTCGTTGTCATCTCCCTATTGTCACTCTTAACGCAGATCACTCAATATAGTGCAGTTTATTTCTAAACTTTTTTTTAAACAAGTTTATTTTTAATCTTAATTAATTAGCTTGAATTAGTAAACAAATTCTTGTGCAAATTAAAATAAAGAAACACTTAACATAAAACAAGTTATATATGTATAATCAAATCGTATCTCATTGAAGCGTTTCATAAGTTACAATTACATGATTAAAAGATAAAAAATTTCTGCAACATTGCCCTAAAATATAAAAAAGTTGCTGCTTCAACATCATTTTCTTCTCAGTCCTGTCCCAAAAACTCCAATGGATGCATCTCCTCCCTCACTTGAATTCATTGATGCATCATCTTGAATCCACAGTCACTTGACCATTAAGACAGAGACCTTTAAGTCTAGGTATAGGAAGAAATATCAAAATCTCAAATATGATAGAGGCATACTGTGAAGGAATAGAAAACGCACGAAATATAGAGGAAAAGAAGAGGGGGGTGTAATACAGATTGATACAGAAGAATGACACTTTATATAGAGAAATAGAGACTAGCTAGCTGATTTTCTTGAAAACTAACCTAAAAACTTAATGCTCATTAAGAGGATTAAGTTACAAGGTGCATGGGTAAGTGGCACAGTAGTCAAAAGAATGAATGTTTTTGCAGAAACTTATACACTTTTAACGTTATTTATCTTCAAGACAACTGACGTTAAAAGTGTTTTTAAATAAAAAATATTTATTTTTAACGTCAGTTGTTTATACAACTGATGTTAAAAGTCTAATTTTTACTTCAGTTAAATAAATAACTGACGTAAATAATCTTATATCCCTATTTGAATGCCCTATTGTTACTCTTAACGCAGATCACTCCATATAGTGCAGTTTATTTCTAAACTTTTTTTTTAAACAAGTTTATTTTTAATCTTAATTAATTAGCTTGAATTAGTAAACAAATTCTTGTGTAAATTAAAATAAATAAACACTTAACATAAAACAAGTTATATGTATAATCAAATCGTATCTCATTGAAGCGATTCATAAGTTACAATTACATGATTAAAATATAAAAATTTCTGCAACATAGCCCTAAAATATAAAAAAGTTTCTGCTTCAACGTCATTTTCTTCTTAGTCTTGTCCTCAGAAACTCCAATGGATGCATCTCTTCCCTCACTTGAATTCCTTGATGATCCATCTATTTTATCCACAGTCACCTGTTGCGAAAGCAGAGTGAAAGGGATGACGGCCGGGGATGAAATAAAGTGAGGGAATTACATTACGTGATTCACCCAACCTTACCATCCATGTTACGTGATTTACACAACCTCAGAAGTTTTTTGACCATTAAGACAGAGACCTTTAAGTCTAGGTATAGGAAGAAATAACAAAAGCATCAGAGCCATTTTGTGAAGGAATAGAAAATGCACGAAATTTAGAGGAAAAGAAGAGGGTGTATTACAGACTGATACAGAAGAATGGTACTTTATATAGAGAAGAGAGACTAGCTGATTTTCTTGAAAACTGATCCATAAACTTAATGCTCATTAAGAGGATTAAGTTACAAGGTGCATGGGTAAGTAGCACAGTAGTCATGGGTAAGTAGCATAGTAGTCAAAGGAATGAATGTTTTTGCAGAAACTTATACACTTTTAATGTCAGTTGTCTTCAACAACTGACGTTAAAAGTGTTTTTAAATAAAAAATATTTATTTTTAACGTCAGTTGTTTATACAACTGACGTTAAAAGTCTGATTTTTACTTCAGTTAAATAAATAACTGGCGTAAATAATCCTATATCCCTATCTGAATGCCCTGTTGTCACTCTTAACGCAGATCACTCCATATAGTGCAGTTTATTTCTAAACATTTTTTTAAAACAAGTTTATTTTTAATCTTAATTAATTATCTTGAATTAGTAAATAAATTCTTGTGCAAATTAACACTTAACATAAAACAAGTTATATGTATAATCAAATCGTATCTCATTGAAGTGATTCATAAGTTACAATTACATGATTAAAAGATAAAAAATTTCTGCAACATAGCCCTAAAATATAAAAAAGTTTCTGCTTCAACATCATTTTCTTCTCAATCATGTCCTCAGAAACTCCAATGGATGCATCTCCTCCCTCACTTGAATTCCTTGATGCTCCATCTGAAATCCACAGTCGCTTCAGCCAAAGCAGAGTGAAAGTGATGAGGGGATGAAATAAAGTGAGGGAGTCACATTACGTGATTCACCCAACCTTACCATCCATGTTACGTGATTTACTCAACCTCAGAAGTTTTTTGACCATTAAGACAGAGACCTTTAAGTCTAGGTATAGGAAGAAATAACAAAAGTCTCAGAGCCATATTGTGAAGGAATAAAAAACGCACGAAATATAGAGGAAAAGAAGAGGGTGTATTACAAACTGATACAGAAGAATGGCACTTTATATAGAGAATAGAGACTAGCTAGCTGATTTTCTTGAAAACTGACCTAAAAACTTAATGCTCATTAAGAGGATTAAGTTACAAGGTGCATGGGTAAGTAGCACAGTAATAATAGGAATGAATGCATACACTTTTAACGTCAATTGTCTTCAACAACTGACGTTAAAAGTGTTATTTATTTTTAACGTCAGTTGTTTATACAACTGGCGTTAAAAGTCATTTATTTAACGTCAGTTGTCTTGCACAACTGACGTAAAATGCTTTTTTTATAGATTTTGATTATAACGTTTACACCCGCTCGACTTCTTCACTTCGCTCTGTGCGTCTCTGTTCTTATCTTTTCATCACGTTCACTCTCACCCTCACTCTCACTCTGCCCTAATTGCGAGCTCCTGTCCACCGCAACCACCGCGAGGGCTTCTTCGCCACCACCGTGAGGTACACTCTTAACCCTAACTTTGTCATTCCCGCTCATTCTTTGCAATAACTTGACATAAATCTCTGTTTCCCTTTCCCGCGCACTAACTCTCCTTGTCCTTCTGCTCTCAGTAACCACATCGAACGTTGTCCACCACTCGAGCTCCCCTCCCCACCACCATGCGAGCACCTATTTCTGGTGAGTCTTTAGGGCACATTTTTTTATTTTTGGTTCTGAGTGTATGTTGAAACTGTAGTCTCTGTAGTTGAAACTTGAAACTGTGAGTTTGAGTTGTTTGGAATGTCTCTATTTCTGGTCGTGGGTTTTGTGTTTTCTCTTGTTTTTCTTCTGCTATCATGACCTATTTCAAAATGGCAAGAAATTTAGAGTTGCTTGTAGCATGTGACATCAACAATATATTGTTGGAAATTTGCGTATAAAACAAAATAACGCAGCGGAAAAAAAAATTCCCATCGAAGGATCCTTGCGAATGGTCATGTTTCATGGTTAGAAGATTTACCTCTTGAAGCGATAAGAATTGATTGAAATCGTCTATCACGAACACCGCACGAACGGTGTCTCTAAGGTATCCACACGAGCAGATCCCGTGAACGTCCAACGTCACGAACACGAAGCGTCTCTGCCTCACAGTGCTAGCTTCGAAAATCGAGACCTGCTGCTCACTGTCACTCTCTATGTGCGGCTAGGGTAAAGACCGTATAGGCACAATAGCTTAAGTGGTCTACTTATAGTAGCACCTCCTTAAGTGAGTTAGTGAGCAGCGTTTGACCTAAGCCCCATGTATATGTGCTAGGCCCAATAGAAGAGTCCAACTCTCCTTTTAATGCTTCTTTTGATCCGCTCTTATGTGTGCGACCCTATAGGTTCCCAAAACGTTAGTAGTAATATTAAATCCCATTTAATATTACAAACAGTGAGCGGTATCTAGCAATACATCACTGCCACCTAAGTAGTGAGAAAGTCAGTGATTTGACGAAACCTTTCTGTGACAAATATTCATGTGCATTATTATCCCTTTGTCCATATATCTATATTGAACACAAGACATAGAATGTGTCACCCTTGTATGGTTCAATATCATGTTCCCTGATACCCGAGTAGACTTAACAACAAATGAGGTCAATATCTCATATTGACTCATTTCAGCACGGGCATGCATTTTACAGTCTCACTCTATCAGGGGGCCCACAGATATTACTCCTGTTATGTAGGAGGGACAAATTCCATCTAGGTCACTCACATCCCTCTGCATGGCTCGTGGTATGCCCAATGACCGTCTTTATAATCATCCTATTACAGATGACGTTTGACGATATTAAAGCACACGACTCCTCATGTAGGGATCGTAGCGATTTCAGGTCGAAGGATTGCCTACACCATTGTCACTATGAGAACTACTTATGACACTCACATAACGCTCCATGTAGTGTTCTCATGGTGGGTCAATCCAGTACATCATCACTCTAATGTGTACCTATGTGGCGACTCGATATCTCATATCCATGACCCGTGAGATATGGTCATCAGTCTGCACACATAATAGTCTCAATGTATTATTATTGTCCTTATTAATAAAATACTTGACTACGGATATTTAAGAATAGGATTTCATTGTTCAATAGTGTCTCACGATCAAGTCATGTACTTGATATTCTATTAAACTGAAATTTCTATTCTAAGGACTTTATTATGTTTAAACAAGTAACACAATAAACTGGAATGCCTCATATATATATATATATATATATATATATATATATATATATATATATATATATATATATATATATATATATATAATGGCAAGATACAAATGTAAGTCTAAGAAATACACTGGCCTCTAGGGCTTACACCAACAATCTCCCACTAGCACTAGAGCCAATCATGCATAAATCTAATGCCCATCGATCTAATGTGACCTTCGTGCTTCTGTTGAGCAAGAGGTTTCGTAAGTGGGTCAGCAACGTTATCAAGTGTTGGTACTCTGCATATTTTCACATCTCCTCTATCGATAATCTCTCGAATGAGATGGAAGCGCCTAAGTATATGTTTGGATCGCTGATGAGATCTAGGTTCCTTAGCTTGTGCAATGGCCCCATTGTTATCACAATAGAGATCAATGGGGTCCACAATACTAGGAACTGTACCAAGCTCAGCAATGAACTTCCTGATCCAAACAGCCTCCTTTGCTGCATTGGAGGCGGCAATATACTCAGCCTCTGTAGTAGAATCGGCGACTGTCTCTTGCTTTGAACTCTTCCAGCTCACCGCCCCGCCATTCAGGCAGAACACTTAACCAGATTGCGATCTGGAATCATCCTTATCGGTTTGGAAGCTAGCATTGGTGTAACCTTTTACAGCAAGCTCTTCCTCGTCTCCATATACCAAGAACGAATCCTTAGTTCTTCTCAAGTACTTAAGGATGTTCTTGACAGTAGACCAGTGACTTTCACCGGGATTAGACTGGTACCTGCTCGTTATGCTTAAAGCATACGATACATCTGGTCGAGTACATAACATGGCATGCATGATAGATCCAATTGCGGATGCATGTGGAATCTTATTCATGCGATCCCTTTCTTCTTGAGTGGAAGGGGATTGTGCCTTTGATAGGCATATACCATATGACATAGGCAAGAGTCCTTTCTTGGATTCATGCATGTTAAAGCACCTCAACACTTTGTCTATGTATGTACTCTGACTCAGGCCAAGCAATTTCAGCGATCTATCCCTATAGATCCTGATTCCCAATACATAGGTAGCTTCACCCAAATCTTTCATAGAGAAGCAATTCCCTAACCATGTCTTTACATTTTGTAGTGTAGGGATGTCATTTCCAATGAGTAATATGTCATCTACATATAACACCAGAAAAACAACAATGCTCCCATTAACCTTCTTGTAGACACAAGGTTCATCTTCATTTTTGATGAATCCGTACTGTCTTACAGAATCATCAAAACGAAGGTTCCAACTTCTGGAAGCTTGCTTCAATCCATAGATTGATCGCTGCAATTTACATACCTTTACGGCATCCTCTGAAATGCCAAAGCCTTCAGGTTGTGTCATGTACACATCCTCAAGAAGCTTTCCATTAAGGAAAGCAGTTTTGACATCCATCTGCCATATCTCATAATCATTGTATGCAGCGATAGCAAGTAAGATCCGGACAGATTTAAGCATCGCAACAGGCGAAAAGGTCTCATCATAGTCGACACCATGAATTTGCTTGAAACCCTTAGCGACCAATCGCGCCTTAAAGGTGTGTACCTTACCATCCATGTCAGTTTTCTTTTTGAAAACCCACTTGCACCCTATGGGTTTCACCCCTTTAGGTGGCTCTACCAAGGTCCATACCTGGTTGGTGTACATGGAATCCATCTCAGATTTCATGGCCTCAAGCCACTTCTCAGATTCTGGGCCAGTGATGACCTCCTGGTAAGTCACAGGCTCATCTTGATCCATGAGCAATACATCACCTTGTGGAGTCATGAGAAATCCATATCTCTCAGGCTGGTGACGTATCCTGTTAGACCTACGCCGGTCTTGTGCTACTGGAGCAGGTTGTTCCTCCACAGCATTTTGTAAAGGTTGCTCCTGTTCCACCAATGGTAGGTCATTACTCTGTGATTCTTGAATTTCTTCAAGTTCTATCTTCCTCCCACTGGTTCCTATGGAGATAAACTCCTTTTCTAGGAATACACCAATCCGTGCGACAAACACTTTACCTTCGGAAGGATTATTGAAATAGTACCCCTTGGTTTCTTTGGGATACCCCACAAAGAAGCATTTATCATATTTGGGATCAAGCTTATTAGAAACTTGACATTTTACATATGCTTCACAACCCCAAATCTTCATAAAAGACATGCTAGGTCGTCTACTAGTCCATATCTCATATGGTGTCTTCTCTACCGCTTTGGATGGAACACGGTTAAGTGTAAAAGCTATTGTTAATAGAGCATGTCCCCAGAAAGAGTTTGGAAGGTTTGCATGACTCATCATAGACCGAACCATGTCCAACAAGGTTCGATTTCTCCTCTCAAACACCATTCCATTGTGGTGTTCCAGGTGGAGTGAGTTGAGATAAAATTCCACACTCTCTCGGATGATCATCAAACTCTAGGCTCAAATATTCACCACCTCGATCTGATCGAAGAGTTTTAATATTTTTACCAAGTTGGTTTTGTACCTCATTTTTGAATTCCTTGAACTTTTCAAAGGATTCCGATTTATGTTTCATAAGATACACAAATCCATATCTACTGAAATCATCAGTGAATGTGATGAAGTACTGAAAACCACCTCTAGCTAATGTGTTTAGGGGTCCGCATACATCGTTATGTATAAGACCCAAAAGATCGTTAGCTCGTTCACCTTTTCCGGTGAATGGAGCTTTAGTCAACTTTCCCAATAAACAAGACTCACATATCTCATACGATTCATAATCAAATGAGTCCAAGAGTCCATCTTTATGGAGCTTCGAAATGCGCTTCTCATTTATATGGCCTAAACGACAATGCCAAAGATAAGATGGGTTCAACTCATTTGGTTTGAACCTCTTAGTATTTATGTTATAGATGGGCATTTCAAGATCAAGGACATAAAGCCCATCACTCATGTGTGCACTAGCATAGAAAATATCATCCAAATAAATAGAACAACTTTTGTTCTTTATTATAAAAGAAAAACCAATCTTGTCCAAACAAGAAACGGAAATGATATTCCTGCTAATTGCAGGCACGAAATAACAGTTCTCTAACTGAATAGTAAGCCCAGTGGGCAAAGTCAATACATAAGTCCCTACAGCTAAAGCAGCAACCTTTGCTCCATTTCCAACTCGTAGGTCGACTTCGCCCTTTGCCAATGGTCTACTCCTGTTTAGATCCTGCACATTTGTACAAATGTGAGAACCACATCCAGTATCTAATACCCATGATGCAGAAGTAGATAAATTGGCTTCTATAACAAACACACCTGAAGTGGAAGTCTCACTTCCCTTCTTCTTCTTGATTTCTTCCAGGTATTTTGGGCAGTTCCTCTTCCAATGTCAGGTCCGACCACAGTGGAAGCAATTGCCTTACTTAGCCACACCACCCACAGGCTTCAAGCCAGAAGCACTGGGCTTGATCTTGTTGATGGCCTTGCCATTGCCCTTGCCCTTTTGTTTATGCGTTGGCTTCTTGGGCTGCTTCTTGCTATTTCCAGCCTGGACCATCAAAATGGCCTTCCCCTTTCCTTTGTTAATATTTTGTTCAGTAGTTCTCAACATGCTCAACAATTATGGCAAAGGTTTGTCAAGATCATTCATATTATAGTTCATGACAAACTGACTATAGCTCTCAGGCAACGATTGCAGAACTAAGTCGGTGGCCAACTCTTGGCCTAAAGGAAATCCCAGTCTCTCGATATTCTCAATGTACCCGATCATCTGGAGTACATGAGGACTCACAGGGCTTCCTTCTGCCAATTTACACTGGAAAAGGGCTCTGGAAACTTCGAACCGCTCATGCCTTGCTTGCTCTTGGTAGAGCAGCTTGAGGTGCACGATCATATCGTACGCCTCCATGGTCTCATGTTGCTTTTGCAGCTCAGAGGTCATGGTAGCAAGCATAAGACAGCCGACGTCTAAGGCGTCATCCTGATGCTTCTTATAAGCATCCCTGTCAGCCCTAGGAGCACTTGAAGCCGGTGGCTCCTCAGGAATAGGCTCCTCAAGAACATACAGCTTTTTCTCATGTTTGAGGACAATCCTCAAGTTTCTGTACCAGTCCAGAAAATTTGTTCCGGATAGTTTGTCCTTCTCAAGGACGGATCGCAATGACAGGTTACTTGATGTGTTTGATGCCATGGTAATCTACAGAGATAAATATGCAAAATATAAGTATCATGCCATGAAGTTATTTAATAAGGTCTTTAATTAAATACGCCTCCCACTATTTTACTCAAAACAATGACCCTCATCATTGATTCGGAAAATCCTGTTGGAAGATTTTCTAGTGGGCCAAGATCCATGTTTCACCTAGCTTTAAGTCAGCTTTGGTTGATCACTCAAAATTTGGTTATATAGGTAGGAAACACTTTCCGATTGCATCTTATGCAACTCTTGGACAGTTGGGTGAATAACTCTTATTCTAATCCATCACATGGACTAAAGCCCAACTTTTAAGCCTCTAAGCCTTTCAATCCTATTGAAGTTGGCTTAGTTAAGTCAGACCCAATGGATAGCAGTTGAACATTACATTTGTCCCATCGTGTCTTACTATTATAGATAAAGGTACCCCGCTTTGGCGGACCCACACTTAATCGATCATAGTCTTGACGAGTGCCATGCATTGGAAGGCCTTTAAATGTGACTTAATATTTCCTTTTGAGGGATTTGATTAAAATTTGATCTTATCATTTGGTAAACTCTTTAACTTACTATTTACAGACATGCATCTCATACATATATTAGTTAAACCCCTTTTAACATACTATATACATACATGCATCTCATACATATATAAGGTAAATAAATGTGATATGGTTATGGCCCCTAACGCATTGATTCTCCCAAGCCAATGAGAGAATCTAAACTGAAACCTAGGAGCGTCCAGGCTTCTCCAAGCATGATCTCCAACAGGATAACGTCTTCTTGTCTCCATCATTACATTAAACAGAAATCTCATTTTACATATGAGGGGAGTGAGATGAGAAAAGAATATACATATGGAATATAAGAGAAAGGCACGGCACGCAGGCCGTATTTCAAAATATAAACCAAAAGATTAAAGGACTAAGGCCATAACCATTCACCATACATTACCAAATAAATAGTAACAACCAATAATAATACACAATTATTATTACTATTATTATTAATTAGAGATTTCAAAATCTGAATTTTGAAAGCATAACATATATATAATAAATCACATTTATTGTAATTGATGTTACTATAAATCACATTTATTGTAATTGATGTTACTATAAATCACATTTATTGTAATTGATGTTACCATTAGTTAAGTATTTCAAAATCTAAATTTTTGAAAACATATCATATATAATAAATTTCATTTATTATAATTGATGTTGTTATTAAATGGTGACATAAAAATTTCAAAAATTGAATTTCGAAATAACACACTACGCAGAGGTAGCATGGGGTTCCCGCTTCCTTAGCGGCTAGGGCTTCAACCTCTCAACCCTAAAACCGCAAGGCCCGTGAACACTTCACGCTGCAAGGAACGGCGGCTATGGTTTCAACCCTTGGAACCTCAGCCGCAAGAACATGAACTTTTCATGTCTGACACCTTTTAACGCCGCCAACAGAGAACTGAAACCGATCATGTTTAACATCAACCCTTGACGTCATCGCAGAACATAATAAGGATTCCAGAACCAATGTACCTATCGCATATATACACATAAATGTGCTATAGACGCATATATCATATACATACGAAAATTACAGAAACAAGGTTTCGCAAAAACGGATGCAAACGATTTTCAGAAAACAATTTTCAGAAAAACGATTCACATTATTAACATGTTATCATACATAACAGGTAAACCACGTAACAGAATCATGGTTTCGCAAGCGGCTCTGATACCACTGTTGGGAATTTGCGTATAAAACAAAATAACGCAGCGGAAAAAAAATCCCATCGAAGGATCCTTGCGAATGGTCATGATTCATGGTTAGAAGATTTACCACTTGAAGCAATGAGAATTGATTGAAATCATCTATCACGAACACCGCACGAACGGTGTCTCTAAGGTATCCACACGAGCAGATCCCGTGAACGTCCAACGTCACGAACACGAAGCGTCTCTGCCTCACAGTGCTAGCTTCGAAAACCGAGACCTGCTACTCACTGTCACTCTCTATGTGCGGCTAGGGTAAAGACCGTATAGGCACAACAACTTAAGTGGTCTACTTATAGTAGCACCTCCTTAAGTGAGTTAGTGAGCAGCGTTTGACCTAAGCCCCATGTATATGCGCTAGGCCCAATAGAAGAGTCCAACTCTCATTTTAATGCTTCTTTTGATCCGCTCTTATGTGTGCGACCCTATAGGTTCCCAAAACGTTAGTAGTAATATTAAATCCCATTTAATATTACAAACAGTGAACGGTATCTAGCAATACATCACTGCCACCTAAGTAGTGAGAAAGTCAGTGATTTGACGAAACCTTTCTATGACAAATATTCATGTGCATTATTATCCCTTTGTCCATATATCTATATTGAACACAAGACATAGAATGTGTCACCCTTGTATGGTTCAATATCATGTTCCCTGATACCCGAGTAGACTTAACAACAAATGAGGTCAATATCTCATATTGACTCATTTCAGCTCGGCCATGCATTTTACAGTCTCACTCTATCAGGGGGCCCACAGATATTACTCCTGTTATGTAGGAGTGACAAATTCCATCTAGGTCACTCACATCCCTCTGCATGGCTCGTGGTATGCCCAATGACCGTCTTTATAATCATCCTATTACAGATGACGTTTGACGATATTAAAGCACACGACTCCTCATGTAGGGATCGTAGCGATTTCAGGTCGAAGGATTGCCTACACCATTGTCACTATGAGAACTACTTATGACACTCACATAACGCTCCATGTAGTGTTCTCATGGTGGGTCAATCCAGTACATCATCACTCTAATGTGTACCTATGTGGCGACTCGATATCTCATATCCATGACCCGTGAGATATGGTCATCAGTCTGCACACATAATAGTCTCAATGTATTATTATTGTCCTTATTAATAAAATACTTGACTACGGATATTTAAGAATAGGATTTCATTGTTCAATAGTGTCTCACGATCAAGTCATGTACTTGATATTCTATTAAACTGAAATTTCTATTCTAAGGACTTTATTATGTTTAAACAAGTAACACAATAAACTGGAATGCCTCATATATATATATATATATATATATATATATATATATATATATATATATATATATATATATATATATATATATATAATGGCAAGATACAAATGTAAGTCTAAGAAATACACTGGCCTCTAGGGCTTACACCAACATATATTGGTCATTGCTCAACCTGAAAATGGTGTAAATTTGAAATAATTTTTAAACTCCTTGCTTGAATATATCATGCTCTCTTGATCGATTCATATGACTGAGTTGTTATAGTACTAGATATAGCAATAGTCCTAATATGTGTTGTTGCCTGCTTGATGATAAGAATGATGTGAGATTACCGTGGAAATTTTGTTTTAGGCAGTTAGTCAAATAAGATATACATGGTTGAGGGGATTTCAAAAACTAGTTTTCAATTAGGATTTCAAAAACTAGTTTTCAATCTCCCGTATTGTCCTTATATTCGATATATGTTTTGTATATCTACAGAATCTATCTAGTTATGGATCGTAGTTGGATGGTTTGTAAGCGCACTAGTGCTGAGTATTTGAAGCGGGTGGGAGAATTTATAGAATTTTCTCAAATGAATGTTCCTAATAGTAATGGAATGTTCTGTTGTCTTTGTGTCAAGTGTTTAAATATGAGGAAATGTACGGTGAAGGATATACGTACTCATTTGATTTGTGAAGGGATTTGCTTGAGTTATACAAGATGGATATATATGGCATGGTGATGTGTTGTTGAGTAGTACGGCAAGTAATTAACATCCACACCTTTTCATATCTTAGGTATCTCCATTGTCTTCAGCTTGATAAGGGCGTTGCATCAGTTTACGGCTTCTTAGATCCGTCAATCCTTATGCCCCAACTCTTTGCTGGCGATGCAATTAGTAAATACTTGGGGAACTTGATAGGAGACAATCGAAAAGAATTATATCTGGCTCCCTACTGTATGAAAAACTATTGGCAGTTGCTCGCACTTCACCCGTCTAGGCATAATGTGATATTCTTATGCTCTCTCCACCAAAACCCACCACAGGAGGTGGTGGAAGCTGTAAATATGTAAGTAACTAATCTTAAATTTAATTTAAGTTTTAATGCCAATTGTTTTTAGTTTATTACACACATGATATATGAATTTGTTAATTGACATGATTATTTGTTTATGATAAGACGCTGAAGGCGACTAGCATAAGTTCCGCCAACGGGAGAAGTAGGACTTCTAAGGCTAAAGGAAATCCTCAATGGAGCATCCTCAAGGTTTGGTAGTTTATTTATCAAATAATTAATATTATAATTACTAATTTATATGTATATTTAACTGACATTAATTGAAATTAATTTTGTTTGTAGTCTCGATTTCAACATGACGGGTGGTCATGCGGCTATTATGTGATGCTTCATATGCTGAACATAGTCTCCGCATCTATTACGGATGGATGGACGGAGGTAATATTTAAACAACTTGTTAAATTTATATATTATAGTTTTGGTGATGACTTACGTTAATGTTTTGTTATTATTTGAACGTGTACGTAGGCATTTAACGACCAATTGCCTCTTCAAAAAGATGATTTTAGAGACTTGAGGATGCGCTTAGCAGAATTCTTCTTCAAGTATGCGGCTAAACAAGGAATTGATAAGATACCTCCGCAATACTTAGATGAATAGTTTTTTTGTTAGACTTTAGAAATTAATTAATAACATTTATATATATATATATATATATATATATATATATATATATATATATACTTAGATTGGTAGTTTTATTTGTAGACATTAGAGACTAATATATATATATATATATATATATATATATATATATATATATATATATATATATATATATATATATATATATATATATATATATATATACATATACTTGTAGATAGTTATGTTTTTCCTATACATGGGTTTGGTTTTAAGTCCCCCCATTGTTCCTTTGTATATTTCTTTTCTTTTTGTTAATATTGAAATTTAAGGGTAGTGTTTGCAATTCTGTAATGTGTGTGATATTCTGTGTTATTGGGATATTTACTGAATGCAGGGATAGCTGAGGGGAGTGATATTTTAAAACTGAATTTTTTTAAAAAAAATCTATTAACGTCAGTTGTATCAAACAACTGACGTTAATAGTATTTTATAAAATATACGTACACTATTAACGTTAGTTGCAATAAACAACTGACGTTAATAGTATTTTATAAAATATACGTACACTATTAACGTTAGTTGCAATAAACAACTGACGTTAAAATTAAAACCTTTAACGTCAGTTCTTTAACACAACTGACGTTAATTTTAACAACATTAACGTCAGTTGTGTTAAAGAACCGACGTTAATAGTTTTATATTTAACGTCAGTTGTTTAAACACCTGACGTTAAAATATTAACTATTAATGTCAACTGTATTTACGTCAGACAATATTCTGACGTATAAAATCAATTTTAACTAACGTAAAAAGCACTTATTGTACTAGTGAAAGAACTAGATCATGATACCACATGATGTGATCTAACATAGATCATCAAAGTTCTTAGGATCTTTCTTTGATTTAGATTGTTGAAAATACAAGACCAATCACAAATTGTACAAGAAAAAGAAAATTGAAACTTGATCCTCAAGTGAGAATCAAGGAAAATAAAAAGAGTTGAAGAAGCACAAGACATATAAATTGAAATTTCAAGAAAACTAAGAATTAAACTATAAGAACTATGAATTGAAAATTGCAAGAATTGAAGCTAGAATTGAAATAAAAAATGGAATATGTAGGGGGAGGAAATAAGGCTCCACTTTCATCTTGATGAACCAAGAATGAATATAAGCCAAGGGAAGATTCACCACTTGAGTTAGGAAACTCAAGATAACATTCAAGGTATATCTAAAGAACCTCTTACGAGGAGAAACTCTCTCAACTCTCTAAATTCTCAAGTGTGAAAAACTTAACAAATGATTTGATTGATTGAATTGTGAGTACAAGAGGTCTATCTATAGGTTAGGAGTCTTGAAGCCCCTTCACTTTGTACATCATCATGCGACTCCTATATGTAGCCGCCCCCAGGTGTTGGGCTTTTGGCCCAATGTGTGTGGCCTATCCACATGTTGGGCTAATTGGTTCAAGAGCCGCAACCTTCCTAAGCCCAAAAGTTAAACTATCCTAAAGTGCTTATTGAAGAAGCATTTTTATTACATAGTTCTATACTATTTTATTACAAAAGTTTCATATGCTAAGTGGTCAATGACTTCAATACAATAGAGGTTCAATTTGATTCCCTATTCCAATGCTTGCTTGTGAATCATATGGTTGACCACCACTCCCTTTCATACATCTTGGGCTCTTCTTTGCCTTGAGCAAGTCATTGGTCCATGAATGTCTTCTATGCTTGGGACTCGTTGGCCTTGTGAATCCATGATCATATCACTTCTTCTACACCTTCACCTCAAAATTCTCCTCTCTATAACCAAATTTCAATAGCCTCAAATCTTCTTTCTCAATCCCTCAGAACCTTTAATCTCAACCTCACTCCAGAAAACAACTCACCAGAATCACAAGCACACATCTCACCAAATTGCTCACCATTCCACTCTCCAAATAACTCTCCACCAACCATCATAAAATCAAACACTTGTTCCAGTTGGATAAGCTTTTGATTATCTTTTATCACCTCTAGCAACTTCCTGGAAACCTCAAATTTCCTGAGAGTACCCCCATCCTTTCTCACCACACCTGACAGAGGAATACCAAAAACAAATTAACTCCATCACTCCCGATACCTTAACCTTTGTTGACCTTCAAGCCATAAACAACTTGGTTGGAGAATAGGCTGCAGTAAGGCTTAATGAAGCATCATGGAGATGTAAGCCCAATCCAACTGCTTGCATGTGGCCTGACACTGTTTAGAAATTGTGTCCTGACAGAGGACCATATTCAAAGGCACCAAAGTAGGTATCGAAGAGCAAGAAGCAGATTTCTCTACTAAAAAGATCTGATGTAAAGTTGAAGTCCCCTTACTGGACTACTTCTATGTGGAGTCGTCCTACAAGAAGAATTGTTCAAGACCTAGCTCACTACTCTGGACTGCACTAGTCTGGTAGGTTTTAGCCACCGATATTTGGGGATAGGCTCTCTTTCTATCAAATTCCTTGGGTAGGATATCCTGATGAAGAAAGGCAAGAATCAAGGCAGACTTACCCCTTCTACCAAACCTTCATCTTCACTCCTCGTCTTTTCATCTTACCTTTTTGGTTTTTACCTTAACTCCTTTTCATTTTATACTTTTAGTTTTCCTGTCACTTCAACTGACTTAACTTGGTTTTTCTGTCATCTCTCTCAAACTTTTTATTTCTCTTTCGAACTTTGAACATATTTCTTTTTGTATTCCTTGTCTTATACCAAATGGTTCTTTACATTCTGTTTATCATTTATCTTTATGCCTTTTTGCTTTTATTTTTGACATTACACTACAACAGAAATGACTTTAGATAGCGTTTCCGGATGCCTTTTAATAGCGTTTGTAACCGCTATCTATGCCACCACTATTAAAAGTCGTTAGCAAAGATAGCATTTAAGAAGTGCTATTAATAGGTGACTTTAGATAGCGTTTGTACACGGAAACGCTATCTAAAGTCTGCCTTTAGATAGCATTTGTATTAACAAATGCTATCTAAAGTCATACTTTAGATAGCATTTGTTAAAACAAACGCTATCTATTCCTTTTTTTTTTTTTAGTTTTACCTATTTCTTAACTTTACCTCCATTCCTGCATATTGTTTATAAAAAACAGAAGGTGTAAACAAAGAAATGAAGCACAATCCATATGTATATATTGTTAGCTACTTTGACAATTCATACAGAAGGTGTAGTACATTAGCGCATAAGATTCCATCATCACTGCAGTCAAAATAAAAATCACTTCTTAAAAGAGACTCCTCCTTTATAAGAAAGTCACAGGATAACATAGAAAACAGAAAAATGTGATCTAGTTTTGTCACCACATGCATAAATAAATAACCTTGGTACGACTGGTGGTCTGACTAGATTTTATAAGGCTGGTCTTCAACAAATAGCTATAAAGGCTTACAGAAATATATTTGCTTAAATAGAAACAACAAACAAACTGGCAGCAATTGAATCTAGTTCTTTGGCCCAATATCCTTCAGAGCATTAATCTGTTCCTCACCCATAGCAGACATGACAGAAACAACAAGGTCATTTCCCTCAGCAAATCCATCCTTTATCTGCAGAGACCAGTCAATTATATATGCCCAATTAGAGTAAATAGACAACCAACAAACAAATAAACAAAATAGAGGAATAACAAACATTTTGAAACAGAAAAGGCATTGACAGATTTTAGCTTTCAGACTCTGAATCCAACAGAAAAAGAACACACATTAGATTTCAGATTTCCACAAACCCGAGTAAGGCACTCTCATCGTAGGAAGCCCGAGATCATCCTTAGTGTTCCCATTTTCGATGAAGGCACTCACCTACAACATCATTTGATAAAAGAACACCAATCACACATTCAGAATAAAAAAAACAAGACTAATAATGAGTGAATCAATGGAGTTGGTAAGAGAAATGACAACTCACAAATCCATCCTCAGAGATATCAATGAGCTGGTAGTCAGTACGATTCACATGAGGGACCTGACAACAAAAAATTACTGAGTCATTGAGAGGAAAGAAATCACAATAAGTCAACACAATTAAGTGCACGTACATCACAGTTGTGGGAAGAGGTCACAATATCCTCAAGCTTCTTGGCAGTGAAAATATCAATTCCAACAAAGTGGCACTTAGCATGACCATGCTTACCAGTCTTGGAAGTTGAAACTTCAACAACCTGGGTAACACATCAATATCCATGAACAGAAGGAAAAAAAATATTTCAACAAAAAACAAATCAACATTTAAGAAAATGCAATCATAGAATCCTTAATTAGATAAACTCAAAGAAATTAGGTCCGCAACCGAACAAAAGAGTCTGCGAAATCAAATTACATAATAAATCAACCATAAACTATGAATCGATCATACAGGATAGATCTAAAAGCAAAAATCAAATCAATTATTACGAGGCCAGTAAAAACTGAACCTTCACATTACAGAACATGAATACTTGAACAAGAATATCTTGTCGTAACTCAGAAATTCAAATATAAGGATTTCACATACCAATGAGTATTGCTGCAACTACTGTGATCAATTTGACATAATCAAATAAACTTTTCAACAATATAGCGGCACCAATCTTCCTTGACTTCAGATAGTTGAGCAGTGGAGTATGTGGAGCATTTAAAGTCAGGGAAGTACTGCGACATAAAAATTAAATAAATTAAGTTACAATTGCTAAAACATTTGAATAGTCACAGTTAAAAGCTAAGTAAACAACATATCGCCATTGGTATTTTTACTTGGTTCTGCAAGATAGTTTCCTTCATGAAACGCATGACATAGTACCCACAATCTGTATCGTTGGGTTGTCTTGGGCACTATAAAAAATAAAATAGTAAATCAATATAGTTTTTTTTTATCTAATTACGCATTAAGATTTTGCAAATATACCTCTATCTGAATCCATTTAATATTGGTTGCCTTTAAACGCGGCACCTTAGCTCCGATATTTGCGCGATAAACTTTCAAAGCACTAATCACAAAATCAAACAGACTTCATTAAGAAACATATTTTCAATCATCACAAACACACGCATGCTTTTTTTTATTTTGAACCACAACAGCTACAACCCAGTATATGTCAATTCAACACAGTTTTTCTAATGTCAAAAATCAAAAGCACATTAGGACCATGACAACTTGCAACATGTATCTACCATGGAAGCCATTCGACAGAATCATAGAAAATCAGAAATATAAAAGCATGCTTACTTATTGAACAGATTCTTTAATTCTGGGCAATTCCTAGGATCAACATTCAAGGAATCCAGATAGTAAATAATCTCTTCAACAATATTTATCACGCACAGCACCCAATGATTCCTACAAAAATGTTGAGATAACAACTCCTAAGCACCTCAACTTTTATATAATTCATTATTGTGAATTAAGTCCTATAAGATAAGTGACTCACCCAACATTGCACGGCGCTAAAAACAAGGGCTGATATTCTCTTTCTGTAGTTGCAAACCGGTCAGCTATATACGTTATCTGTGAATCCCTCCCGAATTCTAAAGGTATATTAGTATCTAAACATTTCACAAAGGTATATATTTTACACAAATATCAATCCATAGCATACAAATTACAAAGGCAGACTTTTTTTGGGCAGAACTCATTTCAACTGACAGGAGATGAACAAGTCAATATGCAAAAGAACGAAGTTTTCAGAGTCAGGCATTACACATTCCCAAATCCCAAATCCGCAATATTATATCTTTATTTTATAATTTTTTTTTAGTAACAATGTTGGCATTCCCATCTGTAATTCTATTCTGTTAGAGGAATTCAGAGTAGCAGTGAATCAAGATCGATTGATTCTTCTGCTTGAATAACCAGTTCTTATCAACTTCACGTCTCTCTTAAAAATCGCATACATATACATATTGAAACAAACACTACTATGAGGTTAGATCATTTTTATCTACTTAGTACACATCCAAATTAAAAGAGAAAATCAAAACATGGCCAACAGATAAAAAAGAATATGTTCTTATAACAAATCATGGATTATAGAGCATAAATCTCTTACCTGAAATTTTCAAAATTTTTTGCTGAAAAACAGAATGGAGAACAGATTCAATTTCCACAGATATAATAGGGGTCAGAGTTGGGTCCGTCAGTGCCACAAACTCAAGCACAGATGCAGCTTTTTCTTGTACACTGGGGGAAGAGGACTTTAGAATCTCAACAAGGTGTGCAATGAAAACAGAACCCAGTATATCATTCCTGAAAGATTTACAAAATACAAAGAAAGTTGATGTTAACTACAACTGTGCAGAGCACTTATGACCTGTTCCTCAATCCAATAATATTAAGATCAATCATGCAAAAATAATATCCATCATACAAAAATAATATCCATCCAATAATATTCATTATGTTCATATCTTCCAAATTACTTGAACATCTGCTACCTTTCCTAATCTTTCTCTTTGTTCTTCTATACCAGTTGTAACCATGAGGAATCATGGGGAAAAGATATGCATGAAAGACACATGTATATCTAAGTTACTTGTCTATAGATTGTGCATTTTGAGAATCTAGAACAATGAAGTTATATATTAGCAATATATAAGGTACTGAACATTTATAAGCTAACTCAATGGTGGTTAATTGGAAGACTGATTCAGGAGTTCAGTCCCCAAAAACCCTTTCTTGATTTAATATCTATATGGAGTCTCTAGGTTTTAGTAAGATTTCATTAAAGGAAGCTTTGGTTTTCTATATTATTATGGTGTTATCAAGCACATGACTTCTACAGAGATGAAAACAAAAAGAATGTCTTTAGTACAGTTTCACAGAACTTCAAAAGTTGTACACTTTATTAGTACATTTTATCATTTGATGCAATATTCTGCCAACTTAGTCCTAAGTCCTAACTTCTAAGTGCTAATTTCTTAACTAAAACGGTAGAAGCAAACTCTGCTCTGTTAGCTTTGTCTCTATTCTACCAACAAAAATATTTGGTGTTCCAAGAGAGGTTTCAGCTTGGCTTCTCACCTATCTCCCTGCATTCTTTAAATCTAATTCTCTTCAGCTCATGACTGTGTTCACCTATGATGTTTTAGCAGAGTTATTCAATCCAGCAAATTGCAGTACCCCACTCACAAACAAATGGGTTCATTCAGTTATAATGTTTCATCAAAACCATCCAAAGCCAATCAAGTCAATGACAAAAACAATTGCTACTAAAGAAAAAAGTTATTAAACATAAAAATATTAAAACAAACACACAAACACACACAGACTCAAAAGTTTAGGTAGAAACTCACCTCAAACAACAGTGAGCAACCCAACAAAGAAGTGATTGTACCATGCA
Source organism: Sophora flavescens (assembly GCA_030762895.1). Classification (NCBI taxonomy): domain Eukaryota; kingdom Viridiplantae; phylum Streptophyta; class Magnoliopsida; order Fabales; family Fabaceae; genus Sophora; species Sophora flavescens. Next base: position 165,707,342 of record CM061068.1, read on the forward strand.
CATCCATACCCAGATAAATTAGTTGCAACTTGCTATGGTCATTGAGACAGAACATCAGAAGCCAACATAGAAAGGTTTAGTTTTCATCAACTTCCTCCAACAATTTAATCCAATGAAAATCTGAACAGACTGCTAAAACCCAAAACATAAACGAGAAGAGTTGTTACCTGTAAAAGGGAAATCAAACCGAAAGAAGCAACTTCGAGATTTTGGAAACTTGAAACTGAAAAGTGAAAACCCACTCTCTTAATAAAGGAATTTCGAGAAAGAAGCACACGGACGACTCAAAGAATGGCGAAGACAACGCACGAATGGTGGAGACAGCGAGCAATGAGAGGGGACGAGCTCTCTGGATGCAATGCGAGGATGAATCTGCAATGGCAACCCTAGACTTGAACTGAGGTCAGTGATGAACTGAGGATTAGGGTACGCAGAAACTGAGAATCGAAGGATCAAAGCAACACGCACGCGGGTAGCTCTAAAACAACAATCACCTAAGATAGCGTTTCTAATTTTAAACGCTATCTAAAGGTTACCTTTTAATAGCATTTCATTTAACAAATGCTATTAAAAGTTGATTTTATTTTATTTATTTATTGCAAATTAGAAAAGATAGCGTTTCCGTGTGGAACCGCTATCTTATGTTGTTAGTTAAGATAGCGCTTCCTAATGGAAGCGCTATCTTTTCCTGCATCTTGACTTTTAATAGCGGTTCCTTAAGGAAACGCTATCTTAGGTGATACCTAAGATAGCGTTTCTTTAAGGAACCGCTATTAAAAGTCCCCCCATCACTTTTAATAGCATTTCCACACGGAAATGTTATAAAAGGTGTGTTATTAAAGGTCTAATCTGTTGTAGTGTTACTTTTATCTTTTCTTCTAGTTTTTCTCTCCCTTGGAACTGTCTTGAGATTGTTCCTTATGAACCTCCTCAGACATCCAAAGAAACTAATGAGTCTGGCCCTTCTACCTCATTTGCACCTTCTTCTGGATCAACCAATATTGTTGTGGATCCTATTGCCTGTGCTGGTGTTGATGGTCTTTATAAGAAGATGGATGAAATTGAAGTCATCATCAAACAACTCCTCTCCATGCAAAATAACTAGTTCTTTTCTTTTAAGTTTTAGTGGCGTGATGTACTGTCAACGATGTTCTTAATATATGATGAATTTCTCTGTTACTCTTATCTCTTTTCTCTATTTATGGTTTTGTTGATGATAAAGGTGGAGAAACAACATGACATCCATAAGCGAACTTTCTAATACATATAATGCAAATAACCCTGAATAATAATATGTTGAGTATAAGCAAAATTTTAGGGGGAGTATGAGCATAAGCATTACCTTTACATAAAGCGTCAGATCTTAATACGTATGCTCTAAATGCTGCTTTTTATGAAGTTCATTAAAATCATAAGAAAATGTTTGTTATCATAAAAAAAAAAGGGATATTGTTAAGTCTAATGTTTTTGACATATTTAATTTTGTTGAATTCAAACAATAATTATTTTAATTGAACTATTTGAAATATACTGATATGTGTATTAAGTATGCAGGAAAATAAAACAAAGATCTAGTAAAACAATGCGTCTGTGTTTAGTTAAATGCCTCTGGCTTATAACCCAGCAGTAACTCTTTATGCAAAAGCGTCTGACCAAACAGAATGTCTAAAAGCATATATATGTACCCTCATTTAAAGTCAAGCATATTCATTTGCATATTCGAAATCAAACGATGCTGATCACAAAGCATAAAGTATAAAACACATGCTGCATAAAGCAAAAGGGGGAGGAGATTTTTAATCAATGTGAAAATTGTCATATTATATGTTTTTAATCAATATAAAAATTAAAATAGCTATATTATATGTTTTTAAATAAAAAAAACGACTTTCAATAAAATAACTATATTGAATGTTTTTAATCAATGTAAAAATTAAAATAGATATTTATATATTTTTAAATTATTTTTTTTCAACAAATAGCTATATTCTATAATATAACAGCTAATAAGATTAAAAAAAATAATCAATTGATAAAGATCGAGAAGGACTAGACTATTTCATGGATCAAGGTGCTATTGGATTATTTTTAATTAACAACTATATGCTCTTCAGCAAATAAACCTTAATTATAATCAAACTTATATGCAGATTTATGTTTCATGTTTTACATAACAATATTTTCAAATATTTCTGCATAATTAATCTTATAAATGAAAAAAAAAATGGTATTAATTCCCAAAAAAAAAAAGAGTTTTAAACTAAAATTAAAGTATCAAATCAACAATTACATATTTTTTTGATGAAATCCTAAAACATTAGCATATTACCCGTGCATGACACGGGTCCCTATAGTAGTAAAATAAACAAAAAAAGTACATATTTCTCATTTCATAAAACTTATATTTTACATTTATTATATAAGTATAATCTATTTTTCTCAGCTTTCCCAAACATACTCTTAATAAATAAATATAAAAAAAGTGTGTAGATTAAAGTTGCAGAGAACGAATTAATAAATAAAGTTGTTGTAAGATAAAAGGGAGGACGAACCCATTGACCAACAACTTATGTTTTGAAATCAAAGAACATTTCAACACGTGACCAAAACCGTTCACATGGACAATTAAGAACCTTCACGGAACCCACAAAAAAAAAAAATTGATGTAACTTTCAATTTAAATACAAGTACTTTTCTCCCTCGCATTCAAACTTTATATATAATAAAGCATCATCCAAACAGACAACAAGCCACAAAGTACGAAAGTAACCAAACATCGATCATGTACGGAATGATGAGCACACAAGCTTCGGAGACCAATGTGAATGCCTTTGATCACTTTGAACCCAACGTGGTATTTCAGGACGCTCCAGCTCCGGCCACCGTAATCTCCCGGAGCTCAAGCTTCCGGAACGTCTTCCTTGCGGGGAGCTGGGGAGAGCTACCACTGAAGGAGGATGACGCCGATGACATGGTCATATACAGTGATTTACGTGAGGCTGCCACTACTGGGTGGTTCCCTACTTATAACAACGTGAACAACGTTGATGGGGTGGTAAAAGTAGAAAATGAAGGACAAAATGGTGGCACTGTGGCAGCGTTTGTAAGCCACGCTCCGAGAGATCAGAGAAGCTATAGAGGAGTACGTAGGAGGCCGTGGGGGAAGTACGCTGCGGAGATAAGGGACCCCAAGAAGAACGGCTCAAGGGTGTATTTTTCTCCTAATCTAAACTTTTTATGCATTAAAAAAAAAGTACCTGAGATGTCTTTCATACTGCCTTCGCACCACAAAATTTCGCACTATATAGCAATCATCTTCTAAATAACCACAACACCCGCAGATGTGTGTATAACATTATACACCATAAATTAATCTTTAGGGTCTCCTTTTGTGCGTAATCAGTTGGTCTAATTCAGAGGTTATCTTCTATAAGTTAAAAAAATTAGTCATAAAATCATAGATTAAAGAAAAAAGTTGTTATCCTCCCAATTGTTACATAAGTTAATCTTATTAAGAGTAGAGTGTAAACTATTTTTAAACTATTTTGGTCATATCAATATAATTATCCTTTATAAATTTAGACATATTCAGAAATACACTCGTGCGGTTGTATTTTCTCCGTTATATATGTCTCCGTTTCTTATTTTTAGAAGCTAAAATTTCATTAAAAAGAAAATGATAAAGCTAAATCATAACATAAGAAATGCTATAAGATATAGGTAGCATTTGGTTCAAAATTTTAAAAAGTATTCCCAGGAATGTTGGCATGGGAATAAAGTTTTCCCATGTTTGTTACAAGTTTTAAAAATTTATTCTTAGCCATAAAAAGATTCCCGGGAATAAAATTAGTGTATGATAGTTATAAACTTGGGAAAACTCTATTCCCATGTTTGAAGATGAGAAAAATTTATTCCCGGGAATCACATTCCCAAAAATATAGTTTGCCTGTGAATAAAACATTCCAGATACCAAACATTACCATATAGGAATGCTAGGAACACACACTCAGTCACACTCTTTTGGACACGTCCTTTGTTATTGGTCCATTTAGCCACCTCTCAACTGTTTACTGTTTCATCAGGTTGCTTAAAATTAAATATTTTAAAAAAAATTAAAAAATTCTTCATCTTCTTTATCCTTTTTTCCACGTATGCATTCTACCCAAAGCATCACTTTGGTCGTCCATCGATAAACCAAAGTATCACTTGCTGTTCATTTTGGTCTTCAACATCTTGCTAAGCTTCTTCAAGTTCAACTGCACATTATAATGACTCAACCCAGATGATGAGCACAGCTGGCTAGAATTGGAATTGGTTATAAGTTCCACTAGTTACAATTTTAAAAATTTGTTTCTTTCTCTCTCCAACATCATAATATCCTTTAAAAATTAAGATTAACGAGATTTTCAAAAACAAAGTTTATTTTGTTCCTTAACACTAAAGTAAAAGATCGATGGGTTACCTTTCATAAGATGATGATCTATAATACAACATTGCTCTTTAAGGTTGACTTTGAAAAAGCCTATGATTCGATGAGTTGGGAGTTTTTGGATTTAATGTTAACAAAAATGGGGTTTCCAGATATATGGAGGAGGTGGATATAGGAATGTTTGTCAACGGATATGGTTTCAGTTCTGGTTAATGGGAGTCCGACGGAGGAGTTTAGTGTGGGCAGAGGTTTAAGGCAAGGAGACCCATTGTCTCCTTTCCTTTTCCTAGTTGTGGCTGAGGGTTTGAGTGGGATGTTTAAGGAGGCCGAATCTTTTGGTCTGTTTGTTGGCTACAGGTTGAATGAGCAGGACCAATGAATCTCTCACCTTCAATTTGCAGATGACACATTAATAGTGGGAGAGAAGAGTTGGAAGAATGTGTGGGCCATAAAGTCCTTGTTGCAATTATTTGGACTAGCATCGGGGTTGAAGGTAAATTTTCATTATGGGGATTAATGTAGGTGAGCTTTGGGTATCAGATGCTTCTATTTTTTTAAGCTACAAGTTGGGAAAGCTGCCTTTTATATACTTGGGATTGCCTATTGGTGCCGATCCAAAGAAAAAAGTGACTTGGTAACCAGTGCTTGATGTGGTAAGGAGAAGGTTATTCTCTTGGAGAAGTAACCATATTTCGTTGGGTGGTCGTGTGGTCGTATTAAAGTCAGTCTTGTACTCGCTTCCGATCTACTTCCTTTCTTTCTTCTTGACACCGAAAGGTATTATCTCTTCCTTAGAATCTCTTTATAAAAATTTCTTATGGGGGGTTGTGAGGGAGAGAAAAATATCCATTGGGTAGCGTGGAATAATATGTGTAAGGAAAAAGAGGAGGGAGGTTTAGGGTTGAAGAACCTTAGGGCTTTTAATTTATCTTTACTTGGTAAATGGTTGTAGAGGATTAGGACAAAAAAGAATGCACTTTGATGTAATGTTTTGTTTCATAAGCACGGGGAGGTGAGTGGAACGTTGGGGTTGAGGGGGGTAAGGTGCTCTAGATGGTGGTTAGATCTAAAGTTAGTGGAGGAAGGTGCCTTAGGTTACAATACAAACTGGTTCTTTGATGCAATCACAAAGACAGTGGGGTGTGGGTCGGATACATTATTTTGGCATGATCCTTGGGTGGAGGGTGGAGTCCTAAGCAGAAGGTTCCCTAGGCTTTTTTCCTTAGTTGTGGATAAACGTGCGAAAGTGGCAGATTTGGGGGTTTAGAGGGAAGGTAATGAGTGTGATTTCACCTCATATTTCCATCACATTTTGCATGCATTTTCATATAGATTAGGCTTATTTTGTTTGATTATTAGTTAATTTTGCCTTGGAACGAGTAAGGTGGTTTTGTGGTGCTTGTGTGCAGGAAAAGTAGATTATATTGCTCAGGATCAGTCGCGTTGGAGCTGGCACGAAGATGGGAGCTTGGAAGGCAAGAAAAGGGGCAAACAGAGCTGATCACGGGCATCACGGCCGTGATCAAGTGAAGCTAAAAAAGAATGAAGAAAAGTCAGAAGCTGTCACGGCCAGGCCGTGATGCCCATCTCGACCGTGACATGCATATTGAGCTAGACCCCCTCAGGACAGAATCTGTCACGGCCAGGCCGTGACGCCCATCACGGCCGTGACAGACCATTTGGTGAAGACAGAAGCGGTCACGGCCGTGATGCGCGTTACTTGGATCAGAATCAACTGATTTGGATCTAATTTGAGTTAGATTGGGATTCAAACTTCCCAAATCTATAAATATGGGATCAAGTCAGAGGCTCAGGGGACCTTTTTTTGGCTGTTACACTTAGGCAATAATTTAGGAGCTCTCCTCTTCTTCTTCCTCTTCTTCTCTTATTTCTGTTTTCATGTTATTTGTAATCAAGCTTGTCGTCACCATGACAAGGCTTGAGTAGTAGTTTAATTTCTAGGGATTGGGGCTATGCCCAAGTTTTGTTTATGGTATTGAATTGATGTTATATCTCTGTTAATTGCGATTTTGCTTTAGATCTGATTTCTAGTGTTTTAATTACTTGTAAATCTGGTGCGCGCTTATTTACATGTCGTAGACATTCTAAGGAGGAACCTAGCGGTGAACTTAGGTGTCGGATCTATAGAATCAGACTTAGGACTGAAATCACGAGAGTTAGAAGCCGTCCTTCGAGGATTAACGAATTGTCACAAAACGTAAAGGGTCCAATCTGAATTCGGCTACCACGAGAGTAGGGGTTGGTTCAATTGGGCACGATTTTTGTAACCCTAGAGGGAGCTTAAACTATTTGAGGATAAATTCGTCATCAAGGCAATTTCGATAATTAACAAGGGTTAATCAGTTTAGTAACATAAGCGATCTTGTTGGTAACCCAAATCCCTAGGAATCCATTTAGATATGAAAAACCATAAACTGTTTACTTTCTGTTTTATTTGATTCTGATTTTAAGTTATCTCTTAATTCAAATATCAAATCCTTTTCAAAATCTTTTTATACAGTCCAGCTTTATCATTTAACAATAAGTTGCGATTTGAGATCACGGTCTCTGTGGGATCGATATCTTTTTATTACTTGGCGACAATCCGGTACACTTGCCGGATCGCACGTGCATTAGCACGACATCAAGTTTTTGGCACCGTTGCCGGGGACTGTGCCTTCTCGAATCTCAATTTAATTTTTAAATTGATTTTTCTGGACCTTTTCTTTTAATTTATTTAATTTTTATATTTGAAAAAAAAAATCTGTTCTATCTCTTTTGTATCAATCTCTGTGTTTTTATGCAAAGATCTTTAAGTCTTGGAAACCTTAGTGAGGTCGACCCCGAAATCGAAAGGACCTTCCACAGACGTAGGAGACTACAAAGAGAGAGAGAAAGGTTGAGTCCCATTCCACTAATGGTGAATCAATCGGATACGAAACCACTGAAGGATTATGCAGCCCCAAATGCGAGGGGCTTGCGAACTGGGATTGCTAGGCCAGAGATCGAGGCGGAGAACTACACTATACCTCCTATGCTAATCAACATGATCAGGCAACATCAATTCGGAGGAATGCCCTCAGAGGACCCGACTGACCATGTGGAGACATTCTTGGAGTTCACCGATGCAGTCAGAATTCATGGCGCCCCGGTTGATGCTATTCGCTTGAGGTTGTTCCCCTCATCTCTTACTGGAAAGGCGAAAGCTTGGCTGAAGCAAATACCCGCTAACACCTTGTCAACTTGGGACCAACTGGAGCAGGCGTTCTTGGAGAAATTCTTCCCTCCATCCAAGACGGACTACATACGAACCCAGATCACCGGCTTCTTCCAAAAAGATGGAGAATGCTTATCAGAAGCTTGGGATCGCTACAAGGGACTGCTGGAGTCTTGCCCACACCATGGACTCGAGAGGTGGTTATTAGTGCACACCTTCTACAACAGATTGGATTACTCTTCGAAGGTATCACTCGATTCTGCAGCTGGTGGAGCATTTATGAATAGGCCTCTGACTGAGGCATTCAGCATCATTGAAAACGTGGCCACCAACTACCACCAATGGGGTTTAGAAAGAGGCAATAACCCAAACAAGATTTCGGGGGGTAAGTTTGAAGTAAATAGCACTGATCTTATAATGTCAAAAATAGACTCACTTAATAAACGTTTTGATCAGCTTGAAAGGGCTAATGTGAGTGCAATAGGTGCTACTAACGTTGTTTGTGAGATTTGTGGGATGCAGGGACATGACATAATGGGATGCCCTCAAGGTATTGCTGCTGGATCCAGTACTTCGGAGGAACAAGTGAACGCTTGTCACAACTTCTATGACACGAACCCGAAGCTGCCAAACTACGCTCCCCCAAATCCCTACAACCATCGGAAGAACAGCCCTTACCTCTCCTACGGGAACTACAGCAACACTCTGAACCATGAGTTCCAAGAAGTCCAAGGTAATAGGAAACCCGCTCCGGGGTATCCTCAGGTACAGAAATCTAAACTCGAGTCTTTATTGGAAAGTTTTTTTGAAACTCAGACAAAACAAAATGAAGAGTTTAGACAACAAGGAAGGGCAGCGAACAAGGCAATAAAAGAGCTAGCATCCAAGGTAGATAACTTAGTCATTCACAACAAGATGCTAGAAACTCAGATTGCCCAACAAGCCAGCACATACTCTAGACCTAAGGGTACGTTCCCGGGACAACCCGAAGTTAATCCCAATGAGCATTGTAATGCCATATACTTGAGGGATGATAAGCTTGGGGTGGTTGTAAAGGATGTGGAACCAGAGGAGGACATGAGCGAAGATGAAAAGCCAGAACCAAAGTATGTCCCTCCACCACCTTACCAACCCCCAATACCTTTCCCCCAAAGGTTGGTCAAGAGAAAGCAAGTAGAAATAGAGACTAAGAGCTTAATTGAGGAGAACAATTTCAAGTTAAAAACTACTACGCCTCCTAAGCTAAAAGATCCAGGTAGCTTCTCTATCGCTTGCTCAATTGAAGAAGTGGAAATAGACCAAGCCTTGTGTGACTTAGGGGCTAGTGCGAGCTTGATGCCGCTTGCCATCTTGGAAAGGTTGGGAACCAAAGAGTAGAGTCCATTCAAATTCTCCTTACAATTTGCGGATGGCTCAACTAGGACTCCTCTAGGCCTACTAGAGAATGTCCCCGTAAAGGTAGGGAAATTTTTCATCCCTACCGATTTCCTGGTATTGGACATGAACGGGAATTCTAAATTCCCCATCATTTTAGGAAGGCCATTCTTGGCCACCGCCGGAGCAATAATAGATGTAAGGAATGGTAAACTCTCTCTGAATGTAGAGGAAGGTAGGGTAGATCTTCAATTGACTAACTCCTATAACAACCCTCCTTTTGAGTGTCATGTGTGCAGGATCGATATAAAGTCTCCAGAGGTAAAGGAAGAGCTTAACATGGAAGCAACTCCAAAGATTTGTATGAGGAATGATGCACCAAACGGTGATGAAGTTGGAGTTGCTCATCATGTGGAAACAAAACTTCCGCCGGGAGGGAGTAAGGCTAGTAAACTCAGAGCAAAAAGAGAAAAGCGGAAGCGCAATTGGCCTTATGAGCAGAATCGGCTCTTTGAAGGACTCCCATGGAAGAGAAGTGTTCTTGCACTTCTAAGCCCAGCCAACCCCGGTTGATTGAAAGAAGTATGGTCAAGCTTAAGACCATAAATAAGCGCTTCTTGGGAGGCAACCCAAGATTTCTTCCCCTTCTCCATTTGTTTTTAAATTTGGCTCTTGAATAATTTGAGAAGATCAAGAGTAAAATAATAAATTAATAGATTTGCCAACTGTTTTCAGGTTCTGAAGTGATGGAGAGTGAAGAGAGGATGGAAAAGAAAAGTCAGCCACCATCACGGCTAGACCGTGATGGCCCAAAAGCTAAAAGTTAGAGACCATCACGGCCCAGCCGTGATGTACATAACGGGCATGACAAGTAATTCCCAGAGATCAGAATTCATCACGGTCAGGCCGTGATACTGATCACGGCCGTGATGTGAAGAACAGGAAAGGACAGAAAGGATCACGGGCATGCCGTGATACAGGTCACGGCCGTGACAGGTGATTAGAAGAGAGACAGAAACCATCACGGGCAAGCCGTGATACTAATCACGGTCGTGATGCCCCTTTTTACAGACACAACGCGTCACGGCCAGCCCGTGATGTGGGTCATGGCCGTGACGCGTAATGTTCCCTGTTTAAAAAACCTAACCGCAGCCATCACGGTCTCACACTTTTCATCTCCATCTTCTCCCAGCCTCCATACCCACGCAACCAACCTTCTTCCCAGCTCCTCCTTATCCTCAAACCAGCAAGTAGTGACCTCTCCTCATTCTCCCCAACACCATCACGCTCCCCTGCATCCCACCCTTCTCTTCTTCATCCTCCTCCTCTCCATCTCACCTCCATAGCCAAAAGCTCGAAAATCACCTACCACTGCACCCACATGCAACCAACACTACCCCTTTCCTCCCTAACCCTAACCCAAACAGTCCCACAGGAAAAACCCTTCAATTTTGGGAAACCTCAAAATTTCCCAATTTTGACACCCTAACCTAACCAGATTTCTGAACAGTGAAGGGAACTGTGATTTTTTGTTACTCTCTGGGATCATGGCAACCAAAAGGCAAAGGGCAGCTGAGGCTTCACGCACTCGCAGTAGAGCAGGTAACCACTCTGACTCTGACTCTTCAAATTCTGAGACTGATGGATATGGGTTTGGGATAGTTTTTAAGGATATTGCTCAACAGGATAGGTTTAATGCTTTAAAAAATAGGAAAATAATACAGACCAAATATCTTGATGATGCATGTTTGGATACCCTAGGATTGACTGTGGACGTCAATTGGATGTTGCAAAACATAGGGTGGAGCGAGTTCGCTCGCACCAGATACCCTGCATATGCTGGCCCTACTCTGGAGTTCCTAAGCTCCCTGAACGCAGAAATCCTCCAAGGGCAGCATTGTCAAGAAGGGCGGATTACATTCCGCCTCTTCAACCAGGACTTCGTACTAACCCTGGCCGAATTTAATGAGATTTTTGAATTGCCAGTAGGGGGTGACCGAAGATACCCCCTAGGGTTTAGTGCGCATAATTTCTGGTCAGTGATAGACTATGAGGGAAGGAGATTTGACCCTCGGACATCCATGTCCACAACCTTTGCTAACCCTAGCATCAGGTATATGCACAGGGTCATAGGCAATACCCTGTTTGGCCATGGAGAGAGTGATGGATCCGTCCGCTAGGACGAGGTCTTTATATTATGGGCCATGCTCCACCCTGAGAGCAATGTGGACATAGGGTCCTATTTGGCTAGGCACCTCTTAAAGGTTGACAAGAGTGCGAGTGGCACTATTGTCGTTGGTGGCCTCATCACCACCATATGCCACCACTTCAACTTTGATCTGGATGGTTTTGAGGCCACCCCTGGACGGACCCATATCTCCTTACAGGCTTGTGAGGCTATGGGGATGATCGTCCATGAGGATGACATATAATGCCTGAAACATCCCAGGATGAGGCACCCAATTCCTCTCCCTAACCCCACACTGTTAGACGTATCAAACCCGGCCAACTGGAAAGTGCCGGTGGGAGAGGAGCCTCAGCCCATTAGAGTAGAGAGGCCGTTACGCCCGCCACCGCAGGCTAGGCCGTCTGGGCACCCTTCTTCTTCCTCCACGGGTTCGTCATCTGAGGACCCCTACGCGCGGTTCGCATCCACTTTTGACACCATCTTAGCGAACCAGGAGCGCATTATGGAGGAGCAGCGAGAGTAGAGAGCTATGCTCCACCATCTCTACGACTGGCATCTAAGCCAGCACCCACCACCTCAGTGAGTTCCTTTTTCCTTTTTTTTATTTTATTTTCATTTTTATTTTGTTTTATCCTCCCTAGGGCTTAATAATTTACTTTGGGGACAATGTAAGTTTTAAAGCTTGGGGTAGGGGTATCAATTTTTCATTCTTGCATGTTGCATTCATTTAGGATTAGTTTGCATAAATCACATGATTAAACTGTCCCCCGCTTAGGATCTGCCTCCAATAGTGAAAAATTTGTGCCAATTAGGACAACCAATTGAATTATGACAGTGGATTCTTGAACTCAATTTTTGAATTCTTGTGATAGGCTAAAAATGAAAAATGCTTGAGACAATCTTTTGAAAGTTAATAATTAGCAAATGGCTCCTTAGATTTAGGTTTCTCATCGATTCTAAACCACTAAATGAGAGATTTTGAGCCAAAAAGGGGTACTCACTAAATCTACCCCATTCCTTGTGATAGAGTGATTTATTCCTCATGGATTGTGCCCTCTAGAACTTGACTTGAAACCGTTTCGAAGCTTAAAAATTTTTGAAAACTCATTTGAAAATGATTGAGGCACTAGGTATTTTTCTGGCCTCCTGAATTCTGATAAATTTCCCCTTAGTTGCCCAATTTGAGCCTAAAAGAATAAATACTTTTCTTGGTACCATTGATCTATTTTAATGAACAATGCTTAGTATGGCACCTCTTAAAGTGTTGCAAAGGGCAAGAAGGGTAGTTTAAAGGATAAAGTGTGGGATAAAAAGTTAGAAAAATTTCTCCAAAGTTGAAATCTCCCATTCTTCAAAAAAAAAAAATGGAGAAGGGGATGAGAAAAATAAAGTGAGAAATAAGAAGCAAAAAAAAAAAAAGAGAAAGGTGGAAAACTGAGGCCCAAAAAGGAATTTTAGGAGGTGTCAGACTTTGCACTGCTTGATTTTGTTTAGCCTCTAGAATGTTCCTTTTCTTGATTTCCCCACCTAACGATAAATCCCATGGCCACGTTACAACCAAAATAAAAGACCTCTTGATTCTTATGTGCTTTCATTAATAAAGTAGAGATTTGGTTAATAGTCAAGCTTATGGTAGGGCACCTTCCTTGAGGAAACTGGGCGAATTGTCACATACCCTCAAACACATGAGTGAGGTGAGAAGAGTACCCGAATTGGTGAGAGATGTGAGTCTGGGGAACCTAAGCTCCTAATTGGACTTAAAATTGGTTGTCTCTTGGTTTCTTATTGAATTAGCCTGTTGCTTGAATTCATTACTCGGGTTCTAGATTCACTGTCCATGTTTCGGTTGGTTAACTTTTCTGGCCTTAGTTATTGCTTGAGGACAAGCAAAATCTTAAGCTTGGGGTAGTTTGATGAGTGTGATTTCACCTCATATTTCCATCACATTTTGTATGTATTTTCATATAGATTAGGCTTATTTTGTTTGATTATTAGTTAATTTTGCCTTGGAATGAGTAAGGTGGTTTTGTGGCGCTTGTGTGCAGGAAAAGTAGATTATATTACTCAGGATCAGTCGCGTTGGAGCTGGCACGAAGATGGGAGCTCGAAAGGCAAGAAAAGGGGCAAACAGATCTGATCACGGCCAGGCCGTGATGCCCATCACGGCCGTGATCAAGTGAAGTTAAAAAAGAATGAAGAAAAGTCAGAAGCTGTCACGACCAGGCCGTGATGCCCATCACTACCGTGACATGCATATTGAGCCAGACCCCCTCGGGACAGAATCTGTCACGGCCAGACCGTGACGCCCATCACGACTAGGACGTGACGCCCATCACGGCCAGGACGTGACGCCCATCATAGCCATGACAGACCATTTGGTGAAGACAGAAGCGGTCCCATCACGGCCGTGATGCGCGTTACTTGGATCAGAAGCAACTGATTTGGATCTAATTTGAGTTAGATTGGGATTCAAACTTCCCAAATCTATAAATAGGGGATCAAGTCAGAGGCTCGGGGGACCTTTTTTGGCTGTTACACTTAGGCAATAATTTAGGAGCTCTCCTCTTCTTCTTCCTCTTCTTCTCTTATTTTTGTTTTCATGTTATTTGTAATCAAGCTTGTCGTCACCATGACAAGGCTTGAGTAGTAGTTTAATTTCTAGGGATTGGGGCTATGCCCAAGTTTTGTTTATGGTATTGAATTGATGTTATATCTCTGTTAATTGCGATTTTGCTTTATATCTGATTTCTAGTGTTTTAATTACTTGTAAATCTGGTGCGCGCTTATTTACATGTCGTAGACATTCTAAGGAGGAACCTAGCGGTGGACTTAGGTGTCGGATCTATAGAATCAGACTTAGGACTGAAATCACGAGAGTTAGAAGCCGTCCTTCGAGGATTAACGAATTGTCACAAAACGTAAAGGGTCCAATCTGAATTCGACTACCACGAGAGTAGGGGTTGGTTCAATTGGGCATGGTTTTTGTAACCCGAGAGGGAGCTTAAACTATTTGAGGATAAATTCGCCTTCAAGTTAATTTCGATAATTAACAAGGGTTAATCAGTTTAGTAACATAAGCGATCTTGTTGGTAACCCAAATCCCTAGGAATCCATTTATATCTGAAAAACCATAAAATGTTTACTTTCTATTTTATTTGATTCTGATTTTAAGTTATCTCTTAATTCAAATATCAAATCCTTTTCAAAATCTTTTTATACAGTCCAGCTTTATCATTTAACAATAAGTGGCGATTTGAGATCACGGTCTCTGTGGGATCGATATCTTTTTATTACTTGGCGACAATCCGGTACACTTGCCGGATCGCACGTGCATTAGCACGACATCAGAAGGTCAGTGGGTTTGGGAGTGGAGGTGGAGAAGGAGTCTTTTTCAATGGGAGGAGGACTTGCTTGGCGAGTTTCAAACAATTGTGAGCTTTTCAGGTTTAAAGGAGGGTGTGGAGGATAGGTGGGAGTGGAAGTTGGGCCCAACAAGTACGTACTCTGTAAAGTCAGTAAACGACAATATCATGGCTTCAAACAGGTCCTGTGCAGATGACTTCTACCAAAGCATTTGGTGTCTAAGATATGTTCCTTTAAAAGTGGCAGCTTTCATGTGGAAGTTAGTACAAAATCAGATTCCTACCCTTGACAACTTGGCAAGTAGAAACATCATTCAAAGGTCGGAAATCACTTGCAAAGGTTGTGGGAGGGAGGAGGAAATAACAATACATTTGTTTATTTTTATTATATTTTCTACTCTCAGGTATGGAATGAATGCTTGAAGTGGTGCGGTATTTCATCAAGTCTGCATCATGCTTGCAAAAATCATTTCCTACAATTCACAGGTTTACCAAACTGTAGTACATCAAATAATTTTTTATGGAAAACAATGTGGTGCACAATAATTTGGACAATTTGGGTAGCAAGGAATGAGTACATGTTCCAATAAAAAAAAAACCAGATTTGAACTCTTTGGTTAAGGCAGCTAAGTTAAAATCATGGTCTTGGATAAATGATCGGTGTGCTGGTTTTCAATACCCAGTATACTGCTGGTTCTCAAATATCAGAGGCTGCTTGGGCTTTTTATGAAACATCAGCAGTGGTTATCAGGTTCTCTATGCTGTCTTTTTGATGTGATTCTCTCACAGTAACACTATCAGGATGAACCTTAAATTGTTTGTTTACCAGGAAGTTAGTGCTGTGTTGTGAAGCCTCTTATGCTAAAACTATCAGGATATATGTTAGCACTTTTTGATATAGGCTAGCACTTTTGCTTTATTCTTTTCCGATTTTGTTGCTGTCGGTGATGGGGCATTTTTAGGCTTTTCATGTGATTTTTTGGCTACTGTTTGTGTGCCTTTTGTTGCTGTATTGGGTATACTGATTTTTGTACATAGGAAGGGCTGATACCCCTTGTACCACTTCAATGAAATCTTTTCTTATAAAAAAAAAATACAACCTGTAAATTAGGGTGCATCATACACTCCCGCCTTATAAGTTTGTTGAGGTTTGTCCTTGCTGCTATCTGTTTTTCCTTTTGTAGAGTTAATCTGAATCTTTCAAATTCAATCAATTTTGTATTGATCGGAGAAAAAAAAAATCAAATTTGTATTTGATTTTCTTTTTCTATACTATATTGTATCTTCTTTTTTTTAAGCTATACTGTATTATAGCTATAAGGTTGTTTTCAACAAATTCCTCACTATCTTTGCATGTTTAGTAAAATATTGGAGTACTGAAGAAGAAGCTAGAGGGGTGACTTTCAACGTTCAAGATAGGAACCTAGACTTAATATATAGACAGTATTTCTGATCCAGATGCACCAAAGACATCAAAAGAAACAATACACTACTGGAAAATATGGATTAAACGACCAGAATTAACGTCTGTTAAATAAAAATTGACGTTAAAAAAGACGCAGTGACAGAACCGTAAATCTAGGTTCATTTAAATCACTTGTGACGTCTGTTATTTAAACAACAGACGTTCAAAAAGTTTGAGTGTCACTTTTAACGTCTGTTATTTAAAAAACAGATGTTAAAGTTCATCTTTAACGTTGATTGTTTAAATAATAGACATAAAATATGAACTTTAACGTCTGTTGTTTAAATAACAGATGTTAAAAGTGATACTCAATTTTTTTTAGTATAATGTTATGTCCCGCGCTCGTAGCTTCAACACTTTCACTCGGCCCCTGTTCACCACCGCCTTCTACCCTAACTTTTCTCTCTTCTGTGATCACCATCGCGAGCTCCTCTCCACCACCACCACCACGAGGATCTCTCCTGAGATACTACCTTTATCTCCCTCTCTCTGAACTTCACACTCTCTTTATGTTGTTTGAATATCCCTAACTCTCCGGTTGTCTCTCTCTATCCCTCTCACTCTCAGCCACCACATCGAATGGCCGCCTCCAATGGAGAATCAACATCGAGCCGTCGCACCACCATCTCGGTAGCACCACCACTGAGCCACTCTCCTTCTCCTCTCTGTGAGTGTGGTAACGCCTTAAACCCCCAAATTTCAGTTTTACTTTCTGTCATTTTGTTGCTATCAAATCTTCCTGGTTTTATATTTGTGTTTGCTGCTACCTTCTGAAACAGATCATTATGGGAGGCATGCCTTCCCTTTTGATGGGAATAATTTTATTGATTAAACCTTTCTAGTTTCTACTAGCTGTTTATGTGTCTTTTCAAGGGGTTTGAACTTTGTTGCAGAAGACTCCATATGTGTGTTTGTGTGTCAATAAAAGCACTCGAAAGAACAATGTGATGACTTTTACTGTTAAGAATCATGATTATATGCTTGCCTATTTAGCATGAGTTATACCTTGCTTCAGTTGCATATGATAATCTGAAGATCAAAATCCAGAATGCTATCACAATATCACTTTAAAACTTAAGATGACTTTATAATCTATTATTAACATTCTGTTAAGGCTTCTAGTATACAAATTCATCATGTACTTTTGGAAAAGTTTGGATTTTTTTTCCTTAAATGTAATTTTTGTTTAAATTCCAGCTAGTTAAAATTTTAGTTCAATGTATACTTATATACTTGATATGTAGCTTTATGAATTTACATACTTATAGTGTTGATTGTACAGGTGTGGGAAAACCACAGATACCCATCACAGTTTAGGGTCTCTGGTGCCCTCATCAGCACTACCCTCTTTAAAAGGCACATACCTTATTTAACATATTTACTGCACTTTCATTGTTTTCTCAAGTTTTCCCTTCTTGTCTCCAACATGCTCAATATGGTGATTTTTTTTCCCGAGACAAAATAATGTATAATCTTTAAATTTTTTATACTTAAATGGACTGGCTTATAAGCAAACGAATATTGCGTATGAAAAAAATCATTGATAAATGTTGAATATTGTCACTAGTTTCTTAAAAAGTAGGAAAGTCATGTCTTATTGAATAGTAAGGGAATGACTTAAATATATGAACTGAATATTTGTTCTGTATAATTCCATTCCAATGTGACAATATATATACACTTGACAATGAGATAGGAAACCTGATTCCAAGAGAACAATAACTATCTATATCAAGTCCTAGGAGAAATATATAATGAACATGAGGATACAATGGATGAGACTCCACCGTCCACATAAATTCACCGTCCATATAATATACAGAACATGAGGATACAATGGATGAGACTCCACTGTCCACACCGTCCACACAAGTTCACCGTCCATATATATTAATTATATTTAACACTCCCCCTCAAGCTGGAGCATATATGTCTGATGCAACCAGCTTGTCACATATATATGCTATTCTAGGACCCCGTAAAGACTTAGTCATTATATCTGAAAGTTGATTTCTAGTACCCACAAAGGAAGTCTTAATGATGCCCAAGAGTATCTTTTCCCGTATGAAGTGACAATCAACTTCTATATGCTTGGTCCTTTCATGAAAGATAGGATTCGAAGAAAGATATAAAGCTGATTGGTTATCACAAGCAAGTTCCATAGGACCTATCTCACAAAACTTCAATTCTTGGAGCAAATATTTTAGCCATAGGAGTTCGTAAATAGTATTAGCCATACCACAATACTCTGCTTCTGTGCTTGATCTTGCAACAACAGTCTGCTTCTTACTTTTCCATGAAATCAAGTTACCTCCAATAAGCACACAATAGCCTGAAGTGGACCTCCTATCAGTAGCATCGCCTGCCCAATCTGCATATGTATACCTAATGATATTAGTATGACCCCTGTCCATATAAACAATCCCTTTTCCAGGTGATCCCTTGATATATCTTAGGATCCGGACAACGACATTCCAATGACTATCACATGGGGAGTTGAGAAACTGACTTACAACACTGACCGGAAAAGCAAGGTCTGGTCGAGTCATGGTGAGATAATTTAACTTCCCAACTAATCTTCTATATCTGCTTGGGTCAGGATAGGGCTCCCCCTCATTAGGTAGAAGCTTTATATTTGGGTCCATATGAGTATCAACAGGTTTACAATCTAGCATCCCTGTTTCTTCTAGAATGTCAAGGGCATATTTCCTCTGTGAAATAGCAACACCTGTTCTTGATTGGGCTACTTCAATCCCCAGAAAGTAACGTAATCCTCCAAGATCTTTGGTTTGAAAGTGTTTGAATAAGAATTGCTTCAACTCCTTAATGCCTTCTTGATCATCACCTGTAATGACAATATCATCCACATACACCACAAGATAAATACGTTTATTCAAGGATGAGCATTTAAAGAATATAGAATGATCAGCCTCGCAACGAATCATGCCAAATTGCTGGATAACTTTACTGAACTTCCCAAACCAAGTACGGGGTGACTGTTTTAAGCCATACAATGACTTTTGTAATTTGCAAACAAGATCCGACTCCCCCTGAGCAACAAACCCAGGTGGTTGCGCCATATAGATCTCCTCCTCCAGATCACCATGTAAGAATTCATTTTTAATATCCAGCTGATATAAAGACCAGTGTCTCATGGCAGCCATAGACAAGAACAAACGAACAGATGCCATCTTAGCAACGGGAGAAAAAGTATCACCATAATCCAGACCATAGATCTGAGTGTACCCTTTTGCTACCAGTCGGGCCTTCAAGCGATCCACCTGCCCATTAGGACCAACTTTAACAGTAAACACCTATCGACAACCAACGACTGATTTCCCAACAGGAGGGGAAACAAGGGTCCATGTATGGTTAGATTCCAAAGCCATCATCTCATCAATCATTGCCTGTCGCCAACCTGGATGAGATAGTGCTTCCTGAACATTCTTAGGAATGGTAACAGATGACAAGGCAGATACAAAGGCAAAATAGGAAAGAGATAATTGATGGTAACTCAGAAAATTGTAAATGGGATGAGGATTAAGAGTAGAGCGTGTACCTTTACGAAGGGCGATAGGTAAGTCAGCGGAAGTGTCAGGTTGGACCGTAGTGGGAGAAGCATTTGGAGCAGGAACTGAATCATAAGGATCAATAGTAGGTATGTCCTCCGGAGCTGTAGGAACTCGATGCTCATAAAAATTACCATATCGTCGCAATGGACGATCATCCTGTGGTGACAGAGCATCACAAAGAGGAAGGGGCAGGACCTGAGATGGAGTGGAGTCGGATGTAGCTGAGGTTTCAAAGAAGAAAGTATCCTCAAAGAATTTAACATCTGCTGATACATAAAAGTGATGTGTAGAAGGAGAATAACATCGATATCCCTTCTGCACTCGAGAATACCCAAGAAAGATGCATTTAATAGCTCGGGCAGACAATTTATCACTACCTGGAGAGAGGTCGTGGACAAAACAGGTGGAACCTAACACATGAGGGGGAACAGTATAAAAGGAATCTTTAGGAAATAAAAGAGAGTGAGGAATTTTATTACCCAAAACAGAGGATGGAATGCGATTTATCAAATAACAGGCAGTGAGAACAGCATCACCCCAAAACTTCAAGGGTGCATTGGCATTTATTAAAAGAGTTCGGGCTGTATCAACAAGATGACGATGTTTGCGTTTAGCGACACCATTTTTTTGTGGTGTGTGAGGACAACTAGACTGATGTATGATGCCATAAGAACTCAGAAAGGATTTAAAAGATATTGTAGAGAAATATTCTTTTGTATTATCACTACACAAAATATGACTTGTTTTCCCAAACTGATTCTTTATTATGGAACAAAAGGTTTGAAAAACATCAAATTACTGAGAACGATCTTTCATTAAAAATAACCAGGTACATCTTGAAAAATCATCAATGAAAGTAACATAGTACCTATATCCTAAAACAAAAGTAACACGACTGGGACCCCAAACATCAGAATGGATAAGATCAAAAGGGGCCCTAGTTCGATTATTGACACTACTAGAAAAGAGGCTCTAACATGTTTTCCAAGCTGACATGACTCGCAGTTCATGGTTTTCAAATGTGAGAGATGAGGGACCATCTTTTTTAACTTGTCCAAACTTGGATGACCTAGACGACAATGAAAGAGATTAGTAGAACCTTAAATAGCGCATATGGTGGAAGAGGAAGGTTGGAGGTAGTAGAGACCTCGTGATTCATGTCCAGCTCCAATTGTGTCTCCCGTGCTCCGGTCCTGTATAAGAAAGGAATCCGAATTAAAGGTAATGGAACAGTTTAAAGTGCGAGTAATTTTGCTAATAGAAATTAAATTAAAAGGACACTCGGACACAAACAAGACTGAATTTAAAGGTAAGGAAGGAAGAGGTGAGGCTTGTCCAATACCAACGGCCTGTGTCTTAGACCCATCGGCAAGGGTAATATGGTGAGCAGTTTTATGGAATTATAGTTTAGAGAAAAGAGAAGGATTACCAGCTAAGTGATCAGAAGCACCAGAGTCAAGAATCCAGGATCCAACAGATGCAGATTGAGAGAGACAAACTGTAGAAATACCAGTGTGAGTAATGGTGGCTGAAGAAGAAGCCTGTTGAGTGGCTTTAAACTGAAGGTACTCCTGATACTCATTGGCAGTCAAAAGGTGATCCTTCTTGGGCTCAATCTTGTGTTCAACAACAGGTTCATGAGACTGAGCTATATTAGCGGTTTTATTTGGGAATCCATGTAGGGAGAAGCACCGATCTTGAGTATGTCCATCTCGCTTACAATACGAACAATAAAGGTTACCTCGGTCACCTCTGCCACGACCACCACCTCTACGGCCATGAGTATGACTCCGACCCCCTCGGTTGGTTGAGTTTGAGATAAAAATCGAAGACTCTGATCTTGTGTGAGAATCAACTCCAATGGAAGCTACTGGAGAAGGAACTCGAAGCAATCAATCAATGAGGTCCTCCACAGTAGGAATATCTGGATTGGTCAAAGTTTGATTCTGAACAGATTCAAAGTCTTTGTGAAGGCCATGAAGAACAAAAACCATAAGCATGTTATCCATCTTATCTGACATCTTTTTTGCATCATCATTCACTAGAATCAATTTGACTTCCTCACAAATGGATTGTGCCTTGTTCAGATAGGAGGGCAAGTCAAGATCAGACATCTGCATTGTTGCCAAGTTATGAATTGTCTCATATAGCCGTTGTATGTCATTAGCATAAACAGTTTGAGCCTTATTCCATATCTCGTAACATGTTTTGTATGGACGGAAATGCACCATTAACCTTGGTTCAATGGACTGCCACAACAATGATACAAGTTGATAATCAGCCTGTTGCCATTCTTCTTTCTCAATTACAGCAATATCAGCAGCCTTTTTGGTGAGATGATCAGACAAACCCTGACCCAGAAACCATACTTCAACAGCATCATGCCAACTCACATAATTCTTACCATTCAACTTCTCGGAAGTAATGGTGGGGGACCCAGAAAAAGCAAAGGAAACCAATTTTTTCTTTGCTGCCATGGAAGAGCTTCAGTGAACAAACCAAAAGAATACAAAAATACTCACTGAAAAATTGAAAAAGACACTAAACAGGGGCACAATAGTAGACCCAGAAACCAAACAGGGGCAAAACAGAACCGGGAGGAGACGACAAACACGACGGTGCAATCAGCAGCGAAAAAGTCGGTCGGGAAGGTGGCGCGTGGATCACACGTGCCAGAGAATGGAGATTTTGGTGGTGGTGCGTGAGGGCGCGTGGAGGCGAATATGGAGGCGGCGCTTGGTGGGACTTCCAGTCGGCGACTTCTAAGGTGGTTGTCGGTGTTACTCCGGTCACCGGACAACTAAAAAATGATGGGTCAACACTGTAGCTGAACCCCAAACAACACGATGGGTCAGCACTGTAACTGAAACCCAAACAACACTAACCAGGAATGAAGAGAGCTCTGGTACCAACTTAAATATATGAACTGAATATTTGTTCTGTATATTTCCATCCCAATATGACAATATATATACACTTGACAATGAGATAGGAAACCTGATTCCTAGAGAACAATAACTATCTATATCAAGTCCTAGGAGAAATATACAATGAACATGATGATACAATGGATGAGACTCCACCGTCCACACCGTCCACATAAATTCACCGTCCATATAATATACAGAACATGATGATACAATGGATGAGACTCCATCGTCCACACCGTCCACATAAATTCACCGTCCATATATATTAATTATATTTAACAGAATGTTTAATATTGTCTCTGGTTTCTTAAAAAGTAGGCAAGTCATTGGAAACACTTTTTGTGAGGAATTAATGTTGAATATTTACACTCTTTTGATGTACATTATTTAATAAAATTATGATTCAGTCCTAATTCCTCCTTTTTGTTATGTAATTAATGTAGACTTTGTGGACCGTGCCGAATACTGATGAGCAAAAGAAGAAATGGCTTCAACTAGCGTCTAAGCGTTGGACGGGGTTTAAGTCTTCTCGTACTAAGAATTACATATTTGTAGAAAAGAGGAACAAAAATCCTCTTGAGTGCTACCCGTTCCTTGATAAGGATACATGGGATAGCTTTGTTAGGAGCCGAGGCACACCTGAGTTTCTGTTTAGTTAATGAAGTTAATTTATTTATCCATGTTAAAGTACATTTAAGTAAACAGAAATTATTTAACTAAATTTAGTACGTGTTATTTGTAACATGCTAAAAGGAAAAGGGTAAGGAGAATCAAGCAATTAATGTCCACCCCCACACCATGTCTCAAGGTGGGTATAATCTTGTGGAGAAGAATTTGATGGACAAAAAGTTGAGAGAGAGGTATAGGAAGTGGAAAGAGCTGATAGAAGTAGGAGAAGCAGCCTAGGACACAGTTGTTGATCCTCCTTCTCCACCCCCACGCGAGGACACATTATCTTACATTTTTTTTAATTTCATCTTTGTAGGAGGAGCTGAAGGAAAAAAGCTCGCTAGGATCATTCGTTCCACATGGACGTTAGGATATCTTTGTCGTTGCCCTAGGCAAAGACGACCACCCTGATCGTGTCCGTGGTGTTCAAGGGATGGTGGGCATTAAAAAATTCTATGGATCATGAGCGTCACGTATATAATCCAGGGTACTATGTTCATCAAACAACATATAATCCACAGATATGGTATTCTTGAAAAAATACAACAGACCAGGGTACTATGTTTGCTGGTGAAAAAATGGTGGCCTTTGCTCAGGAATATGGGATCAAGTAACTCCATTCTTCCCCACATTATGCTCAAGTCAATAGGCAAGTCGAGGCTACTAATAAGGTATTGATTGCCATGATTAAGAAAACTTTGGTAGATAAGCCAAGGAAGTGGCATGAGGCATTATCTGAAGTGTTGTGGGCTTACAGGAATTCTAAGTCCACAGCTACAGGATTAACACCTTATCGACTAACATTTGGTCAGGATGATGTGCTGCCTTTGGAAATTAATACGAAGTCCTTAAGGGTAGCTAGACAACATGGGTTATGTTAGTCAACATGTTGTGCTGCCTTTGGATGATTATCAACAAGCTATGTTGATGGAATTAGAGTCGGTCGATGAGGATAGATTAATGGCCCTTGATAACATTTGGAGAAATAAGAATAAGGTTGCCATAGCTTATAATAAACATGTTTAAAATAAGCGGTTTGTCGAAGGGGACTTGGTTTGGAAGACCATTTTGCTAATTGGGAGTAAAGATCCTAAGTATTAAATGGTCACCAAATTGGGAAGGGCCATTTATTGTTAGTCAAGTTATTTTCGGGGGTGTTTATCGGCTAGTTAATATGCAAGGGGAAGAATTGAACCAAAGCATAAATGGAAAATATTTAAAGTCATATTACCCTTCAATTTTGGAAGGGGTAATTTCAAAATGATGGCCACAAGCTGGCCAAGTAGCTTCATAACCATTAAAAAACTATAAAACAAAAGTACCATCGGCTACTGCTAAAACACTACTATCCTAGCTAGCTGGATCAGCCGATTGACTTAGAGTAGCTACAGGCTGATCTTCAATCAGAGTACTTGGGGGAGCTTCATCCTGGTTAGTCGTCACCACATCTTCAGCAATAATGTAGCCCTCGGCTGTATTTTCTTCGTCAGACGTTTCTGCCTCTTCACTACCTTCAGCCACATGAGTTCATTCAGCAACATTGGGTACTTCTCTTGTTACAATATCACTGACTATTGTGGCTATAATGGTTTCGACTGAGGTAGGCATGCTAATAGCTGACTCAGAAGCCAATGTGTCAAGCTTGGGGGCAGGGTCAGTTGGTTTTGTTGTCGATGGTCAAGTAGTTGTTGCAGCTGGTGATGCTTTAGCTTCCAGAAATAGGGTCTTTAATTCCTTCCATGAATTCTTGGCAGCCAAAAGTTCACGTTCTGTCGTAGCAAAGTCTCCTTCCAGTGCGACTCGTTGCTGTGCAAGGGGGCTGATTTCCTTGTCGAGGATGGTGGATTGTTGGTACAACTAGACTCTAGTCTTAGCACTCGACTTAAGTTTTTCTTCTATAATCTTTTGTCAAGGCTTGGTCTCAGGTATCTCCTTGTTAATCCTCTCTCGATCGACTATTAAGCTCATAAGGCGATCAGCCAATATTTTGTTTTCAGCTGTGTCGGATTCTCTCTTAGCTTGCACGGCTCGGAAGGTAGTCAGAAGTTGGAGTTTTTGAGCTTCATGATCGGATAAATGATGGATACTGCTAGATGCTTTTTCATGCCGCTTGACGTAACCCGAATGATCATAGTGGATGTCTCCAATCTTGGCTGATATACGGTTGAGAATGGTCATTTGGCTCTCCTAGAATTCTGGATTTTGAACGGCTTTGGATAGTGCTAGCCACAGCTTTATTATTGTGGCTTCATCAAAAGGGACTTCATTCTCTAGTTGCTCTTCAATAAAGGTCATGTTTTCATCCACTAGAGAAGAAGGAGCAACAGCTGTTGGAAGAGTGAAGGTATCAAAATATTGAAGGAGCGCGTCGTCCGGAATCACGCACTCAGGAGATGCAGTTGTATTTTCTGGAGTGTAAGGATGAAGGGCTTCTTAGAAATTGCCTTATGATGGTTAAAGAATCGGTTGAATGGCTGACGTTGCTTGGATGTTGGGAATGTCAGCCGCCTGTTCTTGATCTTGAGGATGCTTAATGATTTATAGAATGGTAGACTGATAAGAATGGAGCATATGTTAGCCGAATTGGATGAGTAACAAAAGGGAAACAAATTTAGGAAAATACAGGAGAATACCTCAACAACTAATCTTGGAGTCCTTTTCTTCGGCGGATTGTGTAATGAAGGTGATGCTTCAGAAGTTGGTTTATTGCATTTCAGAGGAAAAGAAGTGAGTAGCTGTTAGAATGCTATCGAGAAGAAGGCATAAACCATATATAAGTTAAAGAATGTACCTTAGCCGAACCCCTGACTCCTTTCTTGGATTTCCTGGGAGCAGTTTCTATGGGCTCTCTAATGACCACTCCTTGGGATCATGTTCTTTTCTTAGCAGAAGAAAGGGGGCGTCATCAGGTTCATCATCCAGATTCATGATCTTCTTTCTTGCATCAGATCCAAGCCGATAGTGAGAATATGTAAGAGTGTGGGAAGTCAATAAGAATTGTTAGATGAAGATGGAAGGCATGAAGAAATGGGTTGAACTTCCAGAGGGGGTGATGTAGATCATTCATCTGTCCTGCCTTCTGTTAGTCGATTAACCCAGTCAGTATTAGAGTTGTTGAAGATTTTGTCGACTACAGACGACCACCAGTTGAGGAAAGCTGAAGTTGTTCCTGGCTGCCGTTGAAGCTCTTGTGTTGAAAGGAGGACAATCGATCAACAATCACTACAAACTGTTATGCTACTTCTTCTTTAGTGTAAGTGGGCCTCAAAGTGGGGGATGCTGGTTTTGAAAATGATGTGGGGATGTGATATAGTAATCCAAATTGTATTGCAAAACATTGAGGATTGTAGTAATCAAAAGAATACTTGTTGTTTCTTGACTTAGGCTTGATTCCGGTAAGAAGGTTCCGAGCCATTAAGGCATTTGCCCAACTGAGCAAAATCTCGTGATGAGTGATTTGCCTTGCAGTGCTCTCAAAAGCATTAATGATCCAAGATGGACCAATTCCAGCCGATATAGTGGGATGGAACTTTGAGTAAAGTCGAGTGGGGGGAAGAAGAGTGTTCACTACCTCGACAGTCGAGCAGTCCGGAGGGGTGAGAGTAACCAGTCATTCCCCCAAGATTGATGGATTGCGAGAAAGAGGAGCTGGATTCTCGGTTAGCGATACAATTTCTGGGAAGTAAAGGAGAATCCATAGATGCCAGAACCAAAGTGGGCCAGGGATGTTATAAGTTTTCTCTTGATTCCACAACCATTCCACGTACAAGAACAGGCTTCGGTAAAGTAGGCTGAGAAACAAAGGGCCGAGAGCTAAAGCTTGTCCAGAAGTAATGAGTTGGGAATAATTAAGGCATTCGTCTACTATTTGAACCGAATTAGTATAGATGAAGTATCTGCACATCCAGTATAGCAAGAAAGCATGATGTTTGAGGTCAGTGACTTCTCTAGTCGAATTCGAGTTGGTAGTGATGACGTTGCTATAATAGCAATGTAGTTTGGAACATTTGATACCAGCCATTGGCTTGACTTCTTCATAAAAGGCAGGGACTTCGTTGTCGAGAAGTGGAAGCCCAGTAATAGCCACGACATTGAGTAAGGTAGGGCTCATCATACCGCAAGGGAAGATGAAGATATTGATAGAATTATTCCAGAAACCACAAATCTCGAAAAGAAGATCAATGTTGAGTGGGATTTCGTGACGAGAAAGCATTCTCAGATTATGAATTCCTCACGACTTCCAATCTTGACTTTTGGTCGCAGCTACGCTTTGAAGCCATTTGAGGTAAGATGAAGTGCTGGTGGGCCAAGTTCGGAAGCTGGGGGTTCTTTTGTCAATAGTGAACCAGCTGTAGGCAATGGGTAAAACAAACAAACTGGGGTAAAGAACGTTGTCAAGAAACAGTTTGCCCTCATCTTGATTTTCGGTGGAAGGGTTTAAGGTCATGGAATGTTGAATGTTGTTCCCGTAGCTTGTTCGGAATCAGAAGTAGAAGAAGAGGACCGATTGAGACCAATGGAAGCCGAGTCATCTGAGGCATCATGACCGTAGGAGACGTTGTCAGGATTTTGGGAATTAGAAGCGAAAGACATGTTTGATCAAAGAAGAAAGAGAGTTCGAGGGCAAGGAAAGCTTAAGGAAGATTGAAGAAGAAAGTAGATTAAATGGTTGAAGGAAGCCGTCGATTTATTTTATAAAGAAGAAAATTGATTGTTGAAACTAGCCGTTAGCAATAAAAGGGGGATAAGAAGTTAAGATAGCCAACGTGTGGATAAATGATTGTTGGTGCGGTGCTCTAGATAAATCGGTTATATCATTCTATCTTTATTTCAATCAGATAGAAGATATAAGGGGGCAAATGTTATCACCTAATTTAACGGGATTAATTTAACCATTGGTAAATTAGCCGTTGAAGCTAGTCGAATTGGAAGCTAGTCGAGTGTATTACGTTGGTAGCCTTTGGAAGAACAACTAATTGACTAAAAACGGTTAAGTAAATGATATGGGTTAAATGATAAGATCCCGGATAATTTGTTTGCGTTTAAAGCATTGGTAACAGCCGAAGAAGTGAGATGAGAGCATCAACTCTTTTATTTGTTGCACGTGCTAACAGTTTTCCTAAAGAAGTGGAGATCGGTTTCAAGTTGTTTTACCACATTTTTAGGAGGGAAAGAGACGTTGAAGATTGCAGGAAACGTGCTCAGTTGGTTATTGGTGGATGATCATTGAAGACTTTCCTAAAATGTAGGAGCATTAGTTAGACATGGTTAGCCATTGTAAACCAGTTAGTTTATCTTGGCCACTAAGAGCATGATGCTTAAATTTAGGAGAATGTGGCCAATAAGGACAGTTTTGTATAGTGTTCGAGTTATAGCTTATAAATACCAAATGTAAAATAAGAAAGACACATCAATACGATCAAACACATTTTATTCCTAATTCTATTGCTTTCAGTTTTATTTTACGCAAACTTAGTTTAATTATCTCACTTTTCACACTAAATATTCTTTGGAGTAGTTTAGCAACCCGCAAATTAAAAGACTGAATCCTTCTTCTAATGTTATCAACTGAAACATTATTATTTGAAATTAGTCGAGGTCATGACTAATTCTACTTCACCAGATAACAATTATTAATGCGATATGACAAAAGAGAATAAGAAACAAGCTTTATATAATGTTGTCTATCTAGCTAAGAGAGCTATGTGTCTTCTCAATAGGCTAGGCAGATGTCAACAAAATATTTAGATTCCTTAGTAACCAAAAAAAAAATTTATTTAGATTCCTTAAGATATAAAGAGTGACAAACAACAGAAGTGGTTTATGAAATCCGGTAATCAAACCACCTTTATAAAAAGAAAAGCATTTTTTTTATTTTACAAAAAAAAAAATGTACATGTTCAAGATTGTTAAAATATTTATGTGGGGCCAAACAGAGTCAATTCTATCCGATACACAAGATAAACTAAACATATCTGAAAGTCATTCATATGTTACCATCAAAACTTTACTTCATTTATCATAACAGGCCTCACTATTATCTAAATAGAATCATCGCTAATATTACCTGATCACAAACTCTCGTTGTATTGAAGCATTTCAATACATTATAACTTTAACTCATACTTTCAAAATCAATTTAATCGTATCCTCATTTTCTTGACTCAACAACATAAGTAATTAATTTCGTCTCCAACAAAATAACACCTTTTTTTAAACCAGGATACTCAACCCAAAACACATTATATGGCTTTCCAAATAAATAAATAAATAAAACAATGAGATAAGAACCAAAATTGGATAACTACATTATAAACATAACTAAGTCATTTCATATTGCTGCCATGTGGATTCAACAACTCGCAAGAGATCACAACTAAAATTAAGCCGTAATAACATTCGTCTTAGACCTCGCCCGGATTCAAGATCTAATCACAAAAATGTTATCAATGCATACTTTTTCTTGTCAGGACTGTGTAACCTTAGCTTTGATACCAACTTTGTCATGACCCAAATTTCGTAGTCATGGCCGGCCGAAAAGGAAAGCCTCCCCTTTTCCCTTCGCAGCCTCACGAGCATACGCAAATTCATTTCATCCAAAGAAAACAATTACATTCATTAAGTCTAACAACATAACGAATACAATTTCATCAAAGTGACGAACAAAACAAAGAAAAATTACAAAGTCCTGCTTAACTAAAGAAAACAACTTAAAATTGAGGGTACAACCTTTAAACTATCCACATGCCATCCAAGGCTTCCGGCTTCTTCGTAGTACCTGCAGCTAAAATGTTAAGATTGGGGTGAGTCATCTGACTCAAAGATGGAATTCCCCAAACACATACAAAGCATACAAGATAAAAATAAAACCATAGTACAAAGTCAGACAAGCACACACTCATATCCATGCATAATACATCTCAAATAATTACCATGACAATAATACATAGAAATATTAATATAGCAGACACAAGTCAAAAGGATACATATCGTCTATTCCAAAAGTACTTATGTAACGTCTTACACTTCATTTATTTCTCAAATCTAGAGTCCCTCACAAGGGATCAACACTTTTCTCATATGTACATATTACATATCATACTATCATTGAGTCTTTGAGTATCCTAGGAGGTGGGTTCTCTGAGAACCTCCTGCCCCCGACGGTTTTGACACTAGTGGAAATAATGTAATATACGGGAACATTTTACGTCAGTTGACCATATGTTTGGCATTAAAAATGAGGCGGTGGCAGTTTTGTAAATATTAAATCATTATTTGCATCAGTTGTTTAATGAACTGACGTTAAAAGTGATTTGCAAGAATTATTAACACTTTTAACGTCAGTTTTTTATACAACTGACGTTAAAAGTGTGAATTTTACTTCAGTTAAATAAATAACTGACATATATAATCCTATATCCCTAACTCATTCCTATCTTTCTTTCGTTGTCATCTCCCTGTTGTCACTCTTAACGCAGATCACTCCATATAATGCAGTTTATTTCGAAACTTTTTTTTTAAACAAGTTTATTTTTAATCTTAATTAATTAGCTTGAATTAGTAAACAAATTCTTGTGCAAATTAAAATAAATAAACACTTAACATAAAACAAGTTATATATGTATAATCAAATCGTATCTCATTGAAGCGATTCATAAGTTACAATTACATGATTAAAAGATAAAAAATTTCTGCAACATAGCCCTAAAATATAAAAAAGTTTCTGCGTCAACATCATTTTCTTCTCAGTCCTGTCGTCAGAAACTCCAATGGATGCATCTCCTCCCTCACTCCTCGCCCGGGTTCAAGATCTAATCACAAAAATGTTATCAATGCATACTTTTTCTTTTCAGGACTGTGTAACCTTAGCTTTGATACCAACTTTGTCATGACCCAAATTTCTTAGTCATGGCCAGCCGAAAAGGAAAGCCTCCTCTTTTCCCTTCGCAGCCTCACGAGCATACGCAAATTCATTTCATCTAAATAAAACAATTACATTCATTAAGTCTAACAACATAACGAATATAATTTCATCAAAGTGGCGAACAAAACAAAGAAAAATTACAAAGTCCTGCTTAACTAAAGAAAACAACTTAAAATTGAGGGTACAACCTTTAAACTATCCACATGCCATCCAAGGCTTCCGGCAACTTCATAGTACCTGCAGCTAAAATGTTAAGATTGGGGTGAGTCATCTGACTCAAAGAGGGAATTCCCCAAACACATACAAAGCATACAAGATAAAAATAAAACCATAGTACAAAGTCAGACAAGCACACACTCATATCCATGCATAATACATCTCAAATAATTACCATGACAATAATACATAGAAATATTAATATAGCAGACACAAGTCAAAAGGATACATATCGTCTATTCCAAAAGTACTTGTGTAACGTCTTACACTTCATTTATTTCTCAAATCTAGAGTCCCTCACAAGGGATCAACACTTTTCTCATATGTACATATTACATATCATACTATCATTGAGTCCTTGAGTATCCTAGGAGGTGGGTTCTTTGAGAACCTCCTGCCCCCGACAGTTTTGACACTAGTGGAAATAATGTAATATACGGGAACGTTTTACGTTAGTTGACCATATGTTTGACATTAAAAATGAGGCGGTGGCAGTTTTGTAAATATTAAATCATTATTTGCGTCAGTTGTTTAATGAACTGACGTTAAAAGTGATTTGCAAGAATTATTAACACTTTTAACGTCAGTTTTTTATACAACTGACGTTAAAAGTGTGAATTTTACTTCAGTTAAATAAATAACTGACGTATATAATCCTATATCCCTAACTCATTCCTATCTTTCTTTCGTTGTCATCTCCCTGTTGTCACTCTTAACGTAGATCACTCCATATAGTACAGTTTATTTCTAAACTTTTTTTTAAACAAGTTTATTTTTAATCTTAATTAATTAGCTTGAATTAGTAAACAAATTCTTGTGCAAATTAAAATAAATAAACACTTAACATAAAACAAGTTATATATGTATAATCAAATCGTATCTCATTGAAGCGATTCATAAGTTACAATTACATGATTAAAAGATAAAAAATTTCTGCAACATAGCCCTAAAATATAAAAAGGTTTCCGCGTCAACATCATTTTCTTCTCAGTCCTGTCCTCAGAAACTCCAATGGATGCATCTCCTCCCTCACTCCTCGCCCGGGTTCAAGATCTAATCACAAAAATGTTATCAATGCATACCTTTTCTTTTCAGGACTGTGTAACCTTAGCTTTGATACCAACTTTGTCATGACCCAAATTTCTTAGTCATGGCCAGCCGAAAAGGAAAGCCTCCTCTTTTCCCTTCGCAGCCTCACGAGCATACGCAAATTCATTTCATCCAAAGAAAACAATTACATTCATTAAGTCTAACAACATAACGAATATAATTTCATCAAAGTGACGAACAAAAAAAAGAAAAATTACAAAGTCGTGCTTAACTAAAGAAAACAACTTAAAATTAAGGGTACAACCTTTAAACTATCCACATGCCATCCAAGGCTTCCGGCAGCTTCGTAGTACCTGCAGCTAAAATGTTAAGATTGGGGTGAGTCATCTGACTCAAAGAGGGAATTCCCCAAACACATACAAAGCATACAAGATAAAAATAAAACCATAGTACAAAGTCAGACAAGCACACACTCATATCCATGCATAATACATCTCAAATAATTACCATGACAATAATACATAGAAATATTAATATAGCAGACACAAGTCAAAAGGATACATATCGTCTATTCCAAAAGTACTTGTGCAACGTCTTACACTTCATTTATTTCTCAAATCTAGAGTCCCTCACAAGGGATCAACACTTTTCTCATATGTACATATTACATATCATACTATCATTGAGTCTTTGAGTATCCTAGGAGGTGGGTTCTCTGAGAACCTCCTGCCCCCGACGGTTTTGACACTAGTGGAAATGATGTAATATACGGGAACATTTTACGTTAGTTGACCATATGTTTGACATTAAAAATGAGGCGGTGGCAGTTTTGTAAATATTAAATCACTATTTGCGTCAGTTGTTTAATGAACTGACGTTAAAAGTGATTTGCAAGAATTATTAACACTTTTAACGTCAGTTTTTTATACAACTGAAGTTAAAAGTGTGAATTTTACTTCAGTTAAATAAATAACTGACGTATATAATCCTATATCCCTAAATCATTCCTATCTTTCTTTCGTTGTCATCTCCCTGTTGTCACTCTTAATGCAGATCACTCCATATAGTGCAGTTTATTTCTAAACTTTTTATTTAAACAAGTTTATTTTTAATCTTAATTAATTAGCTTGAATTAGTAAACAAATTCTTGTGCAAATTAAAATAAATAAACACTTAACATAAAACAAGCTATATATGTATAATCAAATCGTATCTCATTGAAGCGATTCATAAGTGACAATTACATGATTAAAAGATAAAAAAAATTCTGCAACATAGCCCTAAAATATAAAAAAGTTTCTGCGTCAACATCATTTTCTTCTCAGTCCTGTCCTCAGAAACTCCAATGGATGCATCTCCTCCCTCACTTGAATTCCTTGATGCATCATCTTGAATCCACAGTCACTTGCTGCCAAAGCAGAGTGAAAGGGATGACGGGGATGAAATAAAGTTAGGGAATCACATTACGTGATTCACCCAACCTTACCATCCATGTTACGTGATTTACTCAACCTCATGTTTTTTGACCATTAAGACAGAGACCTTTAAGTCTAGGTATAGGAAGAAATAACAAAATCTCAAATATGATAGAGGCATATTGTGAAGGAATAGAAAACGCACGAAATATAGAGGAAAAGAAGAGGGGGGTGTAATACAGACTGATACAGAAGAATGGTACCCTATATAGAGAAGAGAGACTACCTAGTTTTCTTGAAAACTGATTTATAAACTTAATGCTCATTAAGAGGATTAAGTTACAAGGTGCATACGTAAGTAGCACAGTAGTCATGGGTAGTAGCACAGTAGTAAAAGAAATGAATGTTTTTGCAGAAACTTATACACTTTTAACGTCAGTTGTCTTCAACAACTGACGTTAAAAGTGTTTTTAAATAAAAAATATTTATTTTTAACGTCAGTTGTTTAATACACTAACATTAAACAATGACTTTTAACGTCAGTTGTTTAAGACAACTGACGTTAAATAAATGACTTTTAACGTCAGTTATTACAAACAACTGACGTAAAATGTTGTTTTATTTTTGGTTTTTAATTATAACGTTTACACCCGTGCGCCTTCTTCACTTCTCTCTGTACGTCTCTGTTCTTCTCTTTTCATCACGCTCACTCTCACTCTCACTCTCACTCTCACTCTGCCCTAATCGCGAGCTCATCTCCACCGCAACCACCGCGAGGGCTTCTTCGCCACCACCATGAGGTACACTCTTAACCCTAACTCTGTCTTTCCCGCTCATTCTTTGCAATAACATGACATCTCTCTTTCCCCTTCCCGCGCACTAACTCTCCTTGTCCCTCTGCTCTCAGTAACCACATCGAACGTTGGCCACCACTCGAGCTCCCCTCCCCACCACCACGTGAGCACCTATTTCCGGTGAGTCTTTAGGGCACATTTTTTTATTTTTGGTTTTGAGTGTATGTTGAAACTGTAGTCTCTATAGTTGAAACTTGAAACTGTGAGTTTGAGTTGTTTGGAATGTCTCTGTTTCTGGTCGTGGGTTTTGTGTTTTCTCTTGTTTTTCTTCTGCTATCATGACCTATTTCAAAATGGGAAGAAATTTAGAGTTTCTTGTAGCATGTGACATCAGCAATATATTGCTCATTGGAATTCTGTTTTGCTAATTTATCTTCATCTGCTTATTTCTTTTGCCTTAAGAAACCTGAAAATGGTGTAAATTTGACATAATTTTTAAACGCCTTGGATATATGTTTTGTATATCTACAGAACCTATCTAGTTATGGATCGTAGTTGGATGGTTTGTAAGCGCACTAGTGCTGAGTATTTGAAGGGGGTGGGAGAATTTATAGAATTTGCTCAAAGGAATGTTCCTAATAGTAATGGAATGTTCTGTTGTCCTTGTGTCAAGTGTTTGAATACGAGGAAATGTACGGTGAAGGATATACGTACTCATTTGATTTGTGAAGGGATTTGCTTGAGTTATACAAGATGGATATGGCATGGTGATATGTTATTGAGTAGTACGGCAAGTGTCTCCCAAAGCGAGGACGTTGACGTAGATATTGAGGATGATCGAGTAGAGGACATGATCCATGATATTGGACATGAATCTTTCATTCGAGCTCATGTGTATGATAGGTTGTGCGGTGATGTGGATAAGCCTTTATATCCAGGGTGTACTACTCATACACGGTTGTCGGTGGTGCTAAAATTGGTTTTTGTGAAGACGAGAAATCGTTGGACCGATAAAAGCTTAACGGAATTGATTGAAGTGTTGAAAGACTTGCTTCCAGAGGACAACACATTGCCTGACAGTAACTATGAGGCCAAGAAGGTATTGTGTCCGATGGGTATGGAGTATAAGAAGATACACGCATGCCCCAATGATTGCATATTGTACACCGGTGTTCATGAAGACAATCACGATTGCCCCAAATGTGGGTTATCATGATACAAAGTGAAGGGTGGTGATGATGATGATGATCTTGATGATGTGAGAAAAAAGGGTCCTCCTGCGAAGGTGTTGTGGTATCTTCCAATAATTCCAAGGTTCAAGCGATTGTTTGCCAATGCGAAAGATGCGAAGAATCTTAGATGGCATAATGATGAGAGGAAACATGATGGAAAGGTTCGTCATCCTGTTGATTTTATGCAATGGAAGAATATTGATATTATGTTTCCGGATTTCGCCGATGAGCCAAGAAACCTGAGGCTTGGACTTGCTACGGATGGAATGAATCCTTATGGTAACATGAGTAGTATTCATAGTTCATGACCGGTTCTGTTGATAATTTACAACCTGCCCCCTTGGTTGTGCATGAAGCGCAAATACATGATGTTGTCTATGATGATTTAGGGCCCAAAGCAACCGGGAAATGACTTAGATATTTATCTAAGTCCTTTCACTAGTGGAAAATATACATTAGACGGGAAAGGTTAATGTCAGTTAACCAAAAGCTAGACGTTAAAAAGGGGGCGGTGGCAGTTTTTTAAATATCAGACTTCATTAATTCAATTTTAACGTCAATTGTTGTAAGGACTGACGTTAAAAGTGAAGTGACTCACTTTTAACGTCAGTTCAATAAACAACTGACGTTAAAAGTGAACCTTTTAACGTCAGTTCTTCATTGAACTTACGTTAAAAGTGAGTCACTTCACTTTTAACTTCTGTTCTTTCATCAACAGACGTTAAAGGTTATTTTAATAATTTTTTTTATCTAGTATACGTACCCTTCCGCATTGCCTTCCTCAAAGTTTCAGTTTCACAATTGCTTTGATGTTTTGTGTTTCTGTTTTGAAAACTAAAATATATGTGCGAAGTATAAGTTGAATCAATAACCCAAACCGGATCTCATTCATGAAGTGTAATACAGACTGATACAGAAGATTGAAAGGGTTTAAAATCCTATAAAAAGTTACATTGAAAGGGTTTAAAATCCTAAACATTTGTTGAGGCTTCGTTCCCTTCACGGGTGAGCAAGAGAGGAGAGTCGAGCGACTGAGTTTTCCAGAGCGGCTGAGCAAGGGTGCACCCGATCTGTTTCAGCAATGGTCTTGGAACAGCCATTTGCTTCCAAAGCTGAGGTTCTGGAGCTGTAGCTGCCGATTCTCCAGAAAGATGATAAGGTGAGCAACTCACATTATGTGATTTACGCAATCTTATCACCCATGTTATGTGATTTACACAACCTCAGAAGTTGTTTGACCATTAAGACAAAGATCTTTGAGTCTAGGAATAGGAAGAAAGAGTGATGAAGTTAATCTCCATGGCAGAGCCATATTGTGAAGCAGAAAATTAAAAGGATGGAAGGAAGCTATTTATAGGAGCAGGGTAAGTAGCTTCCATCCAACTACCATCCAACTACGATCCATATTGTGAAGTTAATCTGATTTTCTTGAAAACTTATCTATAAACTTAATGCTCATTAAGAGTATTAAGTTACAAGGTACATGGGTAAGTAGCACAGTAGTCAAAGGAATGAATGTTCTTGCAGAAACATATACACCTTTAACGTCAGTTGTTTAATACAACTACCGTTAAAAGTGTTTTTAAAATAAAAAATATTTATTTTTAACGTCAGTTTTTTATACAACTGACGTTAAAAGTGTGATTTTTACTTCAGTATAATAAATAGCTGACGTAAATAATCCTATATATTATAAACGTGCAGAATGAATATTGGAAATAATGTAATATACGGGAACTTGGCAGTCATAAATTAAGTTGACGTTAAAAATGAGGTGGTGGCAGTTTGTAAATATTAAATCACTATTTGCGTCAGTTGTGTAAAGAACTTGTGTAAATATTAAACAAGTTTATTTTTAATGAAGATTAATTAGCTTGAATTAGTAAACATATTCTTGTGAAAATTAAAATAAATAAACACTTAACATAAAAGTGTTATATGTATAATCAAATCGTATCTCATTGAAGCGATTCATAAGTTACAATTACATGATTAAAAGATAAAAAATTTCTGCAACATAGCACTAAAATATTAAAAAGTTTCTGCTTCAACATCAATTTCTTCTCAGTTCTGTCCTCAGAAACTCCAATGGATGCATCGATCCCCTCCCTCATTTGAAGTCCTTGATGCTCCATCTGTGCTTTATCCACAGTCACTTGGGGAGGAGATGGAATAAAGTGAGGGAGTCATATTATGTTATTTACTCAACCTCAAGTTTTTTGACCATTAAGACAGAGACCTTTAAGTCTAGGTATAGGAAGAAATAACAAAAGTCTCAAATGTGATAGAACCATATTGTGAAGGAATAGAAAATGCACGAAATATAGAGGAAAAGAAGAGGGTGTATTTACAGACTGATACAGAAGAATGACACTTTATATAGAGAATAGAGTCTCTATAATTTTCTTGAAAACTTATATATAAACTTAATGCTCATTAAGAGGATTAAGTTACAAGTGCATGGGTTAGCACAGTAGTCAAAGGAATGAATTTTTTTGCAGAAACTTATACACTTTTAACGTCAGTTGTCTTCAACAACTGACGTTAAAAGTGCTTTTAAAATAAAAAATATTTATTTTTAACGTCGGTTGTTTAATACAACTGACGTTAAAAGTTTGATTTTTACTTCAATTAAATAAATAGTCAAAGGAATTAATGTTTTTGGATAAACGTATACACTTTTAACGTCAGTTTTTACAAACAATTGACGTCAAATGTTGTTTTATTTTGGTTTACACCCGCGCGCCTTCTGCACTTCGCTCTTTACGTCTCTTTTCTCTTTTCATCACGCTCAACCCTCACTCTCAACCCTCACTCTCACTCTCACTCTCACTCTGCCCTAATCGCGAGCTCATCTCCACCGCAACCACCGCGAGGGCTTCTTCGCCACCATCGTGAGGTACACTCTTAACTCTAACTCTGTCTTTCCATTCATTATTTGCAATAACTTGACATATCTCTTTCCCCTTCCCGTGCAGTAACTCTCCTTGTCCATCTGCTCTCAGTAACCACATCGAACGTTGGCCACCACTCGAGCTCCCCTCCCCACCACCACGCGAGCACCTATTTCTGGTGAGTCTTTAGGGCACATTTTTTTATTTTTGGTTTTGAGTGTATGTTAAAAATGTAGTCTCAGTAGTTGAAACTTGAAACCATGAGTTTGAGTTGTTTGGAATGTCTTTATTTTTGGTTTTGAGTGCATGTTGCTCTGCTGGTTGATCTGTCACAGCCGTGATGCTCATCACGGCTAGGCCGTGATCAATTCTGCCTGTGATGGTCTGGTTCTGTTGGCACGTTACGGCCGTAATGGACATCACTGCCAGGCCGTGACCAGTGCTTGGCAATCTTCAAAAACTATAGTTTTCAATCTCCCGTATTGTCCTTATATTGGATATATGTTTTGTATATCTACAGGAACTATCTAGTTATGGATCGTAGTTGGATGGTTTGTAAGCGCACTAGTGCTGAGTATTTGAAGGGGGTGGGAGAATTTATAGAATTTGCTCAAAGGAATGTTCCTAATAGTAATGGAATGTTCTGTTGTCCTTGTGTCAAGTGTTTGAATACGAGGAAATGTACGGTGAAGGATATACGTACTCATTTGATTTGTGAAGGGATTTGCTTGAGTTATACAAGATGGATATGGCATGGTGATGTGTTGTTGAGTAGTACGGCAAGTGTCTCCCAAAGTGAGGACGTTGACGTAGATATGGAGGATGATCGAGTAGAGGACATGATCCGTGATATTGGACAAGAATATTTTCATCGAGCTCATGTGTATGATAGGTTGTGCGGTGATACGGATAAGCCTTTATATCCAGGGTGTACTACTATACAAGGTTGTCGGCGGTGCTAAAATTGGTTTGTGTGAAGGCGAGAAATGGTTGGACCGATAAAAGCTTCACGGAATTGCTTGAAGGGTTGAAAGACTTGCTTCCAGAGGACAACACATTGCCTGACCGTAACTATGAGGCCAAGAAGGTATTGTGTCCTATGGGTATGGAGTATAAGAAGATACACATATGCCCCAATGATTGCATATTGTACACCAGTGTTCATGAAGACAATCACGATTGCCCCAAATGTGGGTTATCACGATACAAAGTGAAGGGTGGTGGTGATGGTGATGATCTTGATGATGTGAGAAAAAAGGGTCCTCCTGCGAAGGTGTTGTGGTATCTTCCAATAATTCCAAGATTCAATCGATTGTTTGCCAATGCGAAAGATCAAAAGAATCTTAGATGGCATAATGATGAGAGGAAACGTGATGGAAAGGTTCGTCATCCTGTTGATTCTATGCAATGGAAGAATATCGATACTATGTTTCCGGATTTCGCCGATGAGCCAAGAAACCTAAGGCTTGGACTTGCTACAGATGGAATGAATCCTTATGGTAACATGAGTAGTATTCATAGTTCATGGCCTGTTCTGTTGCTAATTTACAACATGCCCCCTTGGTTGTGCATGAAGTGCAAATACATGTTGTTGGCTATGATGATTTCGGGCCCAAAGCAACCGGGAAATGACTTAGATGTTTATCTAGGTCCCTTGATTGAAGACTTGAAAATGCTGTGGGTGGAAGGTGTTGATGTAGTTGATGGGTATTCTCTTGAGACTTTCAAGCTTCGTGCCATGTTATTTTGCACCATCAACGACTTTCCAAAGATACGGTAACTTGTCCGGGTACAGTGTCAAGGGGCATAAAGCATGCCCTATATGTGAAGAAGGCACATGCTACACTCAGTTGCATCATGGAAAGAAGAAGGTTTACCTTGGGCATCGGAGATTTCTTAGACGTGATCACCCATATCGTAAGATGAAAAAAGCTTTTAATGGATGCCAAGAGACAGAAGAAACGCCGGCGGCCTTAATTGGAGAGCAGGTTTATCAGAGGGTAAAGGGCATCGATGTTATATTCGGCAAGTCCAAAAAGAAAGGTAAAGCTGCTGAGAAAAACATATGGAAGAAGAGGTCGATATTCTTTAATCTTCCATACTGGCGCAAGCTTGATGTCAGACACTGCATTGATGTGATGCATGTGGAGAAAAATGTGTGTGATAGTGTGATCGGGACGCTTCTCAACATTCAGGGCAAGACAAAGGATGGTGTGAATGCTCGTCTCGACCTCGTTGCTATGGGTATACGAGAGCAGTTAGCTCCAGTTGTTGAGGATGGTAAAAATTTACCGCGAACATGTCATACTTTGTCAAAAAAAGAGAGACAAAGTTTCTGCGGGTGTCTTCAGGGCATCAAAGTTCCACATGGTTACTCTTCAAATATGAAGAGGCTTGTCTCTAGTGATCTTAAATTGGTTGGCTTAAAGTCTCATGATTGTCACATCTTGATGCAACAACTTCTGCCCGTTGCTATTCGTGGTATTGCTCCAAAAAATGTGAGACATGCCATTACTCGGTTGTGCTCATTCTTCAATTCTATATGTAGCAAAGTCGTTGACCCCCGTATGTTGGATGACTTGGAAGTTGAGGCTGCTACAATCTTGTGCCAATTGGAGATGTATTTTCCTCCTTCCTTTTTCGACATAATGGTTCACTTAATTGTTCATTTGGTGAGGGAGATTAGATTATGTGGGCTGGTTTTTCTGAGATGGATGTACCCAGTTGAGCGCTACATGAAGATATTGAAAGGGTACGTGAAGAATCCTCATCGTCCGGAAGCATCTATTGTTCAAAGGTATGTTGCTAAAGAAGCTATTGAGTTTTGTTCGGACTACCTTCATAACACGGATCCTATAGGGGTTCCTAAGCCTCGGCATGATAAGATCAGATGTCAAGGTAAGGGTACACATGGCTTAAGAATTAATAGCAAGGATCGGGAGGAAGTGCTTCAAGCATATTTGTATGTATTGAACAACATATAAATGTGTTCAGCCTTTCTTATTTGAACATAAAAGAAGAGTCAATCAAGAAAACCCTAGAATGAGCGAAAGGTGGTTGTTGAACAAGCATAACAAGACTTTCTTACCATGGTTCAAGGAATAAATGCTTAAGGATGGTAGTACTGCTTCTGATGACGTAAGATGGCTAGCACGTGGGCCTAGCTTCAACGTCATATGTTGGAGCGGATACGACATAAATAACTTTTCCTTTTATACAAAGGAACAAGATAACAAGAGTACTATGCAAAATAGTGGGGTTATGATCGTGGCCGAAGCAATGCACTTCTCTAGTGCAAAGGACACAAAACCCGTTAAAGCACCGACACCTTACTTTGGATATATTGAAGAAATTTGGGTGCTCGATTACACTAAGCTTACGGTGCCAGTTTTTAAATGTAAGTGGGTTGATAGTAATGGTGGTGTACAAAACGACGATTTGGGGTTCACATTGGTAGACCTCAACAAGTTAGGTCATATAAATGAGCCTTTCATAATGGCTTCCCAAGCAAAACAAGTGTTCTACATCACTGATCCTTCTAACAAAAGGTTGTCCGTGGTTCTCCAAGGAAAAAGCATGTATAATGGTAGTGATGAAAATCAAGATTCAAATCTTGATATTCCTGAGACTCCTTCTTTTTCAACAAACATGCCTACTATAATCGAGGAGACACAGTTGGACGATGTACATGCCACTCGTGATGATCATCACGAAGGGATATTGATATAGGTAGTTTAAACTTAGTCTACATTTATTTTTATTTTTATTTCTGTATTTATTTTGAGTTATAACCTATGTTAATAAATATATATTGTTTCTGAACAGGCATACATATGGATCATTGTTCCATTTTTCCTTTGCAATTCTGTAATGTGTGTGATATTCTGTGTTCTTGGGATATTTACTTGAATGCGAGGGATAGGCGAGGGGAGTGATATTTTAAAACTGAATTTAAAAAAAAATCTATTAACGTCAGTTGTATCAAACAACTGACGTTAATAGTATTTTATAAAATATACAGTACACTATTAACGTCAGTTGTGTAAAACAACTGACGTTAAAATTAAAACCTTTAACGTCAGTTTCGTTATAACAACTGACGTTAGTTTTGACAAAATTAACGTCTGTTGTCTTAAAGAACTGACGTTAATAGTTTTATGTTTAACGTCAGTTGTTTAAACAACTGACGTTAATTTTGACAAAATTAACGTCAGTTGTGTTAAAGAACTGACGTTAATAGTTTTATATTTAACGTCAGTTCTCAACTGATGTTAAAATTTTAACTTTTAATGTCAGCTGTATTTACGTCAGTCAGTATTCTGACGTAAAAAATCAATTTTAACTAACGTAAAAAGCACTTATTGCACTAGTGCTTGATTGAAGACTTGAAAACGCTGTGGGTGGAAGGTGTTGATGTAGTTGATGGGTATTCTCATGAGACTTTCAAGCTTCGTGCCATGTTATTTTGCACCGTCGACGACTTTCCAGCATATGGTAACTTGTCCGGGTACAGTGTCAAGGGGCATAAAGCATGCCCTGTATGTGAAGAAGGCACATGCTACACTCAGTTGCATCATGGAAAGAAGA
This sequence comes from Sophora flavescens, assembly GCA_030762895.1. Classification (NCBI taxonomy): domain Eukaryota; kingdom Viridiplantae; phylum Streptophyta; class Magnoliopsida; order Fabales; family Fabaceae; genus Sophora; species Sophora flavescens. Next base: position 165,750,660 of record CM061068.1, read on the forward strand.
CGGTTTACCTTGGGCATCGGAGATTTCTTAGACGTGATCACCCATATCGTAAGATGAAGAAAGCTTTTAATGGATGCCAAGAGACAGAAGAAGCTCCGACGGCCTTAATTGGAGAGCGGGTTTATCAGAGGGTAAATGGCATCGATGTTATATTCGGCAAGTCCAAAAAGAAAGGTAAAGCTTCTGAGAAAAACATATGGAAGAAGAGGTCTATATTCTTTGATCTTCCATACTGGCGCAAGCTTGATGTCAGACACTGTATTGATGTGATGCATGTGGAGAAAAATGTGTGTGATAGTGTGATCGGGACGCTTCTCAACATTCAGGGCAAGACAAAGGATGGTGTGAATGCTCGTCTCGACCTCATTGCTATGGGTATACGAGAGCAGTTAGCTCCAGTTGTTGAGGATGGTAAGCGGACTTATTTGCTGCCAGCATGTCATACTTTGTCAAAAAAAAAGAGACAAAGTTTCTGCGAGTGTCTTCAGGGCATCAAAGTTCCACATGGTTACTCTTCAAATATGAAGAGGCTTGTCTCTAGTGATCTTAAATTGGTTGGCTTAAAGTCTCATGATTGTCACATCTTGATGCAACAACTTCCCGTTGCTATTCGTGGTATTGCTCCAAAAAATGTGAGACATACCATTACTCGGTTGTTCTCATTCTTCAATTCTATATGTAGCAAAGTCGTTGACCCCCGTATGTTGGATGACTTAGAAGTTGAGGCTGCTACAATTTTGTGCCAATTGGAGATGTATTTTCCTCCTTCCTTTTTCGACATAATGGTTCACTTAATTGTTCATTTGGTGAGGGAGATTAGATTATGTGGGCCGGTTTTTCTGAGATGGATGTACCCAGTTGAGCTCTACATGAAGATCTTGAAAGGGTATGTGAAGAATCCTCATCGTCCGAAAGCATCTATTGTTCAAAGGTATGTTGCAGAAGAAGCTATTGAGTTTTGTTCGGACTACCTTCATAACACGGATCCTATAGGGGTTCCTAAGCCTCGGCATGATGAGATAAGATGTCAAGGTAAGGGTACACATGGCTTAAGAATTAATAGCAAGGGTCGGGAGGAAGTGGGTCAAGCACATTTGTATGTATTGAACAACATCGATTTTGTTCAACCTTTCTTATTTGAACATAAAAGAAAAGTCAATCATGAAAACCCTCGAATGAGTGAAAGGTGGTTGTTGAACAAGCATAACAAGACTTTCTTACCATGGTTCAAGGAATAAATGCTTAAGGATGGTAGTACTGCTTCTGATGACGTAAGATGGCTAGCACGTGGGCCTAGCTTCAACGTCATATGTTGGAGCGGATACTACATCAATAACTTTTCCTTTTATACAATGTAACAAGATAACAAGAGTACCATTCAAAATAGTGGGGTTATGATCGTGGCCGAAGCAATGCACTTCTCTAGTGCAAAGGACACAAAACATGTTAAAGCACCGACACCTTACTTTGGATATATTGAAGATATTTGGGTGCTCGATTACACTAAGCTTACGGTGCCGGTTTTTAAATGTAAGTGTGTTGATAGTGACGGTGGTGTACAAACTGACGAATTGGGGTTCACATTGGTAGACCTCAACAAGTTAGGTCACATAAATGAGCCTTTCGTAATGGCTTCCCAAGCAAAACAAGTGTTGTACATCACTGATCCTTCTAACAAAAGGTTGTCCGTGGTTCTCCAAGGAAAAAGCATGTATAATGGTAGTGATGAAAATCAAGATTCAAATCTTGATATTCCTGAGACTCCTTCTTTTTCAACAAACATGCCTACTATAATCGAGGAGACACAGGTGGAGGATGTACATGCCACTCGTGATGATCATCACGAAGGGATATTGATATAGGTAGTTTAAACTTAGTATACATTTATTTTTATTTATACTTCTGTATTTATTTTTAGTTATAACCTATGGTAATAAATATATATTGTTTCTGAACAGGCATACATATGGATCAGTCAGATGGCCCATATGCACGGGAGGACACTGTGGGGCCTACGCCTGATTCTAGTGTAACTTTACATGTTATATACTATCTTTAGTCCTTCTTTTTAATGTAAGTTTATAATGTTACAACCCTCTATTTTATCATTTTTTTTTGTCCATGCAGACATCACAGGCTCATAGGAAACGGGGTAGAGGAGCCACGACTTTGAAGAAACTAGAGAAGGCCAGGCAAATTGGACAGAAGCTTGAGGTGTGCTTCGATGTTAATCTAAATCCCCAGGGACCCCGTGCTAAAGAATTTAAAAAGTGGGTGTTTCTACAAGCGAAGCAGCATATTAGCATCAACTACAACCACTGGAATGACGTTCCACAGAATGTTAAGGATCATATTTGGGAGGCTATCACGGTATTTTACCTTTATATTCGTTTGATTTACATCATTAGATAATTATCCGAGTTATAATCCATTCAGTTGTTATGTATTTAATGTGTAGGTAGCTTGGACTGTGCCAAATGACGAAGATCATCGTAAGAAATGTATGAAAATGGCATCAAAGCATTGGAATGGGTTCAAGCATGATCTTACCAGGTACTATGTATCTGGGAAGAAGCAGCTTGATAAGATGTTCTCGAATTATCCCTGGATTGATCAGGATACTTGGGATATGTTTGCTAGGAGTCGACAGGAAGGAGAATTTTGTATGCTTCTTATAGATCATTTAACTGTATTTAATTATGTGTTTTTGTTTGAATAGGCTAAGGTAGAGAAGGCTCGGTAGAATCAGGCGAAGAACGCCCACCGCCACACCATGTCTCAGGGTGGGTACGAGACTCGGATCGAGGAGATGATGGCGGATAGGCTGAGGGTGAAGCAGGAAGAGCACTCTGCTAGGATAGAAAGAGGAGAGGTGCCTGAGGGCACACCATTAAGACCTCCGTCGGACATCGACCGCGAGGATGTCTGGTTAGCCGGCCGCATGACAAAGACTGGATCTTTTAAAGTTGATGCCACTCGTGAAGTGGCAGATAAGATTGTAAGTAAATAATTAACTTCATTTCAATTGATATTTGTATAGATATTTTTAACACTTTTCACTTGCACATTTTTTCATTTTTTCATTGTAGATGGATCTTAAAGCACAATCCTCCCAGGGCTCATTCGTCCCTTCTGGACGGCGGGACATCTTGATGACTGCTCTAGGCAAGAAAGACCATCCTGGTCGGGTAATCGGTGTTCCTGGGAACGTGACCATCAAAGAATATTATGGCAAGTCTGCTTCACAAAAGCGGGTGGTCGATGAAGCATCAATTTTGGATGACATGACTCTGCAGCTCATCTCCAACCCTGCTATTACAACGCATCTGATGCAAAGCTTACTATCCAACCCAGAATTCAAGCAGGCGCTTGCTAGAGAGCTTTCCTCCGTCGGTTCATCCCAGGACACCACAGGGCATGCCAACCCTTCACATGTGAGCACAAAAGAGAGTTATAGTAGGGCACATGTGGAGGACGATGAGTTGGCAGCTAAGGAGCGGGAGTTAGAAGTCCAACGCCATGAGCTTGAGTTGGAAATGAAAAGGCGTGAGCCTGAGTTGGACTTCAAACGACGTGAGATCGAAATGTTAACAAATGTATGTATTCATTATTAATGTCCAAATTAGTCAAATAATTACTTGTGTTTTTTTTAATTATCAACAACTTATCTGTTTTATTTTTCCTAAATTGAAGGCCAAGTCGACGTCGGTGTCGTTGTCACCTGTCACTCGTTTGTTCTCACTTGGTGAGGATTATGCGTTTGAGATTTTTGAATGTCCATTGGAGCATGATGGATGGGTGGCACGCCCAAATCAACAGAGGATATTTTCCTTCTGTGGTGAAGATCTCGATCACGCCTGCAGAGGAAACGTCTGGATGACCAGCACGGTTTTGAGTCTCTGGTGCACGTAAGTTAATTTTAATTTTATAACTTATTTATTTTTGGTATTTTTCCATTTAATAATTTATTTTAATTTCAATATATATATTATGTAATTAACATCCACACCTTTTCATATCTTAGGTATCTCCATCGTCTTCAGCTTGATATGGGCATTGCATCAGTTTACGGCTTCTTAGATCCGTCAATCCTTGTGCTCCAATTCTTTGCTGGCGATGCATTTAGTAAATACATAGGGAACTTGATTGGAGACAATCGGAAAGAATTATATCTGGCTCCCTACTGTATGAATAACCATTGGCAGTTGTTCGTACTTCACCCGTCTAGGCATACTGTCATATTCTTATGCCCTCTCCACCAAAACCTGCCACAGGAGGTGGTGGAAGCTGTAAATACGTGAGTAACTAATCTTAAATTTAATTTAAGTTTTAATATCAATTTTTTTTAGTTTATAACACACATGATATATGAATTTGTTAATTGACATGATTATTTGTTTATGATAGAGCGCTGAAGGTGAGTAGCATAAGTTGCGCCAACGGGAGAAATAGGACTTCTAAGGCTAAAGGAAATCAATGGATCATCCTCAAGGTTTGGTAGTTTATTTATCAAATAATTAATATTATAATTACTAATTTATATGTATATTTAACTGACATTGAAATTAATTTTGTTTGTAGTCTCGATTTCAACCTAACGGGTGGTCGTGCGGCTATTATGTGATGCTTCATATGTTGAACATAGTCTCCGCATCTATTACGGATGGATGGAAGAAGGTAATATTTAAACAACTTGTTAAATTATATATTATAGTTTTGGTGATGACTTGCGTTAATGTTATTGTTATTATTTGAACGTGTGTAGACATTTAACGACCAATCGCCTCTTCAAAAAGATGAGTTTAGAGACTTGAGGATGCGCTTAGCAGAATTCTTCTTCAAGTATGCAGCTGAAAAAGGAATTGACAAGATACACTACTAGAAAATTGTTATTTTCGGACAGATTTACGGACAGATTTCAGACAGAATTTGGACACTTTTCCCACGGATTTGGGACGGACAATTAATTTCAGACGGATTTCAGACGGAACATCCCCCATCCGAAAAAGTCCCGTTGCAAATTGAAAATTCTGTCCGAAATTAGTTCCAGACAGATTTCGGACAAACACAAAAATCTGAATTTTAGTTATATTGGGCTTAATTTCGGACGAATTTCAGACGGATTCAATATTGCTATTCATGCAAATTCTGGACGGATTTCAGACGGATGTTATGATATTATTTTGGACAGATTTCCCACGGATTAGATAATCATATTTAAATAATATTTTTTGATAAACAAATCATGTTTATTAATTAAAAAAGGGTCAAACTTAAATAATTATGCATACCAAATTTGGTACCTGGACTTGGAATCTAATATAATATAATATAATATAATATAATATAATATAATATAATATAATAAAAAATAATTATTATTAAGGTACCACTCTAGACAAGTATCAAGCTTCAAAATTAACAAAAACACAAAGTATCTTGAAATACAAGAATGATATATTAAGATTCAAAGCATTAAAATATCATTACAAACATCAAAGACATAAATTTATTCCTCATTGTTACTTTGATCACTAAACTCTTCATCTTCATCTAGCACATCATCCATCATCTCCTCCTCATCATCATATCATCGTCGTTGTCATCTAATAATCATTGTCATTGATTAATTCGTGGCCACCATCATAAACGAGAAGGATGTTACTATAATCAAATAAAAGATAGTGAGTCATTCCGAGAAAACATTCGTCACACAGTAACAAGATAATAGACATTATAACTAATTTAAATAACAAGATAGAAAATATGGATATTCAAACCATTTTGGATTTTTAATGAGCAATATCTACAAATTTTCTTGGTTTTGATGCAAACAGAAGCAGTCAAGATAAACTCACTACATAATTACCACACTCCAACAAAACATGAACAGTTTCAAGAACCAACTTGTCATTAATAAAGGTAAAAGGAGGAAACTAAAATTGGTTATTTTATCAATTAATAATACTGCTTACAAAATAATAATTGTTTAGGGTTAACAGTTCATTTCACATTTCACAATAAGGACTATTGTTCATTCTTATTTGGGTACCTTCAATAAAAAATTGTTCAAGAACTAACAAATAAATCATGACTGAGCAAAGGAAGAGACGCAAGCATAAAGAACTTACAAGTTGTAGTCACATTCAAAGGCAGCATATTCTGCAAAGTGGTTTGCTATATCAAGAAGCTGATGATTTCTTCAGAATTCAAAATATGATGCAGCGGCGTTAGATTTACTCATGGTTGTAACATAAACTATTTGTTATTTTTTAAAAATAATGAGCTGATCTCATTAGTTAGATGCCAAAAACTAAAAGCAAAATAAAGTGAAACAGCAAAGCCTAAAAATAAGGAGGTTGCAACCAGCCAAAAACTGCTACATGTACAGCATTAGCAGAGAAACAACATCATCCCATTTTCATTTCATTTATATCCCTTTCCTTTTGTTTTATTTTATTTTTTTGCAGCACCTATCTTCAAACTTCAATAACCCTCCTTTGTTTTTCTTATTCCTATCTCTCTCTCTCTAACTCATTCTCACTTTCTCTCTCTGCATAGAATAGCAATTAGCAAACAAAATGAAAGAAGAAACTTGGAAAATCCACCCATCCACCCATCAAACAGGACATATGTTTTCCTAGATCTTGCATCAGTCCATGAGTTATTGCAACACTCATTACAAGATTAGATTGGGGCTTTAGGGTTCATAAATCAATTTGGGGAAAACTCATTCTAACTAAAGAATAATGAAATTGGTTTAGGGAAATACTAATTCACCGTCCCAATTGTATAAAAAAAGGTTCAATTTCAAGATTAAAATATGAATTCAAAAAGGTAGGGTTAGGGTTTCAAATTCAGTTTTGGGGCTTTTTGAAATTTAACATGATAAGGTGAAGAATCACTCACCCACAAGGAAGGAGAAGAAGCACATTGTGGTGCTATGGTGAACGTGCGGTGGTGGCGGCAGCAAAGCGGCGGAGGGGCGGCAACTGTGCAGTTCTGGACAGCTCCAAAGATCCAAATGAAAACAAGAGTCATGTTTTAGAGGAGGAGGAAAGAGAGTTCAACAACACAAAGAGGTGGAAAACCACCATTAATGGCAGCCTAGAAAGCTTACCGCGGCGGAGGATGGCGACACAAAGGGAGCATGATGAACCGAGCACGATCTGCGTCGTATGGTTGTCTTCCCCACGTATGGCGATGGCCGGAGGAGCTCCGACGGTGGCGGCGCACGGTTGATCAGTGGTTGGCCGGCGGTTTGGGAGTAAGAGGGAAGAAGGAACAAGTTCTTGAGTTAGAGGAGTATGGGTCTGCTAGAAAAAGAAGGGAGGAAAATAAAAGAGAGAAATGAGGGAGGGGGGTTATCGTGGCTGACCAAAAGAGAGGAAGAGAAAAATTATTTTTCTTTTTCTTTTATTTAATTTAGATACAAAATAAAAATGAGTGGTTGAGATTGAGTCTAGAAATAAAATTATAATATTGGCCCTTGGATCTAAAAATAAAGAGTGACAAATATATACTTTCAAAACTTCAATTAGAGTAAAGATTGATGATTGAATTTATCAACCAAGAAAATCAGTGATCCAAAATTAATCTCCGATTAATTATAAATCAGTTTATTTTCAAATATAAATTTAAATAGAGTAAATATAAAATAAATTTATTTTAATCATATTATTTAAAATATTTTTCTAAACAAATAGTAATAGCGATAAATCAAGGAAAATATAAAAAGTAACAAATCCGTGTGAAATCCGTCTGAAATTTTCGGACGGATTTCAGACGGATGTAAGATAAATCAAGGAAAATATAAAAAAAATAACCAATCCGTGTGAAATCCGTCTGAAATTTTCGGACGGATTTCAGACGGATGTAAGATAAATCAAGGAAAATATAAAAAATAACAAATCCGTGTGAAATCCGTCTGAAATTTTCGGACGGATTTTAGATGGATGTAATATAAATCAAGGAAAATATAAAAAATAACAAATCCGTCTGAAATTTTCGGACAGATTTCAGACGGATGTAAGATAAATCAAGGAAAATATAAAAAATAACAAATCCGTGTGAAATCCGTCTGAAATTTTCGGACGGATTTCAGACGGATGTAATATAAATCAAGGAAAATATAAAAAATAACAAATCCGTCTGAAATTTTCGGACGGATTTCAGATGTATATAAGATAAATCAAGGAAAATATAAAAAATAACAAATCTGTGTGAAATCCGTCTGAAATTTTCGGACGGATTTCAGACAGATGTAAGATAAATCAAGGAAAATATAAAAAAATAACAAATCCGTGTGAAATCCGTCTGAAATTTTCGGACGGATTTCAGACGGATGTAAGATAAATCAAGGAAAATATAAAAAATAACAAATCCGTGTGAAATCCGTCTGAAATTTTCCGACGGATTTCAGACGGATGTAATATAAATCAAGGAAAATATGAAAAATAACAAATCCGTCTGAAATTTTCGGACGGATTTCAGACCGATGTAAAATAAATCAAGGAAAATATAAAAAATAACAAATCCGTGTGAAATCCGTCTGAAATTTTAGGACGGATTTCAGACGGATGTAAGATAAATCAAGGAAAATATAAAAAATAACAAATCCGTGTGAAATCCGTCTGAAATTTTCAGACGGATTTCAGACGGATGTAAGATAAATCAAGGAAAATATAAAAAATAACAAATCCGTCTGAAATTTTTGAACGGATTTCAGACGGATGTAAGATAAATCAAGGAAAATATAAAAAATAACAAATCCGTCTGAAATTTTCGAACGGATTTCAGACGGATGTAATATAAATCAAGGAAAATATAAAAAAATTAACAAATCCGTCTGAAATTTTCGGACGGATTTCAGATGGATGTAAGATAAATCAAGGAAAATATAAAAAATAACAAATCCTTCTGAAATCCGTCTGAAACGGATTTCAGACGGATTTGTTATTTTTTATATTTTCCTTGATTTATTTTACATCCGTCTGAAATCCGTCCAAAATTTTCGGAAAATTTCATATGGATGTATTTCCGTCCGAAAATTCCGTCTGAAAATTCAAGTTTTCTAGTAGTGATACCTCCGCATTACTTAGATGAATATGTTTTTTGTTAGACTTTAGAAACTAATTAATAACATGTATATATATATATACTTAGATTGGTAGTTTTGTTTTTAGACATTAGAGACTAAAATTTATATATATATATATATATATATATATATATATATATATATATATATATATATATATATATATATATACTTGTAGATAGTTATATTTTTCCTATACATGGGTTTTGGTTTTAAGTCCCCCCATTGTTCCTTTGTATATTTCTTTTCTTTTTGTTAACATTGAAATTTAAGGGTAGTGTTTGCAATTCTGTAATGTGTGTGATATTCTGTGTTACCGGGATATTTACTGAATGCAGGGATAGCTGAGGGGAGTGATATTTTAAAACTGAATTTAAAAAAAAAAATCTATTAACGTCAGTTGTATTAACGTCGGACAATATTCTGACGTATAAAATCAATTTTAACTGACGTAAAAAGCACTTATTGCACTAGTGTGATTTCATATCCCAAAGATACCACTCCATCCGGTCAGCATCAACATCACTCCTGAACGCCCAGGGTATCTAACAGTGTCCCCTTGTCCCCGACGATGATTTATATACTCGAGTCTTCTGCTCTCCGGTCGATCTACCCAAAGATTCATATCCAAACCTTGGCAATCCATTCCACCAAGTACTTTTCATAAAATTTTCAATCACATCCATCAACCATCATTTCATGAGCATATTTTAACAATCTCATAATCAATGTATATCATAATCATAATTCATTACTGTTTATATTTAAAAACCTCACCATAAAGAAGATTAACCATACATAGATTCCATAAGGTCTTTTAATCTTTTACATATGACCACTTAAAAAAGTCACGTGACTTTGTGGTTTAATTTGGACTGTTTAAAATTTGATCCAACGGCTATGATATAATCCTCTCACTCTCACATAAAAAAGGGTCCTCTCACTTGATATGTTACATATATGTAAACAAAAAAATTCACACTGTTTTGTTAAATCACAAATATATTACACCTACTTATTTGTACAGCCATAGCATCAATTATTCTCCCATCTCATTAACAATCCCATCAATTAAAATGGGTTCATTCCCATTGTAAAGAAATAAGATACCCACCGCCCAGCCAAAAAGAATAAAAGAAGCAAAACACCCCCTGATACCAAATCATGCCAAACTAAAAGAAAAAGAATTGGAGCGTAGATTGTTATATTCATATTATACACACAGGTATCGCATAGCCATAGCCAGGACAACCAAGTAAAATAAAAACATGATTAATTTTAATACAATGAATGAATAAAATCTCACCAAAGGAACAAACTTGTGGAACTTCAAAAATAAAATAAAATAAGAAAACAAACAATCCCTCACCTCTTTGGTAGTTACAATTCTAAGGTTCCATGAATATGAGATTTGCAAGAAGATGAAGATGGAGAAGAGACATCAAAGCAACTCCCTTTATTCCTTCCCTCTTGCTCAAACTCCTTCGCACTTCCTCACTCTATGTTCTCTCTAGGGTTTTCAAAGAAAATAGAAGAATGAGATAGAAAGGGAGTGACACCCCTTCTTAACATAACTTTGTGCCTTGAGTGGGTAAAGGCCCACAAACCCATAAAGCATTAATGTCATAAATTATTAAAGGTGTGTCAAATATGCATTACCATATCTTGAGATTAAAACCATAAATAAATATCTTAAGATTGACCAAAAAAGTATTTTTTTTATTTTTTATTTTTAAAAAAATTATTACAATTTTTTTTAATTACAAACATATTTAAAAAAACATCTAAAACCTCATACAAAGAGTATTTTTTTTAAATTATTGCTCTTAATTTCAATTAAATTTATAATTTCAAATTATAAAAATTACCAGGTATAACAAATTTATAGATTATTTGTGACACCCTCTACCCCGCATGTAAATATATAATAAAGAAATAAAATAAAACAGGCATATCATTAAAAATAATGTCAATAAGGTAGCGAGCACCACATGAACTAAAAACGTCATAACAACCGCGGAAATAAAAAGACATAAACAAAATGAAACATAAACCCCAACCCCGATGTGACATATCAGAGCTGGTGTCCAAAATCCGGAACATACATCGGAAAACTTAACTAATAAAGAAAGGTCCTAAACTACAAGTGAGCAGGCTCCTCAGAGTCACTCCTCATCGGACTGCTCAGCATCCTCTTCATAAAAAGAAAGGTACGTGCAAAGAAACAGCAGAAAATGCGGAGTAAGAAATCGTTGTATAAACATAATGGCAAAAGGAATAGTTTAGCAAGATGATCATACAGTAGCATATACAACATATCACGACATAACAACATTTAACATATTAATTTCATTCATATCATCTCAATCAAGGTATGCTATGCGATGCAGTGCTACTCCACTACTTCGTTATGCATGTGGATCTATAACTATCTCAGGAAGACAACATCGGAGTTACATATCCACATTGGCCAACAAGCTCCAACGCCGACAGTTCACCAAACCATGGGTGAACCCCTTGGATAGCCGATGCACCTTACTCTCAGATGCACCACCACGGGGGCGCACGATCCACCTAGGTGAATCACCACAAACAGTCAGATTGCCTTACTCTCGGACGACCTCCCCTATGTTGTAACTTCCCCCACTAACATCTCCAATGCGTGAATGCATGTGCAACAACACCAAACAATCATATTCACCACCTCTACTTGGACCAATAATTAAGCATCAATATTTAACACCATCAACACCTTGACCAATAAGCATCAAGGTTTAACAACAACAACACATTGGCCAATAAGAATCAAGACAACTTTGACCATTAAGCATCAAAGTTTAACATCATGCGGTAACTCATCATTACCTTCTTAACCATCTCAACATCTTATGTTTTAGTTAAACCTTAATTAGACTATCTATATTTTCTTTACTTTGATTGGTGTCTTATTTCATCATAGGGAACATTTTGGGTGAAATCACCCTTGTTCCCACTTAACATCTGTTCTGTTTGGGGGAGCACAGTCGTGCTGACCCTTAGCATGGGCATGCTGTTTATCGAGCACGATCGTGCTTACTAGAGTGTGGCCATATGGAATTTAAATTGGGAGCACGATTATGCGAGCTCCCAGCACGACGTGCTGATATTGAGCACGGGCGTGCTGTCCTTGAGCACGGTTGTGCTTACTGGAGCATGGCCGTACTATCTGGGAAGAATCCTTGAGGTTTCTTAGCCAAATTCCCAAAATCAATCATAGATCAAACCTAGGGTCTTAAATATACCTTTGAGCATTAATCTCCCCCCTCATTACTAACATCATCATCATCATCGATAAAAATTTCATAATTAACATACCAACATTTAGGAAGCATAGATATTCATGTAACAAACACAACATCAAATACATCTAACAATAACTCATGTTATAAACGAAACACATTTAGCAACATACATGACATATAGGATAAAATAAGGTCATGGGTTAACACTTCATCTTACACTACCCCAAAAGCCTACATATTTACACTAATCATTTCTCCCTATACCAAGTATGAATATCAAGACTATTGCCAAACATAAGCGATTCTACTCTTGGCTCCCTCGAGCGGCTCGACGAATTCCTCAAGCCTTGGCCAAATATAAAAAGGGTAACCATTAATGATATGAACATGGATTCACAAAGTAAAGGACCAAGCATTGAAGATTCACATGGACCCATGACAAGGTCAAGGCTAAGAAGAGTCCAAAATACTCTAAAGAAGAGTCCAAGATACCTAGT